>CM062348.1:4154982-4554982 GCA_031216105.1 Dalbergia cultrata | reverse complement strand
CCCAGAAAAAGGTCATTTACAAAAGGATAGGCGTATAGCCCGATTTTCATGTTCAACCAAAACAAAAAATGCTTTCATTTTCGTGTTACCAATTTTTTTTTCCCTTTCTGGGCGGAGAAAATTGTAGCGTTAAGTGGATCCTTAAGGTTGATAAATGTTAATTTAAAAATTGATGGCTCCAATCAGTTCGAAACTGATTAAAACATTAGGGTTGATGGTTTCAGCAATATAGGGATTAAGAAGTCTTCTTTTTTTGTTAGAAAAAAAATTGTTCATGTAATTTCCAGTCGAGGTAATAATTAACTAAAATCCCTTTTAAAATGAATTTGAAAGATAGGACAAAAAAAAAAAAGACTTTTAAAAGCTAATTATCAAACACATAATTTATCAAACGTATCTCCCTTTTTTTTTTTTTTATAAACAACGGGACTAAAAAGCGCGACTGAACAACAGAAACGTTAGGGAAACAGTTTTGTTACGGTGTAATAGTTTTGGGCCAAAGATATGGCCCTTGTACCAGCATCAAGCCCAAACTGCGGGCTGGGACTCCCCTGGACTCTCAAAGAAACAAGTCGGAAAATGGAAGTGCGCTTGAGACATCTAGCCATCAAGCCCAAACTGCACGCCCTCAACCAGCATGGGGTCATGCGCCCCATGATCTCCCACTATTGATCATGCAAAGCCCCACTAACCACGTCCTCAAGACGTGAGGGCACTAACAGTAAGGAGATCTCCTACTTAAGGGTATTTCTCAACTCCTCAGGTATGATCTCTACTATAGAACTCCTATCACTCATAACCCTTACTGATACTCTAGGTGGAGTCCCTACAAGTACCCATCACGAAGACTTATTTGGAGCCAGGATTCTAGCGTCAACAAATGTGTCAATATACCCAAGTAACCTCCTACCATACTACTTTGTTACAAGTTCCCCTTAGATAAGCATTAGCAAATAGAAAGAAAGCTAGGAAAGGAACAGTACACCTCAAAGACATTTGCCTGACCTTGAGCATGCTTGGCTAAGGAATCAGCATAAAAATTAGCCTCCCTACGAACATGTTGAAGCTGGACCAGAGAAACCTCCAACATCAGAGTATACAAATCAGTGAGTAATAACTAATAAGGATAAAATCTGTTATGATTATCTTGACATGGAAAGGCGAATATATTTTGTCGATATTCTTCTCGACTTCAACAAAACGTACATTTAACTCATTTTAACAAACAAATCAAAAGGCGAATATATTTGGTCGATATTCTTCTCGAGTTTGGGATAATAATAATAATAGACTAGTCTGTTAGATCTAAGAGATCTTTTTCATTGGCTATATAGCCTATCGAGCTAAAATGATTTTTCAAAAATTTTGACTTGGCTTATTTTATTAAATAGGCTATGACAAAGTAAAGGCATGGGGATTGATTTAGTATGTTTTAAATTAAATTTTTTTATCTGCAACAAAGTAGGAATTAATTTCAATCCTCTCTATCAAAATAAAATTGATTTTAAAAATTAATCTCATTGTGAAGTTATAAAACACGAATGACTTTAGTTTTAAAATTATATTCTTTCAATCGTGTGAAAACTCTATTAATGCTTCTTCTTCTTCTTTTTTATTCCGTCAACAACTCTCGTTAAAGGTGATCGAAATGATTAGATGAGCAGTGGCTGGACGAGGTAATTCAGTGGGGCAACGAAGCGCATCAACCGATGCAGGGGACAAAGAAGGCTGTAGGAAGTAGTGAAGGGGGGCCTATTCTTAATCTTACCCACTCCAGGCCTTCTCTGTGGCCCGTTGTCTAATCTATAGTTCTTTCCTTTTTTTTGTTCTCTAATCCATTGTTTACTTGAACAAATTAAGGGTAAAAAACACTATTAAGATCTTATTAGCTCCACAAGGTTAAAACCCACCCTTAATCGGCTGAAATATAGTCTTGCGCGATTTAGAAATCATATACGTTCAACTGTCTATGTTACGTACACGTACACATATAAATTTAGGCTCTGTTTAGATAAATAATTTCTTGATCGAGGATTAATTAGTTTAGGGTTTATGGTCGAGGATTAATTGGTCTCCGTATGTTAGGGACCGAAGTTACTTCCCTCACCATCAACCAATACAATTTAAACAAGTGGATTAAAAAACAATATTTTATAATATCATAATAATTTATTAAATAAATGACACTTTGAAAATTACAAGTTTGTCCCCTCACTCACACCTATCACTTTGTTTCATCCTCCGACTAGGCTGCCCCTCCCACCACGGCGGCGTAGGAGTTGGAACTCCTGCAAGCGAGCGGGCCGAGCTTGATCTGCACAATATTGACTAGAGTGAGCATGAGGAAGGCGAAGTCGGTGATAGCGTCGGCGCTGGAGACAAGCATCTTGGTGCGGAGCAGTTGAGGCGGGTGACGAGGATCTGGCGGCGGTGTAGTGATGAGACACAGATAGCCTGCTTGAAGGTGAGGGCGATGAGGCTAGAGAAGAGGAAGGAGTTGAAGGAATAGACGCGGATGTAGTGACAGCAGCGGGTTGCAGCAGGAGACCGAAGGGGGAGTGGAGTGAGTGGATTTCAACTAATTAATAGCTAATTTTAAAATGAGTCCTCTGATGACATTTTCAAAGAAGCCTTAAGAAAAAAAAATATGCAATATGCCCTCTTTTTTATTTGTCCCATTTTTACGTGTTTTTTTTTTTTTCTTTCACCCTTGCTTGGTTACCTCTTGAAATAATGGAAAATGGATGATGGGTAGAAGATGGAGCGATGGGGGAATGGAGGAAATGTTCAGAGGGGAAAATGATGAAGTTGTTAGAGATGATGGGTGAGAAGAGATGAAAGGTTAGAAATGAAAAATTAAAAGTTAGAAAAGGTCAGGAAGGTGATTTTGATCAATTTGGAGAGAAGAATAACATTAGTTCTAAACATGAGGAGAGTAATGAATCCTGATCCTAGAGAAGTAATTTTTAAAAAGTAAGTTATAAATAAGTTATTTTATATTTAAATATATAATAATAAAAATATTTATTTTTAGTATTTTAAAAATTATTTTTTAAAAAAGTTAGATATTTTAATTTTTCAAAAAGTTTAAAAAATAATTTTTAAAAAAATAATAAATTATTTAATTAAATAAAATAAAAAATAAAAATATAACTCTTAACTCCTAGAAATTAAAATTAAAAAAAATAAAAAATTATAGTGTCCAAACCGACGTAAGCGCTTTGGACGGACTTTTAGGCCCATTTGTATTTCATTTGTATTCTCACGTTCTTTGTTTTAGTTTTCCGTTTGGTTTAGTTTTCTTCACTTTGGAGCTACATTTAAACTCTTGTTTGTATTCAGACCCAAAAAAAAAAAAAAAAACTCTTGTTTGTATTTCATTGCTTCTCTTTTGATAGTTAAGCACTTTCAAACTATCGAAAAAAAAGTTAATGATCGTTCTCTTCCAAATACAAAATGTTTAATAATTGATTACATCTTCTTTTCAATATATCATTAATAAAATAGGCTCAAAATTCTCCAAACACCGTTGAGTGTTACATCAAGATGAAAAGCCAGAAAACACGAAAGCAAATCTTAAATAGTGATCACTCCTTATGATTACGTTCCTAGCTCCCTCGTTAGTTGAGCAGACTCTAATTAAACATGACAAAATCAAGCTATTTTAAGATTGTGAGATTAGCTTCACCATAAAAGTTAACTAAAGGCAAGGATTTCCTAAGAGATAATAAAGGTTGTCTTTGTGGTATTCTTAAACAATGACTAAGGTTGTGGTGTAAGTTTTGAAATCCACGGCACTACAGGAAAAATGAACATTTTCAATAATATTTTTAATGGCTTGTCAAGAAAAAAAATTTTAATATAAAATGACCGTTAAAAATACTTATAAACATTTATTGGTAATTGGTACATGTCAAAATGTCAAAAATATCCAAAAGATATATTTTCGACGTGTACTAATTATCAATAAAAATTTACAAATATTTTCAACGGTCACTTTATATCAAAATTATTTTCTTGATAATATTTTTATCGACATTTTAATTGTCGAGAACCAATAAAAATACTCATTTTTCTTGTAGTGTGAGTGAGTAGATGTAGTAAGAAATATCGATTGAAATAGGCATAGTTCGTCCCGCCTTATACTATTTCGTTCGCTCTAAATAAGGCACGCAACAAGTAAATCATTGACTAGCTTGCCACAAAATAACAATACATAATTGAGAATAAGATATTTTTGCTAATCTAGAAACAGTAGTACATATTTTGAATGTTTATGTAAGCTGCTTTTATATAGCGAAAATAAAATTCTTATTTTTAACCACACATCAAGTGATTGTCTTAATAATTTGTTATATCTTTAGCAGGGATTAGTATGTGAATCTAGTCTAGAAAACCTAAACCTTATTTCAATAATAACAAACAAATACATTAAACTATTTTTTAATTTATGTTTAGAGTTTCGAAGGGGCAAATAGCCTGTTTTGACCGAACTAAAGTAGTATTATTCATAATGGCAAAAAAAGTAGTAATATTAAACACTTACTGGGGAACCAAGAACTGTAGTCTCGCTTAAAGGCATAACTTTGTTATCTTGCTTTGAATTATAAAGGAATTCTGTCTTTTGCTGTCATATTCTGAAAACCATTTAAGAATATAATAATAAAAGAAAAAACCTAAAGTAATAATATGATTACCGTAGTGTAACTGAATAACACTCTAGAATATTAGTTAGAATAATGCTAATCCATCAAAGTGGATTGTGGTGACAAACAAGCGTCTCTTGCTAGCTTCAAGCTACGACGATTCATAACGAGTTTACTTTTGTATAATTGATTCTAAGTATAAATATTTATGTCAGAATTCATTTAGTTGTAATTAACTTTAAAATAAAGTAATTTATATTTGGTAATTCCTCCAAATATGATTTGATAGAAAATAAAAATTTTCAATCATCCTATATTAAATTCTAGAGATAAGAATTAATTTTAATGAAGATTAGTCAAACAAGTTAAAAATCAGCCAAAATTGATTTTTGGCCGGCTAGATTCAAATTTCATGCTAAAAATGTAAAATCAAACATGCTGTCAGTTTTCCATTCTCTGCGATGTGGATTCATTGACTTCTATGTAGCTCCCTATAAGGAGATGAATAAATACAAATTTAACTATTTAAACATGCTTATAATAAAAACATATTCCACTAATTTTATTCAAAATAAAATCACTCGTATGTGGGTCATACTAACTTTTACATGAGTGAGTCTAAATTTAACTTATTACACTTGCACCATCATCCTCCATGCAAAAATTATATATCACGTGGGCGAAGCCTTTAATATAGGTAGCTGTATTGACGTATGTTGATTACTATTCTTTTTGGTTAGTTGGATTTGAAACATTGTTATTATATTTGCTATATATGGCAATTAAGCAATGCAGCCGAAACCGCAACAATAGCCATATATGCACACATGGAGGAGGTATTTTCTTACTTTTAAACTTTGATTCAGCTCTGTACTCAGCGTCCCGTCTTTTCTTATTATGTAATTTTCCACGTTAATTTAACTTCTTTGTTTTTTTTTTTTTACCAAACTTCTTACCTTAATTTAACCTTTTACTCTTTTTGGAAAAAAAAAAACTTCTGGTCGGATTCTGCTAGTTTTCACCTCAAGTGTCTATGTTGTTTTACGGGCACGAAGCCAAAAAGGACACAAAAGGAATGTGAAAAAGGTCCAGTTTGAGACCCGTTTGCTTTAGGATCCAATTCTCTACTCGGGCTAGTCTTCATCTTCCATCGCGTTTTGACATTTGCATGTGGGGTCTCTATGATCATTCTATGTGTTGAGCTCGTGTTTAACAATGGTGGTTTCGCTGGGGGCTCTGTGCCTTTTCATATTTGAGTTTTTTACATTTGGCGGGGGCCTTTCTGCTATTCGAGATGAATTTGTTGTTATTATTATTTTTTTTAATGTATCTGGGGCTTACTTTGCTTGCCTCTATTTTTGTTTGTTTTGGTAGTTAGTATGAACAAACTCAACAGTCTTGAGAGAGTGGAGAAAATTTAACAATTGATACATAGAACTATAACTACTATAACACTAGCTACACATAACTGCTTGACATTACCACCTTTAGATGGTAAACTTGATCTTCACCTTTCATGCTTTGCGTTGCTTGCCTTACAGCTTGAGTTGGGAATGTGAACTAGCGCGATCCGTTTTATTAATGGACTTGGTTTTGGTTTGGTGCATGACCGCCTCACATAAGCCCTCGGGTCGGCCCGTGGACCAATCTTTTTTTTTTTTCCTTCATATTTTTTTTAGTTTTTTTATACCATATACTATATTATATTTATATATTTATACAGTATATTTTACTTCACAAAATATATATATACACTTTTCATTACAGTATCTAAAATATTACTAATCAAATATGCATAACTCTTCTAATCATAAGTAATAGTGAAACTACAAAAGAATATAAATTAACAACTAGTAACTATTAAATATCAAATATAAGCAAATCAAATACCAAATATAAAACCGAAAATGGTAAAATAAATCAACTCACCAAAGTCCATCCATCAATAACATAAATAAAAATCGCAAAATGGAAGCATTTCCTCATTTATGCGGGCAAACAAGTTGGTCCCCAAACTCGCGGTTCAGGCCGGTTTAGCCAGTGGGTTAAGCGATGCGGACCAGAAAAGTCCATAAGTTGGCAAATTAAAAATTCTCTGGTCCATATTCATGCGGGTTGCTAGTTAAACAGATTGGTCCACAAATCACGATCTATATACCCAGCTCTACTTACAGCGCTTTGCGACTACAAGAAACACACGAGTTATCAACGGAAAACAAGAAATTCAAGAATTTTGTGTTTTAGTCATTACCGACGGATTTTTCCGTCAATAAATCCGTCGATATATTTCGCTCCAACTATAGATGAATATTGTGCTCGAATTACCGACGGATTTTTCGGTCAGTAACTATTGTGAATTAAATTTTATGAAAAAATTAACATTACCGACGGATTTTTCCGTCGGTAATTATTTTTTTCAAAAATTTTTTTAGAACTAATGGTACCGACGGAAAAAAATCCGTCGGTAATTAACTTAAACTTTTTAATTTTCAAAATCAATGTTATCGACGGATTTTTTGGTCGATAATTTTTGGAGAAAAAAATATAAATTGGTGCCTTTGTGATTATTACCGACGGATTTTTTTCCGCCGGTAATTCAAAATTCTGTCAAAAAGTAAACATCCACGTTTTATGATTGCTAGCTTCAAAACCTGAGCAAACACTAAACTATATGGCCAAGGTAACAACTCCCCCCTTATACAACAACGTCAAATAAAAACTAACTTAAATTCCACTAAACATCCAATGGGAGAATATGGCCATCCATTCAAGATCTCTCTCTCTCTCTCTCTCTCTCTCTCTCTCTATCGCCCTTCCTCACCGGAGAAGACAATCGCAAGGCATAGCTAGTCAGGTTTCCATGACGCTTAAGCCGATCTCTGACTCCCCATCGACTCACGCCACCGCCTCGCTAACCTGCACCGCCATGCAGGCAAAATGACCAATGACTCGCGACTGCAGACGAGCTCGCACTGCATCTCGAAACCGATGACTCAGGACTGCGACCGACGATCTCAGATCTGCAACCTGCGACTACAACCGACGATCTCGACTGCGACTGGCGATTATGACGTGAATCTCGCACCAGATCCTGAGTTGTTCCTCAAGCACCACCCAAATTGCTATACACCAGAGTCGCCGTTCGCCACTCTAATCCCTCTCTCTCTCTCACAAGTGAATGACTGCGCCGGCACCAAGAACCTCACAGATCGCTTCCTTCGTTTGTCTCGGTAAGAATATTTTTTTTTTAATCTAATTTTGTTTATACTTAGAGGGCACTGATTTATTTTTGTATTGCATATTAGCCTTGTTTGAAGAAAACTATTAAATAAACGCTTTGGGCAATTTGTCTAAAAAGATTTTGATTATACTGTTTTGAACTAAAAAAAGAGTAATCCAAATTATATGTTTGATGAATTAATGTGTTGGGTGCAGACAGCAATTTTAATATCTTTCCAAAGAGAAATATTGTAAAAGTTAGAAAGATTATACACGTACATGTTTCTAGTGCTGTCATTTCGAAATCTTAAGCCCAGGTTCTGTTCTGGAACAGAGAAGCGATTATATTTGATTTTGGATTTGATTCGAAGATGATGAGTAGTTGGATGATCTACCTTTGAAGCTTGGCATTTATGAATGTCCTTACTACCGAGTGATAGATTTTTTGATGAAGATTGTGTTTGCCATTGATATGCAAATCTAGTATTAGCAAATCGCAAAGATATGAAGGAGTTCCAATTGGTGGTAATATTGATCGGAATCTAGTATTAGCAAATCGCAAAGATGTGAAGGAGTCCTTACGGCTGAGTAGGAATATATATTGATCGAAATGCTATACAAGCATGCTGAGTTTTACAGGAATATACATTGACAGATAGAAATAGAATAGTTGAAAGTAGACGTAGTCATTGATTGGAATGCTATGATTTAATATAAGCAGTTTATTTTCCAATTGGTGGTAAGTGGTAACACGCAATATTTTAAGACTAACATATTAGAGTCTCATATCTTGTTTGTTTGTCATGGTTGAAAAGTCAAAATACCAGTACACTAAAATTTATTTATTGATTGTTTATTTGTGAATATTTACTTTAGTGATTAATATGTATGCTATGAATGAAAAACTAGTATTACATAATATTTAACATATAATATAGTAATTGACATATATATATATATATATATATATATATATATATATATATATATATATTATGTAATAATTAAAGAAAAGTATTGTTGGGTAAAAAGTAAGGAACTAGACATGAATTAATTAAAGAAAAGTATTGTTGGGTAAAAAGTAAGGAACTAGACATGAATTAATCATTGGTTTGAGGAATTAATCATCAGTATGAGGAAAATTTCTTTCTGAGGATGAGATTGGAGAGATGTGTTGGGCTTTGTTACTTGTCGACATGAGTGTTCTATCCCACCAAATATTTTGTACACTAATTCTGTTCAAGTGAAATTAGACTTAACAATCTATATTTTGTTTAGGTGCAGTGTCCAAATTTTTTAATTTTTCATGTTCACTTATGCCTGTAAATATGGTATTCACAGTCTAGGTCTAATTTGTTTGGTAAAAAATTAGTTAAGTAAAGATTAATGTCATTCTTTTCTAGTTTGCTTTCTGTTAGAATATTAGGGATAGTGTTTTTAGAGTCTTGTGATGTTGGTAGTCTAATTTACCTAGACTTGTTTAGTTCTACTACACACTTGAGGAAGAATAGAAGCATAAATAGGCATCAGTGATATGTATCTGATGTGCCCAATTTCTTTAAAAGTTCAGAACTCTTCGTTTCAATATGGTGCCATTTGTGTTCTAATCCTGTTACTATTCTGGTGTATTTGTGTAAAATTCCCGTGAATCTCAACATTGTTTCATGTATCCATCACTTTCCTTCCCCATTGGTTGAGCTTGACATTAGTTTACTAGCTGTGTTCCCTTTTCTAATGTGCTTTTCCTTCCTTCCTCCCATGGCTTCCATCTCTGGTTCTCCATCTTTCTGGCTTGATGATTTGCAATGGAAAGGTTTTCAAACAGTATTTACTAGATAAATAACTTAATCAGTCTTTTCACTAGGTGTTGGATACATGAATCAAACATTATCATTGTATCTTATCATAAACCATGTCTATAGACGAGCTAGTTCAACTTAAGTCCTTCTTAAAAGCCTAGATAAATGAATAAAATTGCAAAATTGTTATCTGACTTTACTTCTTTAAAATTTCTTTGTTATTATTTTGATACATGTTTACATGGTGATAATATTAATGAAAATATTGATCTTTGATATTTCACAGGAGATCTTGGCCCTTTATTCATAGAACATGAAGAAGGAGATGGTATCTCTGTGGAAGAAAATGCAGGCAGGCTCGTCCACGTTGTCGACCATCGATGATGATGATGAGGGTGGTGGCGATGGCGATGCTGATGATGATGATGATACTGCCGACTTATCTTGATTTTAGTTATTGTTTTTTCTTTCTATGTTATATGTCAAATTTTTTATATTTGTATCTGTACATTTTTTGACAATTTTTATCTATTTTACATTTTGAAATTAAATTGCTAAGTGCTTATTGTTTAATAGGAATTTTTTTATAATTTTTCATTATTAAATATACTTATACTTAGCTTTAACTAGATAATTAATAAATTCTTAACTAATAAGAGAACACACAAATTACAAAATATATAGAAATAATTATCGATTTGGATTTATTTGATTGAAAATAAAGGAAAATTAAATAAAAAATAAATTATTACCGACGGATTTTTCCATCAATACTATAAATACAAAGAATAAATAAATTTTAAAACATTAAATTACCGACGGAAAAATCCGTTGGTAATATATCTAAAAAAATTTTAAATATAAAATTATCGACGGAAAAATCCGTCGGTAACATAATAAATAAAAAATTTGGAAAATTCAATAATTACCGACGGAAAAATCCGTCGGTAAAACTCAGATTAAAAAAATTACCAAATTAAATTAAATTATTATCGACGGAAAAATCTGTCGGTAAGTATAAAAAATCCGCCAGTAAGTATTATTCCCTGACGAATTTGTGCAGCTCATTACCGACGGATTTGCATAAAAATCCGCTGGTAACCAGAGTAAACAATCTTCGACGGATTTTTTCCGTCGAAAAATATTTCCGACTACGTTATTATTGATGGTCAAAATCCGTCAAAAAATCCGTCGGAAATTAATTAATTCATCGGTGATAGAAAAAAATCCGTCGATAAAATCCGTCGGTAACTGAGTTTTTTCTAGTAGTGTGATTGTTCCCTTTGCAGTGTTATTATCTTCTTGTTTGGTTAGGTGCTTGAGGTTTGTCGGTTTTTCTTTCATTTTGTAGGATCTTCAAGATCATGATGATGTACTCTTTTATTATTCTCCTTGAGAGTCTAGCACTTTGTATTTAAACCCTATATATATAACACTTTTGTATGCAAAACTATCAATATTTAAAATCTGCGGTGTTGGAGAGTGCTTGACATTATTATCCGAATATAGGAGCCAGAAACATGTGGCAAAGGAAAGACTGAATATTATTGGTGATTTCATAGAGAGATGAATACGGTCATATAATTAAAAATGTCATGCAGTCAGTCTGACATTTTTATCTTTGATAAATATTCTGACCGGGAATCATTTTTCAGTTAAAATTTACTGGATGAT
Organism: Dalbergia cultrata; assembly: GCA_031216105.1. Lineage (NCBI taxonomy): Eukaryota > Viridiplantae > Streptophyta > Magnoliopsida > Fabales > Fabaceae > Dalbergia > Dalbergia cultrata. Next base: position 4,543,644 of record CM062348.1, on the reverse strand, counting down.
AACTAGTCTTACTCGAACCAAGGCAATTTTATTTTTTTCTTCTTTTCTTTATTTTGTTTTTCCTCTTGTAATTTAATTCCCATTTTTAATCATTTCTGCCAAACATGACATCTTAATGTGTGTTTAAATTAATTTATTATGTTGAAATAATTCTTCACAATAAAAAAAAAAGTTGTTGACAAATAGTTTGGTTTCATTAAAATGGAAGGAAAAATAAAACTAAAATTAAAGTAGAAGTCAAACTAGCTACTATGAAAAGAAAAGTTACATATAGGCTTTGATATATTTATGAAAATTAAACACACGTCGTACATTTTAAAAATTTAAAATTAAAGTGTATATCGATGCATACTGAAAAAAGGTCAAAAATAAAAATTGGGATTAAGGTATACATACTGAAAAGTGATTTAATAAGTGCACAATATATATCACACTTCACACATGTGTTAGCATATAATTGTGTAGATATCCTACTGATGTTAACAATCAATAATAATAAAAAAATAATAAAAATTATAAAGATGTCATCTTTTCCTATTACTCTTGCAAAAGGACGATTGTTAGATTAGAGTGCGACATCATATCCGTTTAATTTTTTTCCGAGTCTGATCACAATTAATAATCCAAATTATAAAGAGATCTCATCTCATGATTCACGTGTTCCTACAATTAATCTTGCGAAAAGACGGTAGTTAGCTGGAGTGTGATTGTTTAGACATCTCTAGTGAGGTGCTTTACGAGACTGACAACAACAATCAACAATATTCTGGCACTAAGTAAAGAGCGGGGCTAGATGGTCCGAAGAGAAATTTAGTCAAACTTTAACGAAAACACTCTATATATATATACATGTAATCATAGGAGGATGGAGAAATCAAAATCACGATACAGAAAACTTGATACTCCATTTCTATGTGAAAAATTGTTTAATTTTAAAATATTTATTAAAATTAAAAAAATATTAATAATTAAAAAAATTAAAATTATTTTATTTTTTAATATTCTAACTTTTTTTCTTATTCAATATGAGTTAATAATATTTAATAGGGATATTCTTAAAAGGAAATCATTAATACTACTTATATTTTTTAAATGAAAAATTATTTCTTGAAAACAAAATGAAATGATTGGGTAATCAATGATGAATGGAGTATTTACCAAAATGCAAGTCAATTGTATTTAGATTTTCTATTCGTGAATCGTTTTACAAATTAGAACTTGAACCATATATATATTAGCATCCAAAAAATAATAATCACATTCTGACTGGTGGCTACTGTCAATTGAAATGCTTAATTGATCTAATTGCTTTTTGTATATAAAAATCGTGGCCATTGTGGTTGGAAACTTTGCATTTGACGTTGACAGGCGACTAGCCGGCGGGCTTAATAATTGGGGCTTCTCTCTCTGTTCCTGCATGTGGGCTGTATGGCTTTGCTTTATCCTGTATGATACGTGTCGAGATTGACAGTACGTAGGACCAAATAAAACAAAGTAACAAACAGGGTTCATCAACAGAATTAATATAGAAGCCGGCCACTTGCCGGTAGAATATAATAGATCAAGAAAGTGAAGTATAAATATCACTCATAGGAAAGAGTTTCTTTTCCTGGTTAGGAATATCATCAATCATGTGCTCAATGTGCTGCTCATATGTCATTTTATGATCTTTCTAAGAACAAGAATGACTAGTAGTAAGCAACACAGTCTTGACTTAGCTTTAATTCCTTAGTTTTAAAGTTTGTTTCACATTTCAAAACATCAGTTTTCTGGAATGAAAAAGATTTTTCATATGTATTAATTATTTGTGACATGATTAAAGAAAGACATAGGAATCCTAAGTCTTCTTTTAGAGTTCAATTAAGATATACCGTATATCAAACTAGCTTTCTTTTCTCTTTTAGACCAGCAGCCCCTCTCTTCCCCTCCCCTAAGAATTCCAATGATTTGTTCAAGTCAAGAAAAAATCTGCTTCCTACGATGGATTGAGAGATTATTGGATCTATATAATTTTACCATTTTATATTTAAGTAAATTTGGAAGGAAAAAAAAACGGATTTTGCTGTGTATATTTAAAGAGTTTTGTTAAGAAGTGTCTTAAAGACATTTAATATTTTGACAAAAAAAAAGACATTTATTATGAAACTAAAATTAATTTTTTTAATACATTTAATGTATTAAAGTTTAAAAATTTTACGTTCTCAGTCAAAACTTTTATCTTTTTACTCCTCAACCAGTGACCTAACCCCTACTTAGTTTGTTAGCAAAATCTTTACTTTAAAATCCATTCCTAAACTTTTTTAATTAGTCTCAACAACTTAACTTCCCTAAATTTAAAGTGTTAGACAGAAAACTGTGTTTCGTGTTACATTATTTGTTGCTTTTCTCCCTAAATTATATTCGCACGAATGCGTGTTGGCGAATATTTTCCTTCCGCGAGAAATAGCAAGTCACGTTGATGATCGAAAAAAGAAATGGCAATAAAGAAAAAAGAAATGGGAAAAATCACGTGGAGCCAAAAAAAGTTTAAGTCAAATACAGAGAGACTTGATAGACAGGGAAAAAGAGCATGTTATTGCACAACATACGCGCAAAATATATTTGGTTCAGTTCTTATTTGGTTGAATGTAATGTTATATCTAAATTGGACAATATTTTTTTAATATCTAAAAAATAAGTGTCTAAACTTTTATAATTATTGAATATGATAGATGTTAAAGATAAATAGAAATTATCATCATATTTAATGATGATAAAGTGAGTATGTTGCGTGTTAAAATAATATTTTTATATTGAATTTATTGTATATGAGACACAATGTTAATAAAATATTTTTCACTTGATGATATGTGAGATCCAAATTAAGTGGAGTTCACAACCATTTATAATAAATAAAAATGTGTCAGTGAGATGTCCTCCAAATTGTAAGCAATACATATATAACATTTCCTTATTTGGTTAGTAGGAGCATGTGTAATACATTTGAGAGGGTATCCTCTTTTTTCATGCAGAAATGGTCCTATATAATGCGTGGTATTCTGCTTTTTCTCCATTTAGATTTCCTCATTACTTGCATGTATTAAAATATTCATAAATATAATCAATATCAACCGATATGATCCTTATATCTGCATGGATAGCAACTAGGCATGTATGACGTGTCGCCATCTCTTTGCTTTCCGTCTACGTCCTGAGCTACTTCATAATCATGTGGGAAAGATTAAAGCACCACAATTTAAACTCGTTGTTGAATGGAAGGAAGAAAGAAGCCTCCACCTTTTGTCCTCTTTTCTCTTCTGTGTTAGCAATTGCTACACGAGAATGAGGGGACGTATGGAACAAAATTAATTAAATACATACAACATTCGGGAAGGGCTAATACCTTTGTGGGGGTACATAAGCGTTTTTAGAATGCGTTGCTAGAGAATGAAAAATTGAAAAGGCACAATGGCATCACTAATTCGAAGTCATCATGTTATCATTCGAGACATTATTTAGTTAGGCTTCTTATTTTGTTATTTCCCCACAGAAGGTGCAGCACTACATCTTGCTTCTAGCTAGGAGGCTATAAACAGATCAACAAGAAGAATCTTGCATACATAAATAATAACTAATTTACTCACTACCATACTTAGGATGATGTGCTTTCATGTATTTAATCCATCAATAAATTTAGAGTCATATGTAATTAAGAGGGTGCTTGCTCCGATGTCCATGATGGGCCAATGAATAAAGGATATGTTGACTTTAAGGTAAGTGAGATAAATTAGGCTCAACAAGTAGAATTTTGCAGACATGAACAATAACTAATTTACTTGCTAACTTAATTAGGAGAATGTGCTTTCATGTGTTTAGTCCACCAATAAATTTATAGAGTTATATTTAATTTAGAGGGTATTTGCTCCGATGCATATAATATTTTTTTCTACAGGGCCAATGAATAAAGGACATGTGGACTTTAAGGTAAATGAGTCAAATTAGGATCAACAACTCTTATGACCTAATTAGAATCTAATAGGTGGTTTATGCAAAATAAATAAATAAAAAGAATAGGAAAACAATTTGAGCGACCATTCTCAGAACCATCATGCCACCATTGTCAATCAGACTGTTGCGATGAAACCACCAACTGCCACGGCAACGCCTAGGCCACTAACACACTCAGATCCGCTTCGAAAATGACCATTATGATGAGCTGGAGCCACCATTGTAGGCAAAGCCTCACCATTGTCAAACCCTCTCTCCCTCTACCTCCCTCTTGAGCTCTAATCTGCCACCGCATGTCCACCTCAGATCGGTGAACCAAGTCATCTCGATTCCACCTTAGTCGCCGCATCATCACGTCGCCAACAGAGTTGTGCGTCGCGCGAGGAACCTACCCTGTTGCATCTCTCTCTCTTGGACTACCTTCTCTGTCCCCACACAACTCACCACTCACAATCCTTGAAATCACCATCATAACCCTCATAGTCTCCATCGTCATTGACATCCATGGCCAAGTCGAGATCGAACACGAAGACTTCTAGTTGAAGCGCATCAGTTGAAGCGCATCGTTGTTGTTGTCGGTGAAGAACGCGTCCATGGAGGGGATGGAGAAGTTGTTGAACACGAAGCAGAAATTGTCGAATTCGACATCACCAAGGTCGGACGATGATGGCACCGGCAATGGCAGTTTGGTGGTTAGGATGGGTCAAGCATGGGGTTTGTTCTAAGAATGGGAATGTTTTAAGGAGATGGGGAGATTAGTTTTGTAATTAAGATTATAAATTAAATTTTTTTAATCTAAACAACTTAGATTTGACAATTTAACAACAGTATAATGTCAAATATAAGTCTGTTATTTGTCCACCTATGATCTCTTTATGTGCAGATTTTTTATTCCACCTGCATGTGATAACTCCCCAATTAGAGCCGAGGCAAAATTTATCCTTTATCAAGTATTTGTTTGTTTGTTACTGTATCAAGTGTATTATAAGAAATAATTATAGCAAAATTATGCGATGAAATTGTACAATAAATGTCCAGGGAAAAAATTATTTAATGCAGTATACATAGCGTATGTAGCAATTTACACATGAATTTGTGAAAAATATACTATCTAGACCGTATCACTCTCACTATATATATTCCTGGTGTAAAAGTTTATTCCCATTATGCAATATATAGTATATCCTCTATTCCTCTGATATCTTAATTTTTATAACCCGACTAGATTTTGAGAAAAAAAAGTTAAAAAGGCACGTGAATAAAAAACAATGTGAAAATATAGTCTGTTGATTACAAAGGTAACCACCCGTAGTATACTACGAATTCCGGGATGGAATTAGAGAAGTCTAAGTCAAAAAAACAATCAGAAAAGTAAATGTATGTATGGAAGAGCATATCTTATAAAAATATTATTTTAACACTTAAAAATAGTTATCTAATTAAAATATTTACTTTATCATTCTTAATTAAATATGATAATAATTTTTATATTTCTATATATCCATCACATCCTCACATTACTAATAATAAGATGTGTCTAATTTGTAATAACATAACCATATATAGGCGGCTACAAACAAAACACGTAAAGGCGTGGTCCCACACAGGTAAGGCACTAATCATATATCCTCACCACATAAGTTCCCATAATAGTGTCCTCGTGCAATGTCTTCATTGCCCATAAAAGGAGGAACTTGTGTGCAAATCTGTGTGTCATCAAACTATCAAACCGTGAAGTGTGAAACCATCTCATCACTCTCTCTCGCTCTTCTCAAACTCACAGCCTTGTTAGGTCACAGTTAACCAATACACCATGAAAGGGAACAAGCCCTATCTCGTTGTGATTGTCATACAAGCCATATATGCTGCCATGTTTCTCCTCTCAAAAGCCGCATTCGACCATGGCATGAACAATTTCATCTTCGTCTTCTATAGGCAGGCCATAGCCACCATTTTCTTAGCCCCTTTTGCCTTCTTCTTTGAATGGTATGCTCAACCTGTAGGTCGAGTAATATTTTCTGTATCACTTTTTAAAATATCTTTAAAGAAATATTTTGAGATGTCCCTTAAATATTAATTGAAAAAAATTGAATCAACTCTCAAGACAAATGTTTAAAGGACATCTCAAGTTGAGCCTTAAAGATTGCCTCAAAAAATTGTACAAATAACATTTCTCATATCTATATCTGTTCTTCCACAACTATTTTTTCTGCAGGAAAACTGCACCGCCTTTGTCATTTGTGACCTTCTGCAAGATCTTCTTCCTTTCTTTCTTTGGGTATGTCCAAATATTCAATTGAAATGCTACGTAATGTATTGATTTCCACTATGCTTTTTAGATGAGATCCTATATATCAAATTGAAAAGTACTGCGTGCTGCAACTTGAGTCAAACTTCAAACAAACTTTACGCATGCAACGTTTTCATAAAAAATGACTCAGATTAACAATGGCTTGTTTGGTCTCCTTATAGAATTTCAGGATTAACAAGTTATGTATTAATTTCTGAGTCGGTGATACTGAATTTCAGGATTACTACGAGCTTGGACGTATATGGTGTTGCTCTTATTTATACTTCAGCAACTTTGGCTGCTGCTACCACAAACTGCCTTCCGGTCATCACATTCTTCTTGGCTCTCTTACTCAGGTGAGGCTCTTGTATATGAAACTCACATATAATTTCTTTGCACTCTATTCAATTATAGTTGGTTTGTTTTCCCAACCCTCGATCTAATAAGCTCAACTTGGACTTTAAGTGTAAGATATTTAATTTGATTTGAAGTAAAGTCCCAAATTAGTCTTTAATAAAAGATCATGTCGGATAAAATAGTCTCTTAAGGAAAAAAATATTTCGTGGTTACTTACAAATAAAAAAATCAGGCAAATTATTTTTTTTTCCCCCAATATTGACTTACATATCCTATCTGTAGTTGTGCAATAGATGAGATATAAAATTAAAAATATTTAGATACAGACCAACCAGCTAGATCTAGACAGTCAGTATATATATGTACAAATCAACGATGGTTACAATTTTTTTTTTCTTTTGTAGTTGATACTCAACAAGGGTTACTATTATTCTATACAAAGATTGTTAGATCACGTGATTTAATATTTATTTCCTTTAAGTAAATTCTCAAGGTTGATGTACAAAAAATAAAAAAATAAAAAAAAATCTGAAGTTTAAATATTTTGATTGAGTTGGATTGAATGAATTTTGAATATGGTGGTATCTGAAGAGATGGTGGGTCTATATATAAATATATGCTTTCAACACAAGCAACAATTATTTGAAAAATTAACTTCTTAGGAGCTGGTCCCTTCATGTAATAAAGAAAAATAAAAAAAATAAACTTAAGAGTGTTGACACAAAAAATAAGAAAAGAAAAGAAAAGGTGACGCTTAAAAAGAAGAGATGGTGGATTAGGTTGTGCACTCAACATCCAAGCATCTCTCTTAAATTATGGAAGAGATTGAAAAATGCGCGATATATCTGCTCGCATATGCAGTGTGACAAAGATTTATGGATAAGTCTAAATAATGCAAAACGAAGAGCACAACGCTGACCATGTATAAGTGGGGAGCCTGTTACCCCTAGAGTCTCAGTTTTTGAGTGAAATTCATTTTGCTTGCTCATTCCGCAATACTTTGAAGGCTAAGATTATTTGAATTCATGCGAAAAATGGAACAGATAAGTAAGAATTGGAGTTTGACACGGAGCTGAGTTAGGCTTTTCTGATGGCTTGTGCATGTCATCTGCAGGGAGAAACGACCATTCAAAGTGTTTATTTTTAATTCCCACGACAAAAAAAAAGAAGGTTTATTTTTCATCAACTTGCAGGGCTTTATGGACATAGTTCATTGCCTAATTCCGAACTTGAGGTCATAAAGCAAAAACTTACAATAATATTATTTGAATATTTAATGATGCATAGTCTATTTATACATTCACATTATTACTATCGAATAAAATATTAGTCTTCACTCGTTTTCTTTCATTTCTATTTTATTTGATAATAATGGAGTGGATTGTGAAAGCTTTAGGCGTCAAATGTGGGATGCTCATACAAGGTCACTGTGTTTTCTACTTTTGGAAAGCGTACATTTCTTTTCTCAGTCAGCTTTGGGAATGTCAGGCATAATTTATTTTCACCCAATACAACTCTTTTAATTTTTAGTAGGAAAAATTATTATTATCATTATTAGGTATTTTCACAATTAACAAAGAGTTTTATCACTATTTTTAGAAGTACGGTTTATATATTATTTATTAAAAGATATAACTCATTTTTATACTTTATTTTAAAAGTAAATAATTTTTTATCCTGATATTTTTAATATGACCTCCATATAATCCAATAATTATTTATATTAAATTAGGTATGATATTTTTAATTTCAATATCAATTTAGTCATTTTATTATATCTACACTTTAATTAAATGACTAAATTAATATTAAAATAAAAATATTAAAACTAAAATATTATAATTAAATGAATATTATTAGGACTAAATTGATGTCAAAATAAAAAATATTATAAAAAAATTTCTTTACTTAAATTTATTTTTAATAGAAAAGTTAAAGTATTGAATATTAAATATTACAATACAATAATTTTTTCAACTAACATGGTCCATGTCTAATGTATGTCTGTGTTCACGGTTTACAGTAGCTGCATACAGTACTATAATTAATAATTCTCGAATTATACGCTTCTTGTTTTCACGGGAACGACTGTTTCTGAAAAGATACACGTCATGTTATGGTCACGCGCGTTTACATCTCCATGCAACTCAAAAACACATAATTAATTTTGTTTTGCCAACCGCACGGTAAAATGAGCCAACTTGAATCTTCACATTTCAATAGGTATATATATGGCTAATGATATTTGAACACCCAAAAAATGGGTGTCTATTTAGACACTCACTTTATAATCATTAGATGTGATAGATGTTCAAGATAAGTGGGAACATCCATCACATCCAATAGTTATAAAATGGGTGTCTAAATAAACACCCACTTTTTGGATGTTCAAATATCATTTTCCGTATATATATTTCAGCTTTCGCCGAATCTGCTATTAACCCACATGAGAATTTGCTTGATTTCAGGATTGAAGTATTGAAAGTAAAGTCAGCGGCAGGGATTGCTAAATTGATTGGTGTGGTGACATGCTTGGGTGGAGCAGCAATCCTTGCTTTCTATAAGGGTCCTCATTTTCAACTTTTACACCATCACCTTTTAGGGTACCACAAAAGCCATCAAATTCAGCCTTCTTCTGCCTCATGGATTAAGGGTTGCTTCCTCATGCTCCTCTCTAATTCCTCTTTCGGGTTGTGGCTTGTGCTGCAGGTAATTTTCTTCTTCTGTTTTTTTTTTTTTTCTTTTTGCCTCCTTGTCATCAATTAGTAATTCTTATCCTTAATTAATTATTTAAAATTCTTCTAACCATCAAACTTTTTTTATCCTGTTAATTAATCAGGTTTTCGTTGTAAAAGGCTACCCTTCAAAGCTGCTTCTCACGACTCTTCAATGCTTCTTTAGTTCAATTCAGTCTTTTATCATTGCGTTTGCCCTAGAAAGAAACCTTGAGCAATGGAAGCTGGGTTGGAATGTCAATCTGCTCGCCGTAGTATATTGTGTAAATCCTCGCATCCTTCACAATTGAATTGGTGGATTTTTTTTTTCACTATACTTTTAACTCTACATTTTTTCGTCAATAAAATAAAGTCTCCATAATGTATCATTTGTAATGAAAATGTTAAACAGTAAATTTTTTTTATCATAACTTTGTTACCATGATATGATATAGGACGTGATATGATTATTGGCATTTAGATTAACTCATTGACTAATGACATGCAATTTATCATGATAGGGAATTATGGTGACTGCAGTCACGTATTACTTACAAACATGGGTTATAGAGAAGAAAGGGCCTGTGTTTCTGGCCATGTCAACACCACTGTCTCTGATCATGACCATCTTCGCCTCCGCAATTCTCTTGGGCGAGGTAATTACTTTGGGAAGGTAATTAACTTTATTAGCTCTGCTAAAAAAGTAAATTTGAAACATCCTTTATTGTATCTATCTTCGTTAGACGCTACCATTTGTTAACTATATATACCTATTAATTAAGTGGATGTTTTTTTTATGTTTAACCAGCATTTTAGGTGGGTTCCTGCTGGTTCTAGGACTGTACAGCGTTCTGTGGGGAAAGAGAAGAGAGCAAATGCCGAAACCGTCCTTAGACTTGGAGCAGCCATCGCTATAGAGTGAACTTGCAATTGTGATGATATATATATAGGGCAAATATGCCAACATATTGCTTGAATTGGCAGATTATGTATGATTATGGAGAAGGCAAAACTATGTAGCTAGAGAAACAATGCCAAAATTGTGGCATTCACCTATAGAAATATTATTTGAACATGACAGTTGATTTTGTACTATGTATTATCATTTTATTATTGAAGAAATTATTCAAATAAATTGTCGACAAAGTTTAAAGATTCTATCAATTCTTTCAAGCATTCTCATTCTATCAATGCGATCTGTGTATTAGACACGGCCTGTTTACCGATTACACGACGTTAATATCAAATGTAATGTTCGAGTTTCAAGGAAATTGGAATTCCCAAGTTGCAAATCACAACAAAATTACAATTTACATCGGTGATTTTAATTTAATTTGACCTAACAATCCACACAATTAAGCAATAATAGTATGGGGAAAAAATATAAGCAACTCAACGAGAAACAAAAATCGATTCTAAAAAGGAAACAATTAAATTAAATAAAATAACACTTACGTAAGAAATGAAATCTCACACAAGGGTTGGCATGGATCTTGGACTTCAATTTTTCGTCATGTTTATATGGTTCCGTTCAGATTTCATGTTCTAATGAATGTCACTCACTGGTGGTGGCATCAGCAGCCACCTTGGATGTTGCTTCCTCTGTTATCTTCTCCACAGGAACAGACTCTGCATGTTCTGTTACATCCACAACCTCAATTACTTTCTCTTCAGGCACAGCAACTACTTCTGTAGTGTTTGTGGTGTTGTTTTCTTCTTCTTCTTCGATTGGAGTCTCCGGTTTTTCTTCAGCCTCTGAGTCGTTCTCCTCTGATGGCTTATTATCGTTGCATCCAGGTAATGACTCTTGTTGGACTGGTTCTTTGCTTTGAGTTTCCTCTGAAGGTGGTGGTGGTGGTGTTGTTGTGTCCTTGGCCTCTTCAGATTCTTCTTTCTTCGGTGGTTCACCTTCTTGGTTATTTTCCTCTGAAGGTTTTTCAGCTTCTGGCTCTGGCTTTGCTGCTATGTCCTCTGTTGTTGGGTCATTGTTGCTTTCAGCTTTCTCTGAAGGTATCTCAGCTTCTGATGTTTCTTCTGTAGTCTTCACTGCTGTCTCCTCAGCTTCTGATGTTTCTTCTGTCTTCTCCACTGCTGTGATCTCCTCAGCCTCATTATTTTGCTCTGAAGATTTCTCCTCAACAACCACTGAAGATTCTTGATCTGCTGGCTCGTGGTCTTTGCTTTCCTCTGCCGGTTTCTCCTCCTCTTCCTTTGTAGATTCCTGCTTCACTATTGCTTCGTTGCTTTTGACATCCTCCGAAGGTTTCTCGGCTTCCAATGTTTCTTGCTTCACTGCTTCCTCCACTGCAGTTTTTTCATTTTCTATGGAAACCTTTGTGTCTTCATTCTGACATGCATAATAAAAAGAAAAGAGTTTCATGACGCAAAGGATCAGGAAAACAGTTAATGACAGTTGCAAGAAGAATTCTTGTCACTTGACATGGGTCTAAACTAGTTATGCTGTTATGATCAACTAGGACACAGATTTTGTACATTCCATGTTGGGAGAATGGAACCTCTTGCTTATATGAAAATTTGACATCAATTGGTCATATGTTGATTTTCACCATCAATTAAATTCTCTGATGGGTCTAATACTCAGTATTGCCTTCTTGATCAATAGTAAAAATCAATACATGACCAAACCATGTAAAATTTTTACTATAAACGAAAGGGTAACTAAACTTTTTCTTTTCTTTTTTTTTGGTTCATGAGTTTTTTTTTCCCCTTGGTAATGGGTCTTCAAGGGTGAGAAACCCCTTTCTTTTTTTTTTTTAATTTCATCTGCAACTGGAGTAGGACACTGTTCTTTTTTTTTTTTTGCTGGGTTAGTTAACCACTAGGAATAAGGAATGGTTCTTCCAGGAATCATGATCCAAAGTGTAGGGCCCAGATGGCCGTAAAAGAGAAATATTGGGCCAACCCCATGACATAGGTAATAAACAGTTGCTACACCACCTACTACCAATAATTATTTGGGAAGGGGGCACACATAAATTCCAGTTTCACTCACGCCCACAAAAATATAGCAGTCTCGTTCATTCCAATTTCCAAAGGTTTGCACACGCTAACATCATTGCTCCCCACAAATACTGTCACATCTTTATTATGTTACTTTTACTGACTTAAGCATACATGCAAGGAGTGATTTGGATGATTATGACTCTCTTTACAGAGGAACTCACTGTTCAGACTACCGGAACTTGTGGCATAACACAGGCTAGTAAGATTCAGGGCATCTAATTTCTAGGGGAAAAGAAGGATACTGATAGCCCGTGAAATAATTACCGAACCCATGCATGGAACACTCCCTAAAATCAATCACTTTCACTCCAAATATTATATGTAAGAGACCCACCGCCAACCACACATGCATGTCATTCTTTCGTGTCTAAAGCTCCATTTCCTTGTCTCGTTTCCAGTTCCATCATAGTCAAACTCATCTAGTTTTTAACCTTTCAATAACTAAATATGAAAAAACAAAACTAATATGAAAAATGCATAGAGTATATATGACCTTAGGAAAAGCAATTATAGTTGTTTATTTTAAAGAAGGGGGTGGAAGAAGGGGAAAAATTTAGTTCCAAACTTCTAGCAAAGCTATAAAACACGGTCATAATGTGTAATGACTCGAGTCTTGACCTTTTGTTTGCCATAATTGATGTTTCTAAGCGTATGCCCACACTAATTCATTATACTGAAAGCAAGAGAACAATGATAACGGTAAACGAAATCAATAGGGTCCAAACAAATGAGGGCCTCCAAAAAACAAAAGGTCGCACGTTTGTTTGTCATGTATTTAGTGTCTAATATGTAACAATTGTGATAGCTTCGAAAACAAAGAGAAGCTTGACAAAGCAATCAAAGTTCAAACCATATATACAGCAACATTATGCTCCGGTTGCATCTAAACGGGGTCCACACACACAGAGAAGGGAAAACGAAAAAAAACAAAACAAAAACCTAATATAATTTGAGGTAAACTATGGGTGCCGACAGTGGTCAAGATTAACTAGACAATCACAATTGGAGTCAGATACTAAAATGAAAAATAGAAAGTCTCTTTCTGAAATGAAAAAGTTTCGAACATATGTGGTACGCTCTTGATACGTAGCATGATTGGGGTACATGACACTACAAAAAATCAGGACTACAGTAGTTTAATCAATTAGTTGGGTAAAGCTGTTAAGAAAAAAATAAAGCTGACTAAGAGTGAGTACGATAAAGTAGTGAATCTAGAGATGCTAAGATCTGCTTTTCTTTTCTTTATGGGAACGGAATGACACAAGAAAATCATTTCACCTGGGGAGCCAGAAAAAGGAATGAATAACCAAACCCAATAATTGCACCACTATTCTCCATCTCTTGAATTTGAATAAACAAAAAACAAAGATTAGAAAAGTACAGAACAAGGAGTACGGTAATCTAGCTCCATAGAAGGGCAGAGCCAAACCAGATGGACCTCATGGAATCCATTTTGGTAAATGATTGAACATGGTTAGATTACAAGTTCTACAAACTGAATAAAATGTGACCTTCTTTCAGCATGTTTGAATTTCCATTTGAAATTTCACAATAATAGTCTAAACAAAATAATCAAATATGCTACTTATAGAAGGAATTACTATTTAGATTTCTAGAAATGACAACGACAAATTGAGGAATCAAGAGATGATTATATAATAAGGGAAATGTTGGAATTAAGTAGGAGGTACCTCCTTGAAGAGCAAGCTGAGAGAACGTCGTTTGTTGTTTACATGGTCTTCGTCGACAATCTCGAGGTTGCGATCAGCAACCTGTCCCTGCGAATGTGGTTCTTTTTCTTGTGCCACTGCCAACGCCACCTCCTTCTCCTTGGTTTGTTCTTGATCTTTGGGGTGTTCGGGTTCAGGTTCAGGTTCCTTGGCCTTCCATTGTACATCGTCCTTGGACACTTTGGGCTTAGTGGCACAACCTCCCATTTTGTCTCTCTAACCTCTCTTCTCTCACCGTACACCTGCTGGTTCCCTCTTTTATATGTCTCTATGACTCTGACCCCAAAAGAAATTAGAGTAACGCGGTAGAATAGAAAGAGTGATGGTTGAGAACAAAGAGAAGGAGATGAACGTGCGTCGAAATCAAAGGTAGCCAGCCAGCGAGATATATGAGAAAGAGAAGGAGAAAGGGAATAAAAAATAAAACCAGCATGCGGTGTCTGGACTTTTCACACAAAAAGGAAAACAATTTAAAACGACCGTTTGTAATGTAGTTCCCCTTCTCTGTGTTCCGATGGAAGGAAACCATATGTACCTAAACAGTGTCTTATTTTATGATATTTGATTATTTATTAACACGTAATATATATATATAGTAATTTATAAGATTTTAAATTTATTTTTATTTTTTTATGTGTTAATAAATAATTAAAGAGATAATAAAATAAATACTATTTAATAATAGACGAGTTCCATCCATTCCAAAGGCGAAGGAAATAGAGTAACCAAAATTTTATGTTTAATTATTAATAAAATACTTTTTTTTGGGGAAAAAATGTATAGTGATGAGAAGAAAGGAATGAACAAATGTGATGGAATAACATATAACAATGTGAGGTGATAAAGGCCATTTCCTCTTCTTTTTAATTAATGTCAAAATTTTAATTCTCGCTCTTATAATTTAAAAATTCACGATCAATGTCTATTCTTTAAATGGGTATAGAGTATGCAAATAAATTAGTGAATGCATGTTACGGTGGATAGAAAGGGAAAAAAAGAAACTTAAAAAAAGAAAAATGTGATAGAACGATGGAGCTGAAATTAAGGAAGAGGGTAAAGGGCTTTGATCCTCAGTAGACTGTGTTGAGTTGTCGCCTTGTGGGACTTCTATTTTTTTCACGAGCAAGGTACAAAGCCTAGGCCCAAACAAACACATTTCTTTTTAATCTAATTACTAGACTTGCACCTTATTAATATTGAGATAGTAATTTTGAGAGTTTAATTTTAACATATATATGTCAAATAATATTTCGTTGCATATCATTATATTGTTAAACAAGTCTAATTTTTAAAGTAATTACTAATTAAATATTAATACTCCCGTAAAACATACATGCATGTAGCTCAATGACAAAAGTGTAGGAGTAGAAAATGAATATGTAGGTGTTTCATGAGTTGGCTTACATAATATTTCTTCCTACACTTAGAGGTGGGAGTTCCAGCTGGATGGGGAGTTGGATGAGCGGATGGACAACAGGACCGCCATTTAGTGGACACTTAGGTAGATATTAGGTATTTTCATTAGACAATACTAAAATAGTGGTTACTAGTTGGTCACTCCGGAAATTTTAATGCGCACAGTTGCAGGAACTTTGCAACACATTAAAGTATAGCATAATCAAAATAAATGTGTTTGTTCATATTAATATCAACCCTGCTGCTAATATCACTCTAATTATTTGCGTCACAGTATCTTCGACCCCATTCAATTGTAGCCATAAGTAAAATGCATAGAGCAGAGGATGAAAACGACAGGACAGAAGGGCTGGTCCAACTCCCCGGTCCCAGGCTGATTGGGAAAAATACTGAAATACGATACCAACAAGGCGCAACACAAGGAAGTACACAAGTGGACAATTATCCCACCCTCCAGACCTGTCGCTTTATGACCACTGCAACTTCAACCTTTCATCTCTGCGCTGATTAAGGAACACATTTTTAGGAATGAATCATCTCATGCAACCTCACGTGATATTTGTGAACTAGTTTTTACTACTGATTAAAAAAATAGGGCTTCGAGTGTCTTGGGTATTGGTTAAAAATGGAGTGAAAAATATAATTACTATATAATTATATATATAATTTATTCATAAAATTTTTATATTATTTTTATTCCCGTATCAAATACACTCTGCATATTAGACCCAATAGAAAATTTGCAGCTTGTTTGATTAGGATTTTGAAAACCCGAACCTGCATTCAAGGAAAGGAACATATGAGTTCCTTTTTTGTCAACATACCTTGAGATGCTTCATTTCTCCGCAAAAGCGGTCAACTAAACTAAGTGCTAATTAATGATGAGAACGAATTGAAGGTATCATCATCAAGTTATGTAAATTTTTCATATGAGATAATTTATTCCTAAAATGGTAAATGGTTGATTTGTTTTGTGATTCGGCTTATTTGTTTTACCTATGTTGATGAATGAAAAGGGAAATATTTATCTTTATGAAGCACTTTCGTAAGAAGTAAACTTTCTTTTTTATTTACCTTCATCAAAAGTACTTTTTTAAGCATGACAAATCAAATGGGCACTCAGACGCTATAATTTTATCCGAATGAACCACGTATACTTTTTCTTTAAGTGAACGCTTGATGGCGTTCAAAACAAACATGCCCTTGAACAACATCTTCTAAAGACAAGGTGATCTCATATATTAATTTGAGCTGCCGTAACCAGACTCAATTCCCGTCCAAGATTTCCTCTATGACTGAACTGCTGAAATGGAGATTATTTTTCTACACAATAAAAAATTTGACACGAAAGAAAAGTATAATCTCAGGGAAAGCAGGAATCTAGCAGAGCTGTCAGTTTGAGAGTATGAGGGAAGGGGCAAATGTGCATACATCATGTTTCTCTTTAAGAGGAAAACGTCTCTCTAGAACAGTAGTTGTGGTGTGCTTATAATTGCATCGTGTTGCCCATTATTCTTTTAAATAGATATTTTTCCATTTTTTTTAGAAGTAAAGATACTCTGATTAAAAAAAAAAAAAAGAAGTAAAGATACTCTCTACTTGCACTGAAAAAAAAAAAACTTTCCCTGACCAATTCGATGCTTGTTTCTAGCTTGATTATTGAATTACATGTCTATGAGATGACACTTTTAAAACCTTTTCTTTGTGTAGTTATCAACACTATTATTTAGATATTATTTTATTTGTTTTAGAATAATTGTCAATTTTTTTTACTTTTTTATATGCTTAGAATATTTGTCCATTTACAATATTTTAATAGTATTAATTTTTTTCTTTCATTTATTATATCTTTGATATAAATGTGTTACTTAAGCAGTTAATATATTTATCAATATAAGTAATAATGACTATGCAATGATATTTTTATCCACTCATATAAATTCTTATATATATAAATTTTTTTATTTTTCTTAATATGTGTATTTTTTAATTTTTTATAGTTATTATGAAATTGATGCAACATTATTCTAGTACTGTAGAATAGGATAACATCATCATATACAAATAAATGAAAATTTCAGCAGCATTATCGATAAAATAATATCGGGTGAACCTCCTTTTATTTATTTTTTATTTTTTGAAAAAAAAAACAGCTGCATATAATTAATTTTCTTTTTCGACAAACAGACAGATGCTTATTATATGTTGATTAAGAACAAATAAAACTGAGGTGACTTTGTAACCAAATAAAAACTGAAGCGACTGTCGTAGTTATATCAGTTATGGATGCTGTCAGCAGTTGTGTCTCAGGTCCATGCAAACGATCACGAACCCGAGCCCAATTGATTATCGCCCTTTCTTTCTTAATCCGTTAGTTCGATTTGTTTATTTAATAACAAAATTTTGCTTAATCGTTAGTGGTTAATGAATGTATAAATTTGCAGGCCAATGGTCGGTGTGGGCTTGGAGCCTGCTTAGTGTTTTCCAGCCCAACTAATATTGCCTGGTAAACGACACTGTCGTTTTGTGTGGGGACCAAGTTGAAGCTAATTATACCTGTGGTTTAGCGTATCTGCCATGCATATGTGAGAGTAGATATGTGAGAGCCCTGATTGAACCATGCATGCACAACCAAATGATTATGCTATCCTCATTATTATTTTTTTATCTCCCTTTTTTTTCTTTTTTTGTTCAAATCTGCCTCTTTTTTATGTGCTTTCAACTTTCCGTGATTGCATGCAATGACAAAGGAGAGTTGAGATTTATAATATGTTTGTAAGTTTGGGTTTTAGAAGAAAAAGAAGGGGATAGGAGGACTTGTAATATAATTTTATATTATAAGTCCTCTCCTTTCTTTCTTTTTTATCTAAAATTTAAATTCATAAATATTTCTTTAAAGACAAGATAAAGATGTGTTAGTTTAAAAGAAGGGAGACAATGAAGAAAAAAGGGAAAAAAATATCTTTTATAAGAAAAAGTGTAATCGCATATGGCTAGTAAATTTAATAATTGTCTTGTGTAATTTTAAAAAGGACTAAAACGGATAAATTTACAAATTTATTTATAAACATCCACTACAATGTTGTGTTATCTTCAAAAATCAGAACCAAAAAACTTTTAGCCACGTTTCTCTTTCTTTTTTAATTTCTTTTGTTTATTTTCCGTAGATTCCCTGAGTTGACATATGAGAAATTAATTTGCAGAATAGGGGTCCCGCGTGTAATTAAGCGGAAGTTTCTCCCAAAATATTTTTTCTACACACCGAAATCGAATCTAAGACCTAATGTTTAAAAGACTCAAAACATCTTTCACTTGAACAAATAGCTACTTGAGTTTTTTTCTTTTGTTTTAAACCACAGAAACTCACCTTTATATTTCATTTTCTTTACTCTTCACTTCCTTCCTCTCATTTTCTCCCGCTCCAGACAAATGTTTAAAGTGAAAAGTTAAAGGTATCCATTCATAGATTAGTAAAGAGCAATTTAATTATTATCCACTAAATAAATTTAAAATAAGTATCTTTTTATTTTCTCATTATAAAAGCAATCTAATTTTAGATTAACCTTGCGTCCAAGATTTAGATCTTATAAATACCTACGAGTCATCACACAACACTATTATTACTCTCACCCCAACTTAGGTGGTGGCACCATGACTTAAGTACAATACAAGTCGTTCTAGG
This sequence comes from Dalbergia cultrata, assembly GCA_031216105.1. Lineage (NCBI taxonomy): Eukaryota > Viridiplantae > Streptophyta > Magnoliopsida > Fabales > Fabaceae > Dalbergia > Dalbergia cultrata. The sequence continues at coordinate 4,524,444 of CM062348.1, read as the reverse complement.
AACTGAAAAGAGAAGTTGCGTTCAGTAAGGACCGTTTTGCTTTTAGTTTTTAATTTTTTAAATTTTATAAAAGAAATAATAAAAATTCTAAAAGTTATAAATTTTAATTTTCAATTTTCTTAATTTTTTCTTCATAATTTCCTAAAAATTGAAAAACTGAAAGTCCTTTAAGAGAAAATAAAATCATTTCCCTTTTATTAGAGGGGTTTTCTCTAATGTTGTTATTGGGAATTTGGTATTGTTGTCTATCTGGTGTGGTATGACACGTGTTATTGTTGTTGTTGTCTATGTGGTGTGGTAAAAGCTTTCATGGATACTTTTTTTCTTTTTCTCCTTTCACAGTGCGACGTTAATGGCAGACTAGGACAACGAGCTGGGAGGAGCATAGAATGTAGGGAATAATGCTAACATCAGTGAGCTTTAACCTGCAGAGGGTTGTTGGGACGGTGGCTAATGACGGAGGTTCCGATGGGGGTCGTTAGCACCGACAAGGGAGGAGAGACAGGGAAGGTGAGGGGTGCCACGGAGGAGGATAAAAGCTGGCGTTTCGCGACAGTTTTACTGTCATTTAAACGTGGTTAAACGTGATGCACGAAATTCAAAACTCCAGTGTGTGTCATTCACATACCACACCATATAGACAACAACACGAAATTCATTTGCTAACAACATCACCAGAGAATTCGTGTTAGTAGATGCTAGCTGAACCTAAAGTAATTAATAATCGCACAACTGTTTACACGGTTCAAAACAAAACTCCTTTTGTCTTCTTCTCCACCCGACAAGATCCATCCACCATCCACCAACTGGCCTACTCTAAATTCTACCCTAAACTAGTCTACTGCTATTGGCTTGACCAAAATTTAACCATTCCAATCCTCCATTGCATTCCTGTCTTTGACTTTCCTTACTTTAATCACGCAGCATTTCGGTCTTTACGGGGTTATCCCAAAAATACAAGTTCTAATACTTCAAGATTTAAATATGTATAACCCATGTGCAAAAATCGGGTTATGTTTCTTTTCCATAAAGTATGCTCACTGATCATTATTACTTATACCTGTTTTGCCATGAAAAAAAGTGTTGCCTAATGATGAGTCAAAACTTAACAACAACAACAAGGGATGATGTAGCTCTAAGGAAAGTGGTTAATTTAATTTGTGTAGCGGAGTTCCGATTTGCACCAAAATTGTGGGTTGGAAATGAACTCATATTCATACTTGTTAAGTTAAAATCAAAGAAAGGAAGCCATTCCTGACTCCACCCCTTTAGACTTGGGAAGGGACAATTTGTTCTTTATATTACTATGGACTATGGAGCCCTTCCATAATGGGAGCCATTTGCATGGGCCCTATTTGTAATGTGATTCAAACCAAAAATTGACTTTGTGCAAAATTTAGTAACCTTTATGTCCGTCCATAGTAGCTGATGAGTGATGACCCTCCACAACTTGTTTTTTCTTTCCCCTCATGGAGAAGAAATTAATGCTACTTGTAGAGCATATAGGTAAAAGATGCAGTTAGCTTTCTAAGAAAATGTGTTTGTGCTAAAAACAATATAATTGCATGGATAAGGATGAGAAGATACGCCATAGCATAACCAAGGAATGGATTCCAATTCTAGCACTTAATTTGAAAATGATGAATTACAAACCATTCAATTCTATATCTAACAGAATAATAACCATATGACAAAGAACCATATCTTTGAATCTCATATATATTTATAACTACCTACCATACCCCTAAAGGCAGAGAAGAACGACAGAGGAAGAGACCATAAACCCATAGATGAATATCAAGAACCCAAAGTGAAGAGCCCAGTTCCTCTTGAACTTACCAAAGTAGCTCTCAGGGGGTTCCTGGTAGTGAATCTCGAACTCATCCTCCGCAACCCCATCATAGCCATTGGCCCCAGCCCCACCAGTGTTGTTGTTGTTGCTGCTGCTGAGCTTTATCTTCATCTCCCTGAGCTTCTCTGTTGCCAAGCCAAGGGTGAGCTTGTGGCACCTCCTTTGGTACTTGAAACCATTGATGCACCTAAGTGTCTGAGCCACTGACACGTAGAAGATGAGGTGTGCCATGGAAAGCAGCGTGATGGGCACCCAGCAATGCCGGCATTGAAGTCGTGGTGACTGGGACACTGCCAAGAAAACAAGTGCTAGGAAGATGAAGAAAACCTGGAATAGCTTGTGGAGCTCCTTCTTTTGCAGGTCTATGGCGCGCTTCTTCTCAAGGGTCTTCTCGAAATGGAGCTGGATGATGGTGTTCAATGCTTGCAATGCTGTCTCCTTTGGGACACCTGCTTGGTGTGTTTCATAGTCAGCCATTGGAACTGAACACAACAGATAGGGTGATTGGGTTGTCTTGTCCCTATCAAGAAGAAGAAGAAGAAGAAGAACGTTGGGAGGGTGCTTGTTGGGTGTAGTTATTGCTATCAAATCCTAGAAACGAAGTTTAACTTTAGAGAAACTCCATAGACACATTACAAAGTACTCCCTTTATCCATTATAAGTGTGTTCTTGAAAATCAATTTTGTGCTTAGATGCATTGAATTTTTTATGAATCAAAATATTATTGATTTCCAACAAAACACATATAAATGGACAAAGATAGTATTAAGTAAGTAGGGCACCGGTTAAAAAGTTAAAATAGAAAATTTTCATTTTGAGAAAGAAAATTTTTGTATTTTCAAAATTGAGTCTCACTCAAAAATCTTAGAAGTTACATTAGAGTTTAGGGTTACTAAAATCCTTATGATTTTACCTTTTTTCTCTTTTTGTCTATTGTATGTTAGAAATGTGTATTTTTTTTGTTGGAATGAAATTTTTTTTTTTTTGAACTTGGTCTTTGGGCTGTGATTTTGGGAAAAAGATGGCAATGCACTCCAAGTCAAAGTAATTATAGCTGGTCATTATTCTTTCGTTTCTTTGTGATTTGTACTCATAAACTCTTAGTAACAAAGTAACTACTACTAACTTGATTTTTTACTCTGAGTGTTATTGTGGGGGAATGTTTTGGTTTTGGTAGTACCATATGAAAGGGAATTCGAAATCCTAGTCCGAGTCAAAAGGAAAATGTTGGCAGTGAAGGGAGATAACTCGAATCTCGATGCTTGATATTCCAATTAAAAATACCCCAACGGATACAATAGTGAAAGCAGAATGAGGAGCAAAGACACATATTTTGAGGTCGGAACTTGAAATCTTTCTGGCACTTGGCAGTGAGCATGTACCAGGCATTTATTGTTGTGAGTCGTTGCAGTTGGCACTAGGTTAGATGGATCACAATGATCCAACATCGTGCACTATCCGAGCTCCAATATGTGGTTCTTTAAGGAAAGATGTAGCATTTGCTTTCAAATTATTGCATCTATTTGGATCATAACACTTCTTAAATTAAATTAAAGATAAATACACAATAGTCTTTTGCTTAAGGCACTCCATTTAGCTTGCATTTATTTGTTTTGCCCAAACTTTAGGAATGCATATAATTCATACATGCATGATGTGAGGGGGTGTGAAACCCACTATGCGCATGTGAAGTAGCCCAACCTAGAACTCAATGATCAGAGTTAAACTTATATATTGAGCTGTATTACAATTAATGGCGTGTGGGTGTGAACTACAAGTTAGCTTGATAGCCTTAAAACAAATTGTGATCAGGCTGCTGCACTGATGGGACTTGCGTAGTAACTATCTAGCCCCCTTCCTATCGAAGCTTTCTCTTTGTAAAATTGTACTGATTCAAATAAATTTAATCATCCAAAGTCTTCACTTTTACCATTAGGAATTTGTAAACCAGTGTAGACCTTTCTTGGTTGAAAAGGAAAAGATTCAAAGGCCTTTGTTTGCCTAAGAGAAAGAAGCACCCCTTGTGTGGCCGTCAATGATTAAAGGTACAAAATGTAGAAACTACAAATGAGTGAGTACGATTACAACAGTAGATATCTGCTTTTAAAAAATTCTAGCACAATTCCTGAAATGAATCATGGACAGCAAAATTCTTAAAACAAAACATATAATGGTATTTGGAAAAGAAAAAAAAAATATGTATGCCTCACCAACTAATTGACCTTGAAGACTACAAGTTACTATCTTCAAATCTTTCCAGTACAAAGATGTTGCGCTTATCGTCCCTGCCTATCCTCAGGGTGTCATCAACATATCTATGTGATAAGATGGATTTAAGAAACAACAACCGTTTTCAACAAAAACAGTATAAAAAAACACCAAGAAATAAAATAAGTTTAACACTGTTCTGTCCATGACATGCTTATAGGATTCAAAAGTAGAACAGTATAGAAACGGATTCTTTTTCTTTTTCATATATAAGAAAAGGAATTAGGATACGTGATCTCCAGCCATCCCTCTGGGTTGAAGATGGACAACAAAAGATCATAATTTTTCCGGAATACATTCATCAACTGTGCATGCAAGAAGGAAAAAAAATAATTAAAACTTTGGAAGCAAGATTAAAAAATCTGATTAGCATTACAACAAATGTAGTATCTGTAAAGCATACCTGATCAGGAGTAATTGTGGAGTTTTCGAAGTTAATGTTAACCCTCTGTGAATTTCCAGTTGTAGCTAATTAGATAGTTATTCGGAAGCAATATCAACACATTGCACATAAATAAAGTGACCAAACAAGAAGTTGGGGTTTAACTGTTGCGGAAGCAATCTTGAAAGAAGCCTCAATGCTAAGCTGTCCAGACAACAAACTCAATGCCTTTGCGCTGAACTTGATCACGTTAACCGCTTTGCTCTCCATTTTAAAATCACACAATCAATGTTCAAACTCAGTAGATATAATAAATACAAAAAAAGAATGGAAACTGTGCATTCATAGTTTGGATCTTATGGGATAAAGAAAAGAAAAAGGGTCATGTCATGCAAAATTGACAACTGCAGTGTAGTTGTACCTTACCTTGGCTACATCAATGGTCTGGAAAAACTCATCCAATGAGATAAAGTCTCTCAAGCCTAACTTGGTTCTCTTTGATCCCAATATTGTGATTGTACTATAAACAAGCCTCCAGCATCCAGCCACCTTCCAATAATAGAAATATTAATATGATTGGACAGCACCTAATTCCCAGTGACAAGAACATAGGGAGGGTTGACGTTACCTTCTCCAGTTGCAGAGTTGGGTCTGGAGTTGGATTCTGAGATTCTAGCTGCTGCACCACACTTTCAATTTCAAATTTCTTGGCAGATGGGAGTCCAAATATCCCTCTGTTGATTCCTTGAAACATATCATACACCTTCTACATTGTTAAGCAATGCTACGCTCACAACAATAAAGGTAGATAGATGAAAATAGTTGAAGTCGGTACCTTCCACTGCCTGGTAAAGCTCTCTTTTCTTCTGAGCAAGTGTTTCATCCTTAGCTAAGCCTGAGCCGGAACCGTGTTCTGCAGCTTTAACTATGGTAATGGGTCTAAACCAAAATGATCTCTCACCAAATCTTGAGGTGCTTATCCTTGAAAGATTCCCAGGTGGGACCAATGTTTTAAGTTTCATGATATTCATGATAGGAGTCACATAGCAACCCGTCATTGATGGCATGGACTAACTATAGTGACCTTCAAGATTGACTACTAACCTGGGATGATAGGACTATATCAACTGTGAGAGATAGAAAGATGAAGTTCAGGAAAGGGTCATGGCCTGCCCGCCCCCGCAGGTTACTCAATCACCTTTCCCTGTGATAAGGACTGCCATGCCGATTATTAGGTTCATCATTTCGTCCAAAGGGATATTGTGTACATGGTTCTTAGAGCAAGGCTGTGGTTTGGATAGGTCTCTTGAGACATGTGGTTAAGAATTGCCAAGAACACGTACAGTGAATTGGTCCGTGAGATATGTTATGCGTTGGCCTGTTACTTGCTGACCTCAGAAATTCCTTATTCTAATAGTGAGGGGGCAGAAGCCTATTGCGACCACACCACAATATCTAGTGACACATATCTGTTACTCTCTATCAAAGTCATAGTGTATAGGTGGTAAAAAGATACAAAGTGGATCCATGTAACTAATTGTAGGTAAACGCTGTTAAACAAACACTGTTGTGTTGAGGACATTTAAGAATTGATCTAGTTCATGCAAAGTGGAGGATCAGATGGGCTACAAAGAAAGAGTGTGTCAAGCTGCCTACTTCAATTACCAAAGGAAACAGCATAACTCCAAGACATCTTCAAACGTCGTGGAAGTTGCAATGGAAAAGACGTTGAATAAATCCCAGCTATCTACAATGCTACTAATTATAGTACCTGACATTCTGGCAATAATCCCAAAGAAATTAGACTAATAATGTATGTTTCTTCAATCAGTCGAATTAGTAGTCTCTTTAAGAAACAACTGCAAAAAGAGAGCATAAAATTGAAAGGAAAATAAATTTCCGTAGCCGCACCGTGATTACCATTAGAAAGACTGCATGTCTGCATCGATATTTGTTGAAACATATTTGACTTTTTACGTTGCTAATATCCTCAAGTTAACAGCACCCAAAAAAAAGACCAAAAAAAAAAAACCCAAAAAAGTATGCATCATTTAGAAGTTACTACGTAAAGGATGTCACCTATCATCTGAAAATGTAACTAACTGAGAGTGAGAAATTCCGTAAACTTAAATTTAGCAGTAGAGTCATAAGTTTGACTAGTAATTAAGATACATAGGACTAGAATCCACGAACATTAGTCAGAAACAGAGTATGTATTCTTATTCATAACTATTCTAATTGACAAAACATGATCTAGGCAGCAGAATTATTTTGGTTGGACTCCTGCTGTTGTTTCCACTGCTCTGGGGTTACAGCTTTCTTTACAGAGAGAGCATGAATCTCTTTCATTTCCTCCTCTAAGGCAGCATTCACCATTCGATGCCTCTCCAGCAGCCTCTTGCCTACAAATTGTTCCGATACAATCTCGATTACAAAACTTGCACCGCATCTGATAGCAACATGAATTTTATTAGATTAGATTGTGAGATCCAAAGGGGTATTACAAAGAGTGCCATAAGGTAGCAAACTCAAATTAAGTCAGTTGGTGGAAAATACTCACCCTCCAGATGTATCAATTACTTCCTGAAACACAAATACAAGAAGTGTTAGAACACATACAAATTCAGAAAAGACCAAAACATGAAAATGTCAGGTACAGATTACACCCCTGAAATTTAGCCCATTTTCACATTTGGTGCACAAAGTTTGTTTTGTAAGTTGTAACATATAACATAACCACCACTCCACAAACTTTAGATATGGTTCGATTTAATGAAGAAATCCTGGACCAATACAGATAGCATCCTTGAAGTATAAACAAGTTTCAAGTTAGTAGTTAAGCTCCATATTTTTGACATATTTACTCACTGAATGTGACACAATTATATGGGAGGCTCCCCGTCGAATCACAGGCCAGAGTTAACAGGTTAACAATTTACCAAGGTTCAAAGGGTTTACGCACACCAAATGTGAAAATAAGGCAAACTTAAAACGTGAAAGAAACAAAAGAAAACCAAGAGTCACAAAGAGAAGTTCTTGCCATCTTCTTTTCTGGTTAAGAGATAAAGAACTGCATGCTGAGGTAAGATTTACAACGAAGCAAACCGCAATGGGGGCAAAAGCAAAAATTTTAAATTGATCTTTTGTCACTCAAAACTTCAAGAATAGCCAAATACTGGAAAGATTCTCACTCACACCTCAAATAAATCAGCCCTACACTCACAGTTGTGCACGTGTTTCCGAATTTAATACATAAAAAGAACAAATAGATCATCATACACAGCAATCTTGTCAACAAGAATAAATCAAACGGCCATTGCAGCAAGAACATACAAGAAACCCTTCAAGCTATTATATTAGTGGGGCTTAAGGGAGGAAAATTATAGCAACAAACATAATAGGGGTGTGTGTGAGCGTTGATTGGTAACAGTTGCATTGAAGAGTGAACTAACACCGCTTTCAGTATACTGCACAAGGGACTGACTGAATCAAACAAAATGGAGATAACTTTAAATTAAAGAAAAAGAAGAAAAAGAGTGGGACTTACAAGGTGGGAAGGGTTTAGTTTGGCATTCAAGGAAGATTCAACTTGCTCCTTTGTCACTCCCATCTTTTTATCTTATACTCTTCTTTCGCCGATCGATCAATTTTAGTTCTAATTTCTACATCTTTCAGGATTTATATGTATGCGGAATGGAATGGAACCAATACGGCCGACAAGCATTCGCGTCGCTGACACGCAGATATTTATTTACCTCCTGTAAAAATAAAAAAATATTCGTTCCTTTTTTTCAAATCATTTTTCACAAGTAATAATAATATGGTATCGACTCCTATACCGGTGTTACATCAATCATTCAAACCACAATTTAAAATCATAAACATATAAATATTATAAAAGTACTTGTTGATATCGTATCATGTACAGGACTCATCATAAATTTGAGTCTATATTAACATTTTTTTCTTCTTTTACTAGTTTATCAAATCTTAAAAGAGTTTAATTTCTATATACTAAGAATGTAAATTTTTTTTTACATTGTCATTCAATTAAATTATTCTATTTGCATTACTTTTTAAATAGTAGTGAAATTTAACTATTTTTACTAGTATGACAATATATAATTAATGACAGTGTAAAAAACTTTTACACTACAAGAGTATGAAAATTAAACTTTTCTTGAAATTTAATAATGTATTTTAGTTTGTAGAGTAAAAAATTCAGAAATTTAAAAAATTTAAGATAATCAACTACTATTCATACTGTTTTTATTAAAAATAAAAATTAACATTGTGGAAATTCAAAACTATAAACTCATATTGTTTGTATATTAAAAAAGTTTTATAAAACCGTATTAATCTATATTAATAAGATTTGGGGGTAATTATAAGAAAATTATACTTTAAAACATATTATGATTAAAATTACAGATAATGTAATCGTTAAAAACAATTTGTTTAAAAATTAATATAAGATTAGATTTATCTAATCAATCCAATGCCTTAAGAATACTAGTTGAAAAATAAGAAAATAATTTTTTTGAATATTTTTATGAATCTCATATTTAAAACTGAAAAAAATTTAATTTTGTTAATGAAAATTATTTTTTTAATTTTTTAAACGAAAGTATTGATGACTATGATGAGAAAAATCCACTTTTAAAGTAGCCACTTAATTGCAATTTCTTTTAGTTTAATTTTTATATAATTATAATATAAATTTATTTATACTGTTATTTAATCAAATAATTTCATTTGCATAATTTTTTAGTAGTGAAAATGAGATTTAATCACTATTATTAAAATGATAATACGTAATTAAATAATAATATAAAAAATTATATTATTAATATATTAAAATTAAACTCTTTTTTAAAAAAATTTAATTGCAATATTTGAGATCAATATTATAGCACTTGGGCCATTTTCAAGTAAGGGTTAGTGGGGCTTATGGGAATTTTTCGAGTTGCTTCTATCTTGTCATAGTCATCATTTGGGCCATTTTATCAAATACATAAGAGGTAACCTCATCAAGTCACATTAAACTACACTGCAGCCGGCCCATAATCTCATCCCTGAACTTTGGGCATATGTGCCACCGGGACCACGCAACCAGTGGCCGCGTCGCAATCTTATCCGGTAGTTGCCGGCTTGATAAGTCCAGAGGAATGCCCTATCTTGGATTAAATTGAGTTTTCTCTTCAGCCTAAATTTTGTATTTATCAAACAAATATTCTTATTACATCAGTGTTTTTTGTTTCTTTTATGTCAGTTCGTTTTATAACAGTAGTGGTTGAATTGTAAGGAGTATATTAAAGTTTATTTTTTGATTTTCTCGCAGTTGATATACTTTCGGGATAAAATTAACAATCTATGTTAATGATGGTATATTGAGACTTTTATCACACTTTTGGAATTGACGTTTAACCAAAGTTGGAGCAATATTTGTTTTATCTAGACCAATTATAAAAGTTTATTTAAACAAACTTGGAGCAATTATTTGACAAAATTGAATTAAAATTTTCAAATATTATCAAATATGAATAACTCAAATCAAATAAAGTGCATAAATAAAAATGAATAAAAATAAAATAAATAAATAAACACAAAACAGCTCTTTTTATCAAAGATAGATGAAAATGAATTATACAAAAAAATTATGTAATAAATCAAATTTAGTATAGTAAAATTAGAAAATTAAAAAAATATATTTTTTATAATATTATTTGATTGGGTTATAGAAATTTTAAAAATCAAATTTGAAATCCGATCTCATTTAAGTGGTTTGAAAAAATAAATGCAATCCAAATTTTTGTATTTTTACGGATGTTTGATTTGAATTGGATTAATTTAGCAAGTTTGGTTGAGTTGGGTTTCACTTAAACCATATTTATTTGCCGAAAATATCCAAGCAGCCCAACCTCAAGTGCTCCCTCCTTGTCCACTCATTTTGAATTTCCCTTTTCCACAATCCAATAAGCAAGAGAGAAAAGGAGACATGTCACTAAAAGCAAGATAGAAAATTACATAAAGTGATACATCAAAAAGTGAAAATAACCTCTCACCACGAATATTTTTTTTTTTTTTCGAAAAAAACACAGAAATAGGAAAATTGACAACAGTAGTGGAAATAGAAAACCTACCTGAACGGAACGACGCACACCTTAGGTGGTTTCAGAGCTGTGTTACGCTGCCGTCAAAGTTCAGACATCAACAATGGCAACAAAAGCTTTGGGATTCGCCGTCACCGTGAGCCACCCTTCCAAGCGCTTCGGTTCCAACTCGCCAACACCCACTTCGAAAGTTTGCGTTTTTACCCTCAGATGCTCTGCTGGTAACCCTCCCACTTCCCATTTTCTCATGGGCACATCAAAAATTTTGTAAAGAAAGGTTCTTTAACCGTTACATAATTGTTCTAGACTTGTTATCAACGAATTCTTGAATTTTAACCAATAGGGGCTTAAGCTTTCTTCATCTTCTTTTTTATAGGGGGTCTCTTTTCATAGATAAAAAAGTTGGAAAGCTGATTCTTTTTCATAGTTACGGTTCCTAATCTTGTAAAAGCATTTTGTAGCTTGAACATAACAACTGTTTTGTGTCTTTGATGTAAAGATGTTCTGTTTCCCTCTGGTAGTTTATACTTTTTAAGTTGAACATATTCCAAATTATTACCTGGAAAATAGGCAAAGGCGAAAGGCCTTGGAAGACATCAGATGCTAGGCTTGTGCTTGAAGATGGATCAATATGGAAAGCAAAGTCATTTGGTGCTTCAGGAACCCAACTTGGTGAAGTTGTTTTTAATACATCATTGACTGGGTGAGATAAACTATAAAATCTTATGAATTATGATCTAGATTCTAGACTTTGTTATGGCATGCTTTCAATCTGAATACATGCATATATGGATGTTTACTTTGTGATGTCTGGGCTTTGCAGGTATCAAGAAATTCTAACCGATCCTAGTTATGCTGGTCAATTTGTGCTGATGACAAACCCACATATTGGTAACACTGGCGTAAATTTTGGTGAGTGCTTATATTCTTAGGGTGTGTTTGATATGGGGTCAAAATATGGAGAAAATCTCATGGACGAGGAATTTTTACCCCATACCAAACATACCCTTGGCCTCTTGATTTTGTGTTCTGCAAAGTCATTGAAAAACTTCCTGTTGATGCTCTGACTGCCAGATGATGAGGAATCAAGACAGTGCTTCCTTGCTGGTCTGGTAATTAGAAGTTTGAGTATCAGGTTTTTCTCTCATGCTTTGTACAAGTATTTTCATTGATTAGGCTTACTTTTGTCAACTTATTTGGTCTTTCTCCCTGCAATAAATATTTTTGCAGTACTTCAAACTGGAGGTGTGCGGAAACTCTTGGTGATTACTTAGCAAAGAGGAACATCATGGGAATTTGTAAGTAATTGATATAGCTCTACAAGTATTGCTTAGAGAAAATTTCCTCTCTGCATAACTCACTGTCTTGATTTAAACTTTACTGATACTTTGTGATGCAACAGATGATGTTGATACACGTGCAATCACGCGCAGATTACGGCAAGATGGCAGCCTTATTGGTGTCTTGAGCACTGACAATTCCAAAACAGATGAACAACTACTTCAGATGTCTCGTTCATGGGATATTGTTGGTAAGGATATGAATCTGAGGTTTTGGAAACATTTCATTAAAGTGAAACTACATGGCCTTTTTTTTTTTTAATATTTTTAGGTATTGATCTTATAACTGGAGTAGCATGCCAGTCTCCACATGAATGGATTGATAAAACAAAGGAAGAATGGGATTTTAATTCTAAGGGGCCTGGGGAGACCTTCCATGTAAGTATAAGCATTAAGCAGTATGCTGTTGGTATTGCTTATTTCATTTTGGTTGACCATTGGGTAATTCAATTTACACTTAATGCTGGTGAATGCATTGTAGGTTGTTGCTTATGATTTTGGAATCAAGCATAATATACTCAGGCGCCTGGCATCTTATGGCTGCAAAATCACTGTTGTGCCATCTACATGGCCAGCATCAGAAACTTTGAAAATGAAGCCAGATGGGATAGTCTTCAGCAATGGCCCTGGGGATCCATCTGCTGTCCCTTATGCTGTTGAAACAGTAAAGAATATTCTGGGGAAGGTGCCTGTTTTTGGAATTTGTATGGGCCATCAATTGCTTGGCCAGGCTTTAGGAGGCAAAACCTTTAAAATGAAATTTGGTCACCATGGAGGAAATCATCCGGTTCGTAACCTTCGAACTGGCCACGTTGAAATTAGTGCTCAGGTATGCAATTCAAATACACTTTTTTCTTAATCCTGTGAAACAAGTGCATGTCAAAAGATTTTTCGGTTTGGGTTTAGGATTTTCTACTTCCACCATATCTCAAGTAAAATCCATGTGAATCTCCTAGATGTAATGGGGGAAGGAAAAAGAACATCTGTTTCAGGTGTATATGCTCATAAGGATCGGCAATTCCCAGCCCCCATCTTAAAAATAAACAAGAATTCACTATTATAGTGGCAATGTTGATGGATAAAGCTATTTTGTGGCAATCAGTAAATCAGTTACAGAACTCAGTTCATGTCCCTGTTGTATCAGCTAGACGGTCTTTGCCAATTTGAAGTCATTGACTGCACTTATTAGCATGGTTGGAACTTCATTCTTGCTATGGATTACAAAAAGGCATAACAAAATCTTTGTATGTGAATTGTTATTAGTTAGACAAGGCTAGATCATTGTTACAGTTTCATATGGGTTTGTATAATCATGAATTACTTATAAACTGGTAGAACCACAACTATGCGGTGGACCCTGCAACATTGCCGGAAGGAGTGGAGGTTACTCATATCAATCTTAACGATGGAAGTTGTGCTGGTCTTGCCTTCCCTGCTCAAAGAATAATGTCTCTTCAATACCATCCTGAAGCATCACCAGGACCTCATGATTCTGATTACGGTATAAGACTACTAGCTTGCTCAATCTTTATTTCTACTGTCTTCATTATAACCTTTTTTAACTTGTATTTGGAGTTGATCAATAAGTACTAATGTGGATTTGTTCATGATGCAGCATTTAGGGAGTTTGTAGATCTGATGCAGCAGGAAAGAAGCAAGAAACCTGAGCCCCAACTATCAGCAGTGTAACTATAATCTGTGTCTGCTTTGGATGCATTATGCTTGAAGCGGTTACCCCACTAAATGAGAAGGCCTTCATTGAAAATTATAGGTTATAGCTTGTCTTGTACTGTCAATCTTGTCCCTGGAGGATTGATTGAGGTTTCTTTTCTTCTTTTTGTACCAAGGACCACGAGTACGCCCTAGATTGTCATCACCCTCAATTGAGGGATATCCATGCACTAGTAGTAATAATAATTACTATATTTTTTTTAGTTATCTCCAATGCATTGATGTCCAACTATCTTTCTTTGATTCTTGGTATAAAAACCAATCCACAATAAACATGTTACTGTGCTCGGTATACTCGGTACAAGTGCTAGCCTACAAACCCGAATGCCATTTGTAATTTTGTAAATAGATTTTGGAAAGCCATTTGTAGGAAGATTGTGTGAAGCCATAGTTCACAAAATTTTGTCCGTGATTCGAAGACTTGGGTACTACCGTTTAATAGGGTGAAAAAGAACCAAATGATCATTAAATTGCTCTCGGTTTTTACCATATTCATGTTAATGCCCCAAAACAAAACCATGAAGTCTTGTCTGATACAAGTGACGGATGAGGCATAAACTGCATTTCCAGTTTCCCACATTGATTCATTGAACAACTGCACGTGGTTGAGAATACGGACAACAATAACTTTAAACTGGCAACAGCAGTGAATCTAAAGATATTTACTTGTGTATTAGAGTTAGATATGGAAGGTAGTTCGAGAGTCCAGTGACTCATCATGATTAGCATAATCTCATCAAGTTAATAACAAATCACTTTTCGCTCTTCCCAGAAACATTGTTCTAATATGGTATCAATGATCTAAAGCTTTTGCTGGCTCTCAACCTATCTCGTTTCTTGCATGTCCCCACTGATTCTTGCGCTGCTTTGGGTCATGGCTTCTTCGTATGTGCTTGATGATGCTTCAAGCCTATATCACCTTCGCCCCTCCAATCATCCTTCGTGTGGCAAGCTCTCACTGGTGAGAATTATAGTTCTTGGAGTATACAAATAAAACTTGCTCTTTCTTTAAAGAACATACCACCTGCATCTGATCCAGGTTTGGCTGCTTCTTGGCAACACAACCTAATTACCATGTGCTGGTTGGTGAATTTGATGTCAAAAGATTGTTGCTAGCATCATTTACGCATCACTGGGATTTCGAAACACTCTCAGACCAGGTTTCAACAGCAGAATGGTTAACAGGTATTCCAACTTAAGGAGTTGACGAATTTCTCCAGTTTCAGTTGTTATAACTCCACACTTTATTGAAGGTACTTTGGGTTTTGGGATGAACTGCGATCATACAAGCTTGTTTGCTCTTGTGGTGATGCCGAACCTCCATTGGAACATGATCAAATTTAGTATGTACTCACCTTTTCACATTGGTCTCTATGACTATGAGAGCTATGCTCAAATTCATGGCCAACTACTGTTGCTGACTCTTATTCCTCACGTAAATAAGGTCTTTTCACTTGTTCAAGCAGAGAAGCAAAAGGAACTCGGCTCCAATCATTCAGGAACTCAAGAAAAAAGAATCCCCAATGGCCTTGGTGTAAGATTATTTTACATATTATGACGTGGTCCATGTAACTAATAGACTAACTCTAATACAAGGGGATTAATATGATGATCATTAGTGCCTTAAAAATAAATAGAGTTAGTGTGAAAATTTTAAAATAATATTTAAAAATCTTTCCCCTCTCCCTTTTAAAATGACTTCGTGGTTATTTTAGATAACCATAACAGATGTAAAAAATAAAATGTGTCTATAACTTCTTCTTTACCATCAAAGAAAAACTAAAAGAGGAAGAAAGAGGGAAAAAACAGAGAACACCAAAAGGAATAAAAAAAGAGATCAAAGATTTTAACTATGGATCCAAATATATCATTATACTCTATTTTATGTGATAATCGTAGAATCCAAGATCATTAATGGATTTTATAATTGATAGATTTTATAATTTTCTGCAGTGTATCAAATTGAAAATTATATTTAACACTTGGCCTATGTTGCCAAGGCTCAATCTACCGCTGCAAACTACATAGCAATCCCCTAGCTGTAAACAAAGCACTAAAGGCCCTTCACCAAGTTTGCACCACGTTTCAGACTTGATCACACCTCTACTGACCCTTCCATTGCATTAATCTCATTTTTTTTGCTCCCCATCTTCACATTAGTAACCTAACAACTAAACCATGTCTTAAATAAATAACGAAGCATGAACTGCATTTAAAAGCTGCATTTCCATTCACATAGAACAGATCATACATCGCAGAGAGTACGAGAACAATCCAGAGACACAAAAGTATTTGACCATAACAATCATATTTGCCCAAATGCATAAAACATTGACACAGCTTCTGCCAAACATCATAACCTAACCTATTCAACTTCGATTCATTTCATTTCAAAGCCCTAAAAACCCTAAGCCCTCTCGCCTCTGATTCTTCTTGCAAGCTGAATATCCTTAGGCATAATAGTAACCCTCTTGGCATGAATGGCGCACAGGTTGGTATCCTCGAACAGCCCCACAAGGTAGGCCTCAGCGGCTTCCTGGAGAGCCGACACGGCGCTACTCTGGAACCTGAGATCAGTCTTGAAGTCCTGCGCGATCTCGCGAACCAAGCGCTGGAACGGGAGCTTTCGGATCAAAAGCTCAGTGCTCTTCTGGTACTTCCTGATCTCTCTCAGTGCCACGGTCCCTGGCCTGAACCTGTGTGGCTTCTTCACTCCGCCGGTCGCCGGAGCGGATTTCCTGGCGGCCTTGGTCGCCAGCTGCTTCCTTGGGGCCTTGCCGCCGGTGGACTTGCGAGCGGTTTGCTTAGTACGAGCCATGAGTGAATGGAAAGATCTAGAAGATTCTTGAGAGGTATCGAGGAGTGAGTGAGTAGAAGATTGGAAGTTGTTGTGGTGATGGTGGTGGAGTGTGTTCGGTGGAAGAGGGGAATTTATAGATGGGAGACTGAAAATTTTGGAGGGATGGGAAGAAGGATTTGGATTTGCTTAAGTTTTTGGTTTTGGATTTGGAGCGATCCGTGTGCGCGTTAATCGGACGGTTCGGATTGGGTTGCGGAAGAGAGACACGGATTTCTTTTTATTTTTGGAGACCGTGCTTTTCATTTGGCGCCTGCACACACGGCGGCATTTTCCTCTTATTTTTTTTTGTTGGCATTTGCAAATTTCAGCGCTTTTCTTTTTTATTTTCAGTTTCCCGCGAGAATAGAAGAGCCCCGCCCAGTCCCCAGTCTTTCCTTCTGATTATCGAGTTAGGGTTAGTTGGATTTATGTGCTCTGTTTGGTTCAGACTCCAGATTCTAGAACGAAGGACTTATTTCACTTCAGCACGAAGCAGCTATGTATATACTGCAAGCTTATAACAATGATTAGGTGGTTTAGCTCATCCCATCCGCTTTCGCCTCATATCAGCTTGTAAGATTTTGATAGTTGTTATGTAAGCAAACGTTTACAGTATAGTGAGGATCGTAATAAACCATAATTAACTGGATCTGGCTCGAAAGTTCGGTCATATTAGAAACGAAATCAACCATGTACTCCAGCGATATACAAGAGATGTGCTGGGTTAGATTAGATAAAATTTAAATTTGGCTCAATTTTTAAACCCGGGCAACTTTTGAAATCCAAATCAGATCTATGCCCCCAGTTGTACCAAGTCAACTCAATATTTGAATAATATATAAAAATTTGGATATTATATATAATAAAATTATAAAATTTTATAAAAAATAAATAAAATTTAGAGATATTTTACAATATAAGTTTCAAAATAAGTCATATCAACATAAAAATAATATAAGTTATGTAAAATATATTAATTAAACTTTAAAATCTTATAATTTTTCATAAATTATTATAAATATGTATATTTTTAAATGAGTTATTTGACTTCAGACTGGATTAGGTCAACAGGATATATGATTCAAACTTGCTGCGAAAGATGTATCGACTTAAATTTTAAATTCTGAACCTGGCACAATGAGCTTTGTGCTGGTTCGGGTTGACAGGGATGGGTTATGACACCCCTCCTCCAACATGATTCGTTAATATTTTAGAGAAATAGCCTGTGGTTTAAAATTCGATTGTTATTGTATCCGAGTTAATTTGATAAATTATTCACCTTTCCAAGACCAAAGGGAAATATTCGCTCAGATATAAATCTATTCACCTGCTTTTACCCACCAAAGAGCTTTTAAAAAATGATTCATGATAAGTGTTGTTGTTCCAATTTTCAAATCATGCAATTCTAACACTCCAGCGTTGCAGCCAAAAGTAATAACAGTAGTAATAGTAGAACTACGATTAGCAATGACAAATCAAAAGCAGAGGCTGAACCAATCCAAACATAAGATTGGATATTTATCGAATTAGAAAACAGGATACATGAGAATCCGAAACAAAACACAGTGACACCAAAATTATGTTGCACTAATGAACCATGTACCATTGTAACAGACCGTTGCATAGAGTAATGACATTTGTCTGGAGATGGTATTCAAACACACTATCTGGATTATCTCCATATTGTCTCTCAAAAGAAAAAATTGCATTTAGAATGAAAGCTTGATGTAATTTCAACGAAACTAAAAGAAAAAGAAACTGAGTCCAATTTAGTAAACTTTTTTTTTTTTGTTTTAATTTTTCACAACCAACAGCATATCTTAACAACAATAGTTATAAAAAGTACATCAGAAAAACATGGTGTATTTTCAAGGAGAAGTTTGATACAGGAAGATGTTTTCTACTGGCAAACCACGTTGCCCCTTTTACCATTTCCAGAAAACATTAGACCCACACTTGTATTTGTCCTTCCCTTCGCATTCAAGCTCCAAATCATCAGAAAGAAATGGTACTTTCTGCATATATTAGAAATAGAGAACAAAAAAAAAAAAAAAGAATTGAGATAGGTCGTAATTAAGTGCAACGCCTTGGGAAACCAAAATAAGAGGGTAGAGCTATATATATATATACCTTTTGCTTGGCGAGATCTTGGCAACCAGTGAAGTTCTCAGGGAACTTGCAAGTGCCAAATTGCACAGTGTATGCTCTTGCGAAATTTGCCCCACTTGTGGCTAACCTCTTCTTGTCATTCAGTTCCTATAGCAATTACCATTACAAGTCACGTTATATATAATGCAACAAACACTATTGAACCATATATATAACAAATATTAACAACTTAATCAGTTAAATTAGTCATTTTTTCACATCTCTGAGTTGTAATAAAAATAGTACACGAAGAGAAAAATCAAGGGCAGCAGTGATTGTGTGGCAAAATAAAGACAGAGATTGAATAGACCTTGTTGGCCTTGCTCCTTTCAAGATACTCTTCAATGACCCCGGCATTGGCAGAAGCATTGGAAGCAGCAGCTGCAGCAGTGAAAACTGTGGCTGCCAAGTAAACAAGGGCACTTCTCCTTCCTTCATTTGCCTGTGATTCAGCAACTCTAGCCTTTTGGGCCTTGATAACAGGCAACTTGACACCAGATACCGGTGGTGATGCAACCGAAGAATTGAGCTTTGCATTGAGCTCAGAGTATCCCGCACCAGATATGGCGTAGCCACAAGCCAACACACTGGAGTTCACGGCAGCCATGGATCCAAGTTTTAGTGACTGTTTTGATCAGAGCTGTAGAGAAAGTTTAGTCAACTTGATTTGCAAGGACCAAAAGCTGGGTTGTGCTTGGTGTATGTTGATGGCAATTCTAGTTTTTAGTTTCTTTTTTATTTTATTTGAGGCTAAGGATATGTGATAAGGAGTGATGTAATTAAAGGTTGTGGTGGGAGTGTGGATAAGGTGAGATTGCCTCACTCCTATTGGCAAACCTTGCCATCCATGTTGTTCATAGGACACTTGAGTTTCTATGGTGAGTATTATTCTAGGACCCACTTGAAAAAAATCAGAGTTGTGCTTCATATCTCTTCCATCTGTATGGAAACATTGAATCAAGTGAACGGGAATATATGAAAATTTTCATACCATATGAGCTTTGCGGAGTACTGGCAAGAAACATGATTTGAAGCCGTTTTGTGTTTAATAAGCCAAGTTAAAATATAAAACATTGTGGTTTAATTTTCTTTGCCAATAATTTCATTTACACTGCATCACATCACATAAAAAAAAAAAATCTTACTAACACTGCATTTTTAAGTACCCCTGTTACCTGCGAACTCTGATAATGTTTATATATTTTAGCCATGAAATGTGCTTTTCATTACTTTATAAATTATGTTAAAAGATTACTTATCATAATTTATATAAAAAGCCCAGTGAGTTTACAAATAGAAATTCCAGCTCTTGTTACACTGATTCGTAAGATCTGGTCATCTTGTAGGACCATACAATGTTTTGTTTTTAAGTTTTTGGTCTTGATGATTTTGTTCCCATCCGATTCATAAAAGATGCGAGGCTTAAATGGATGAAGGCCTATGTCAGAACAGTTGGGCTTGAATTCATCCAACAAGCCCAGAAACTGTGTTTTGGTAAAGCTAAGTTAGGGCTTATGAGAACGTTTACTCCGTTTAGAATTGGCATTAATACTTTAAAAACTGATTTTTCAAGACTAATTGGACACTTAATCACTATGTTAAAAAAGTTTTTCATTTGATTATTGTCAATAGTCCAATATTAATATGGTAATAATATTATTTGTACTTGCAATTTATGATAAATCGTATCGATAACTTTAAATTTGTACTCTTATTTTTCTCAGTAATAATACCATTGTAACTGTCATTAACATGGTTAATCAACTTGATTTACGTATTTTATTAAGGGGTTTATCTAATCAGTGTCATAGAAATCAAGAATAGAAAATTTTAGAGTGGAAAGATGAACTTTAGAGCCTGTTTAGTTTTAGATTTTTAGGTTTTAATTTTCAGTTTTATAATTTTCAAGATTTAAAAAAAAATTAAAAACTAAATTTTATAATTTTTATAGTTTTCAATATTTTTTTTATAAAATGTAAAAAATTAAAACTGAAAACTGAAACCAAATAAACTCTTAGATTTTTAATGCATAAAACCCATCCAAAAACTTTGAAACTTGCTTTTATTTAGGTTCCTTAATAATTAATTTTAGAGTGTTAGTTAGCAAAATCCTTTATTAGACTATATGGTATCTTAGTAAGTTTGATCCATTTGAATTGTTTATAAGACTAATTTTTATTCGATCGCTAGAGGATAAGGTTATGCAATTGCTTCGTGTGAGTTATCTCCCTAGAACTTAAATTTGAATTCTCTTTTTAAGAAATCAATGGTACTGATCATGTCCACTTTAAAAAAATGATAATTCCAATATCAAAAGAATAATGCAGATGGAATGGAATACAATAAACTCGTATGTACCATTTGTGGGTCATTTCGCATCTGTTCCCTCTTTCCTCAATTTGCATCAGGTTCTGGCTATCATGGGGCCGGTACGCTCTACTGTAGCGTTTGATAGGGAGACAATGACATAAATATAGGAATAATAGAGATAATAAAAATAAAGATAAAAATATTAAATATGTATAAAGATATTATTAGAAGAAAAAATATTAAATTTTTATTTCTATATCATATTATTAGATTTTAAATGTATATAAATTTTATATTTTTCTATCCCCTATTCATATCTATACTACCAAACAGATTTATATCTCTATTATATCTTCATATTTATATTTCTATCTCACTAATCAAGTGCTATCCATGTGTCCTCTCTTCTATATTTACCTACGTCACATTATGATATTTTACCCTTGACGCAACAATGAAGTGAAAGAGAATCTTATGCAAAAAGGGCGTGTAATGCACAAAGTTTTATTCCACCCTATCTGCTTGTATCCGGTACTTATTAAAAGGCTCAATCATAAATTAGTTCCAGTTTGGGTACTTCACCGTACATCACCAACGACAAGGTGAACGGTGAAATATCATATAAGCAGTGTAACATTATTTTTCGTAAAATAATTTGTATAACAGCAGTTTTAATTCATGCACCAAAGTTACATATTTTATTTATCTTATTTAATAATTTCATATTAATATCTATTTTAAAGAATATATAAAAAATTAAAATATAAATATTAATTATTTAAAGTAAGTCAATAAATAAATAAAAATAAACTCAAAATATGTAATATTAAGTCAAAAATAATATTTATTAAAAAACTATTCAACATTAATAATTAAATATATGTATTTATATTAACAAATAAAAAAATAAAATAAAATGAAATATGGGTGATTGAATGGTGCATTTATCAACCACCATTTATCACCCCGTCATTGATTTACATAGTAATTTTTGTGCCTATAAATACATGATAGGATGTGCAATGTGTGTGTACTTGTGATTGAGTGTTGTTCTAAGAAAAGCAAAAGAAAGAAAATGCGAATATGGGCGGCATGAAAAAAAAAAGAGAAGGAGAAGAAAAAGTTGTGTGCGTGTGTAACACGAGAACGAGAGATAAGAAAGGGGGAATAAAAAAAAAGATGAGGTTGGTATACTAACAATTTGATATACACACACTATTTTTATTTGTATATGAAATTTAGAGATAGAAAAATAAATCTATTTTATGTAAAATAAAATCATGGCTATAATAATTATTATTAGTAGTCATTTTACGTAATGTCATTTTATATTAAAGTTTCTTACTATTATTTATTATTATCATTTTATTTAGTCATTTTTTTATATTTATGAATGACTATAAACCTAAATATTGATTAAAATAATATTAATCACTTAATTCAAATAATTCTCTTTCCTCCTCACAAATCCCATAGATTTATCAAGCTCCGGTTTCTTCTTTTTTATTTTATTTTGTGATTAAAGATTCTCTTTTTTCCCTCTTTGGTTCCATTGGTTTACCATGCTCCAGTTTCTTCTTTTTGTTTTACCACTTAAATATTCTCTTCTCTCCTCATCCATCCAATGTGGACTATCGTTACTTTGATTTTTTCTTTATATTTTACCTTTTTTTATATATTCGCATGATTCATTATTCAATTCAAGTTAGTTTAATATTCCTTTTTAATTATGTTGTCATCTATTGTATATTATTTTATTATTCTTCTATTTTAAAATTTATTATATTATTTATATAATATTCTATTAATTTGAGTTGTTAATGTTTATAGTAATTTCTACAATGGACTTAAATTAGAGGTAAAATATAATTAAAATCTAATATTAAAAAAAAGTGAAGATTACTTTACATGAATTTATAATATTAAATTAATTATGACCTTATGATGATAAAAATCAACTCATGGACCTTGATGAAAAGTCAAAATAAAATTTAATAAAAATTATCTTAAGTTTAGTCCCTTTATAGAAATTAATGTTTAAATTGACAACTCTATAATTTAAGAAATCTTATTAAGATATTAGTTTATTTTATCAAGCTTATATTATTTCAATTGTTGTGCCCTTATCGTAAGCTTAAGTTTATACATTAGTTTATATTTATGCACTTATTTCAATTTATTGCCTAATTTTATGTTTTACTATTTAGTTTGTTATTGTTATTGATTATTTTATGAAATTTTATTTAAGTTTTATTTATGGAATAATTCCATGCATTTCTTATTGTGAATTTATACATAATAACAATTAATTAATTTAAAAAGAAGATATTCGATCAAAAATTGCCGCTAACGTAATCGTCGAAAAGGTAGAATGATACATATAAAATCTTTTTATGTTATCCACCTTGATTAATGAGGTGTAAAAATCTTAATTTATTGTCACGATTTTAAAGAACAACACCAAGAGAATAGAAATTTCCTAAGAAAATGTTTTTGACTATGTATAAGACAAACAGACAAATGAAAATAAAAAAA
This sequence comes from Dalbergia cultrata, assembly GCA_031216105.1. Classification (NCBI taxonomy): domain Eukaryota; kingdom Viridiplantae; phylum Streptophyta; class Magnoliopsida; order Fabales; family Fabaceae; genus Dalbergia; species Dalbergia cultrata. The sequence continues at coordinate 4,500,926 of CM062348.1, read as the reverse complement.
AAAAGTAAAGAAATCATCATTCTTGTAAGATTTGCATTACATATTCTGCATGATTCCTATTATTTATGCTATAATAATTTATCCTATGGTGAAATTATAGCAGCCCTGTATATTTTTCATGTAAATATAATTGAAACCAACCATAGTTTAAATGTTTTAAAACCATTCATTTTTTACTTAGAGTTTTTTAATCATAATTTTTCTTTATTTTTATTTCTGGTGGTGGTGCTTTCAAATTAGCCATGTAACACCGAATAAAAGACAGTTACTAGGAACTTATCAACTTATATTTAATTTATGTGATTTTTTATTACAAATTTTAGAAATTTTTAGTTTATAATTAATGACATTAAGTACTTATGCCAAAATCCTATGACTGTAATCATTTTACGTAATGTTAACTGTTATACTTCATGTGTAAATTCATATTATTAGTTTTATTGTGTGAACAGGTGTTACATGTACTTCATTGTATTTTCAATTTAGCTCTTATATATGTAATTTTTTGTGAGAGCGAGCTCGGTTTAAACCAGACCAGATTAGTCTGAAAATGAAGAAGAGCCAATTTTTTTGTGCTTTACAAATGTCATATAATCAAATATTGTCATACAAGTAGAAGGTGATTAGATATTTGTTTACACCAACTACTTAAAAAATTTTAGAAATAAGTTTTTGTTTTTGTGAAATCATCTGGCATTTGGTCCACTGGTCGACTAGTTCGGATTCGAGCTGTTGCATGAGTGAGCTTCCTAACTCAATTTGCTTTATTCACAACTTCACGATTTGAACTTTGGACCTTGCTTAAGGAGTTTAGCACCTCATCCCGCTAAAGCAACTGATAGTTGATTAAAAATAAGATGTTTTGATTGGACTATATTATAAATAAATTATATAAAAATTGAACTTCTATTTTTTCGCTTTATTTATTTACAAATTTACTACGGTTGCCTTTAACCAATGTTTAGAAAACCGGACTGGCCGGTAAAACTGATTGAACCGAGAATCGACCTGCTGTTTGTTTTGAGTTGGCCCTCAAAATTGGCCAGTGAAGAACCGGTAAAGTGGGCAAACCGACTCGGTCAGGTCAAACTGATCTTTTTTTAAAATAAGAAAGTTGCAAAATTACATCATTTTGGGTTTTTTTTTTAAAAAAAGTCTAAAATTTCATTTTTCCTAATTTTTTTTCCTTTCCTGGTATGAGAATTAGTAACTTGAGAGATTTGATTCATATGAATAACATTTATTTTGGTTAAAAGATGAATTATGTTATATTTTATGGATTTTGTTAATACCTAATTTAATTTTTAATTATTTATGACATATATTTTATTTTGTATTTTTATATTTTTATATAAATACAGGTTTATTATATATCGATTATATTTCAGTTGGACCTCCAGTTGAACCTCTGAATCTCTAAACTTTTACCCTGACTGGTTTGATATCTGGTTCGGTTTTCAGAACCTTACCTTTAACCCACAACGCAATTGGAGGAAGTTTGGGATCTTTCAAAGGAGAAAAATTCATTTTGTGTGAATTATTGGCAAATTTATGCTAGACTTTCTTCTCTCTCTCCCCCCTATTATGCATGTCAGCATGTATTGTATTTAGTACATGATGGTTATGTCAGACTTGTTTGATTCGTTATTTTCAGTTTTTAATCTTTATAAAAGAAAAATTAAAAAAATTCAAAATTCAAAATTTCAGTTTTCAATTTTTGAAAAAATTGAAAATTAGAAATTGAAAACTGAAAATCATAAACCAAATACGTCAAAAATTGAAAACTAGAAATTGAAAATTGAAAATCATAAACCAAATACGCCCTTGGGTTTCTAATTTAGTGGTTTTCTTTTCCTGTGATTTGCTCTTGCACCTCCTTACAGATCCTATAATAATAACCTCACATTTCCTTTAACGCTAATTCTGTGCTTCACCTATCATTGTCCCAAGCAATCAAAGTTCAGCCCAGTGTCGTTAGTCAGTGTTGTTGGCAATATTGATGAGACACTTTGTGTTTGTACTATGTTACAACACTTGCCTTTTCGTTTGATTGGAAATTGATTAGTGGTTTCCGCCTCAGCCTCCATTCATTATATGCTCCATTGACTGGATAATAAAGCACGCCACCACTTTGTAATTAATTTTTCTTTTCGTATATAGCAGTCTACCGGGGGCTGATCCAGGATATTATAACCATTCACATATTTTGTCTGTGATTTTTCCATTTTCTTATCTTTGTTTACGATGCATGACGGCTCTTTTTTTTTTTTATATATAGTTTTTGAATGGTGTATTTATATCAATATAGTATTTTGAAAAAAATTTATACAATATGGTGTTTTCAGTATAAAATCAGTCAAAAGCAGATTTAACACTGAATCCGCTATTAGCGAATTCAATAACAAAATATTTGTGTACTGAATCCGTATCAAATTTAGTATAAAAAATAAAAATCTCGCCATCAAAGTTAAACTCTGAACCCATTAAAATAATATTTTTTTACTGAATCCGCCATTAACGGATTCTAAAACACCATACACAAGTAAATTTATCCATTTTATCATATTACTATAAATCATCTATACAAACACCATATATAAATTATTTTTCCATGCATGGCACTCCCTCTTTTTCATATTAATAACCTCTCTTGAAAAATCATATAATTTTAATATATTAAAAAATAAATTTATGTGACTACAAATAGGGTATGTTTGATTTGAGTTCCTTATTTTTCATATTTTATTAAAGAAATATTAAAAGTTTTAAAAATTATAAATTTCAGTTTTTAATTTTTATTTCTAATTTTTCATTTTTTTTTATAAAATCCTGTAAAATCAAAATCTAAAAATGAAAACCTAAACTAAACATGCCAAGAATATTTTCCAATTCTCTGACGCACAACTTTTCGTGACCAACTGACCATATCAGACCTTTAGTTCGGAGAAATTAGTTGTGTTCGAAACAGTGAATTGACAGTTCATTTTCGTCTTTCTGATGTTCAAAAACACTCCCTTATAAACTTCAAACCTTATTTTTATGACAAAATAAAATGATGACTCCTTAAGCATTGGGGGGCAAAGAGAAAAGTGCGTGTTATCTCTTACACGCAAACATACATAAAACACTAACCGACTTGAATCACTCCCTTGAAAGACTTTGGAGTACGCTAATTATTAGGCATTGCTTGCTCAGCATCTTAACTTGTCACTTGCTTGGACTATATGTAACTTGATTAGCACAGACCAATTAAAGTTAAGCTCCACCGAAAACACGATATAGTCTTGCTATAGGTAATTAAACATATAATTGAAAAGAATGCAGAGTTACAATTTTTTTTTTGGTTGCTTGCAGAGTCACAATTTGATCTTGGTCTTTTTTTTACTTCTTTTCTTTAAAAGAAGAAAACAATCGAAGTAAAAAATAAAGCAACTGAGAGCTTCACTCTAACAAACATTTACCAATAATAACCACAGCATTGATTATGGTTGATTGGTTTGAGTAGCTAGCCATTAATTTTCAGGGTGAACAAAGAACTGAAGGCATTCTAATAATTGGCAAAGCAGAAAAATTAAGAGAGTACTGTAAATTAAATTAGCCTAATTAATTATACTTCCCTATAGTTACAAACCATAGCTTCTGGCTCTAGTGGTTCAATCCTTATAATGGTTTCTGGCACTGGCTGCACTGCAGGTGGTGGTTGTGTTCCGACAATCTTTTGGCAAGTGTGAATGAGGCACTGCCTGCACTTGGGGCAAGATGAGTGTGAACTCAGCCACTTGTCAATGCAACGGACATGGAAACCATGGTTACACTTTGGCAGAACACGCAATTTATCACCGTTGGAAAACTCCGAGAGGCATATAACACACTCGGTGTCCAAACCCGGGAGTCTCAACTCAGGAGAGTAGCTTAAGGTTGGAAAAGTCTTGAGGGCTTTCTTCTTGATTCCCTTGTTGGCCAATCGAGGTGAAGGGTTGTTGTTGCTGCTGCTGCTGCTGGAGGAAGAGTCGTTGATCACTAAATCTGAACACCTCAAGGCACACCGTATGATGGAGTTCAACCCCAGTGAGCAAATAAGAGCACAAAGTAACACCGAGAGTACCATGACAACGTTAGCGTCAAAGTTACCATCTCCGAGGTATAAATCTGTTGAATTGTGGGTGTTTGCGGTGGAAGGTGATGGGGAATTGGGGGTTTGGTGAAGTGGGTTTGGAAGCATCAGTAGCCTTCTTGAGTGGGAGTCCACAAGAAGTTCATGAACGAGATGCGAAGTAAAGGAAGTAGAAGCATACATGCTTTGATTTCGTTACTGGGGGTTCTATAGCTTTAATTTGGTGAGCTAGTTATTTAGAGCTTGAGGGGTTGGTTGGGTTGGTTGCATTATATATAGGGAAGTTAACATAATGGTTAATGATATTTGAACACTCAAAAAGTGGGTGTCTATTCAGACACCCACTTTATAACCATTGGATGTGATAGATGTTAAAGGTAAGTGAGGACATCTATCACATCCAATGGTTATAAAACGGGTGTCTGAATAGACACCCACTTCATACACCCACTTTTTGATGTTGAAACATCATTTTCCTAACATAATAAGGCTATGGTATCTGGCTGTGATTATGGTCATGAAAGTATTATTATTTTAGTGACTGGTTGCTCATTTGGATATTCCAGAGAGTGGGGTTTGAGGAGATTAGGGGTTCTAACTTTTCTCTTTTAATCTCGGTTGTTATTGGAGATAGATTTGGAAGCATGTGGATGCTCCACTGAGTGGCTTTCCAATCAATCAAGATGTGGGTCCATTTCATGAACCCCACTCTACACGAAGCAGGATTAGCCGGGTGGGAGCTGCGTTTCATAAATCATGCACATTAATTCATACATGTATCATAATGTCAGATCAGATGGGTTACGTTTTGTCACCAAGGCAAGTACCCCAGAGCTTAAGAAGGAACTGTGAAGCTTCCTCATTCTTATGTGAAAAATTGTTGCATGTCTTTAAAGTAACGCGCCACATGTTGGGTTTATTTTACTTTTAAGTTGATTTATCAATCTTAATTAGTAATAATTTTATCATCAATATGCTTATTTTTATTTTATTTGTAGAAATTAAGAAGTATGGTTAAAACGCAAATGCATAAATTAATAGTAAACACCATCAATAATGAAGATTACAAAAATACCAATACTTATTCCCCGCAAAAAGTACAAAAAAAGAAAAAAAACATTAGCAATCCTTTTTGTGGGAAATAACTTGAAAAACGTGGTTTCGGTTGATTCATTCAGATGTCCCATCTTTTTGGGTCCCAGTGAGAATGGTCGAGCAAAGTGGCCTCGTCCGTACTTGCCCACGGGAAATAGTTGAATAATATTAAATTAATTTTTTAAAGGAATTATTGCTGGATTAGCATTTCATATCACGTGAGCCATCATATAAAATTTTAAATTAATCTAAAACTAGTTATTATATTTTTATATATATTAAAATTAATATAATATAGCATTGTGTATTATTGCTTGTTTGTCTTAACAATTTATTAGTATGAAAATCTTATAAATAATAATATATAATTGAATAACAATATAATTTTTTTTACATTGTCATTATATTTAAATTAATATATTTTTTATAAGAAAAATTTAAGAATATAATGTATTTTTTATAGAATTAATTTTATTCTTTTCAAACATAAATATTATTTTATATTTTGAAATTTTCTTGCTTAATTATAACTAAATTTACCATATACTTTATATTCATATTCTAATTTTGTCATCTTATATCATTATCTTATTATATAAGAAGATGTGCATTATGCACTAGACTAATACTTTAAGTTCGCCTGTAAAAAGTAATGTTGAAATGATTTGTCTTAACAAATAATAACTTATAATGTAATTTTTCAGAATTATAACTATCGATTATATTAATTAAAAAACTAAAGTAATTGATAATTAAAAATTAATGTGTCCTAACTAATTTATTTAAGAATGAATCTGATTGCTTAGTCTAAAAATGTACAGAGAAAATTTATTGTTTTGTTTTTATTACCACCAACTTCCCATTTTGGTGAACCTCGAGGCAACTGACAAACAGGCATGTACTCACCAATCCGACAAGCTCAGTTCAAACGTGAGTATAGCTATCAGGATTACCTACGTTTATGTAACAAAAGCAAAAGAATAAAAGCTAATAGGACTAAAGAAATCACTACTTTCCTTCGACTTTGATATGTTCCCATTGAGAAAGACCTTACCAACCGTAATCAAAACAATATAGTGGTTATGATTTTGATTGATGGGCTTATGAGTTTAATTTTAATATATTAAGTTTATTCAAATAAATTATTTAACTTATATGATTTTTTTTTACTGGATATATATTGATCATATTAAAAGCAAAAATTGCATTCCTACGTAAGCTCTACGTATTGAGGCTATTAGACATCGCTTTTGATGAAAGGTATCATGTTTTTACACAATATATATATATAGACTACAAGCCCATTTTGTGATTAAGACAATGAACTTAATTTCTTTGTATAGTTAGTGTAAAATAGTTTTATATAAATATTTAATTATATATTGTCACGTTAATAAATATGTTTGATTCAATTATTCATTGCTAAAAAAGTCTTATAAATACAACCACATGCTTTGATAATAGTGCGAAATTCTTTCACTGGGTGCATCAAAAGGAAATCTCTAACACAATTGTTTTATTCTATTTTTTATTTTTTAATTTTATTTTTGAGTTGAGAAACAGACAGAAAACAAGGAAACAACTAGCTCCTCATATGCACGATCCCTAACGCCTCAGGAAGCAAGCCGGGTGGAAGAGACTCTCTGCACGGATTTTGCCATAAAAGCTGCACAAAAATTGGCCACACTGAATATATGACTTAACTGGGAATAGATCCTCTTATTATCTGAGATTTCCATGTATTTTTGTAATGTGCAATCTTTCATAATTAATTCTTTAAATGAGATCTAAACATGATATGTGATATAAGAAAATTAATAATAAAATATCACACATAATAAGTTTACGTGAAAATCTGATTCATTGCATAGTGAACTTAACTTCCCATCCTCCCTCTTTGAATAAACACTTTGATATTAAGACAACTGTCTAACATCAGAATGGAAAGCAATGTCATCGTATCTGAAAAAATTATAATCGCATGATATATATAGTATTAAGAGAAAAAAATAATTAGATTGTAAAATAAAATAATGTAAGCAGCAAGAGAATTAATGATAAAAGTATTTGTCTGGGCGATGGATAAAAGATATTTGAAATTGTAAACTATTTATATATGAACAATAAATAGTTTCTGAATCAATAAAAAGATAAAATAAAATAAATACTTTCTGAAGTGTACTTATAGATATTTATTTATTTTTCATATAGACTTATTTATAAATATACAAATTAATCACGTCTCACTTGTTAACTAAAGTTAATTTCATAGTATTGATGGCAAGATTTTTGTTTTTTGTTTTTTTTTTAAATTCCATGGCTCGAGCAAAAACGTCTTTTTTTTTCATACTCCAAAACATAGGTCTAAACAGTAGAATCTCTAAAATCTTACATTGAATAAAGTTAAATTGTAATTCAGAACAACTTTTTTCCTTTAAAAGGAATTCTACTTAGTACAGAACTTAAACGAGTCACGAAAGTTGATGTTGCAATATGGTTTTCTCACATTGGCAACAGATTGTGATAATGTGACGTGTGGTATTCATATGTTATTGAACAACAGAGTAATGATCCCTACTCAACAACAAATAACTAAATAAATAAAATAGGGTGATGATATTGATACTAACAATACACATAGACATAACGTCTCAAACGTAAATAACTTTTTTTTTTTTTTTTGGTGCTATGTATACAGCCTTTACCACTGTGATCATCCACAATGATATGAGATGTCACTTGCTATTTGCTAAGACTGGCAACAAGCATTTTCCTGCAGAACAATGCCAACATTTTGAATCATAAATGACAGTCTGCTTAATTATATTTGTATTTTGATTGTGACCGGTTTCGTTTAAAATATATAATTTAGGTGTGGATAGTAAATGTTTCTTACAACAAGATTGATAGTGTATACTGGAGGGTTGATTAAAAGCTCCAAATCGACCGTTCTATTTGCACCTGTACCCACCGCCCCTGCATAATTCTCATCTCATATACCTGATGTATGTGTCATCATTCCTTGCACATAATACTATGTTTGTAATATGTTGTCACGAATCATAACAGAATATACATGTTCAGATTTAATTTCAACAATGGCCCCATACCCTATTTATTGGCACGCGAAATTCTTTAATTACAATCTTCACAACAAGCAAGTAGCTAGATTACAATCTCGGAGATCTAACGACAAGTGGCTGCTAATTAAAGCATTGATATAAATCATAACAAATGATCAAATTGACAAAATGTTTAAGCAAAATTTGATATGCAATCTGATGCCATTCGTTTCCAGCTGTACTTTCACACGGAAAGTACTTGTGTTTAGAGGTTGGATATGACAAGTGGAGAAGCATTCTTTTTAGCTTTTTTTATTTGTTTAGCTTTTAATTCGATTAACAAAAGGGAGTGTCATGTAGTGATTAGTAACCGTGGAAGACAAGGAAAAGAAAGCTGGTATATCTTACTTTGGCTGTCCTCAAATAAAAGGGTTGCTTTTGCTTTTCGCTCTGGCTGTACTGCTGAGAGTACTAGTACCACTACATGGATCCGTATCTTGGTGGGTTGGATCTCACTACTGTTATTGTTTCTCCGGACCCACGTTCCGGGAGAGATAGATAGATAAGAAGATAAACAGCGACAAAAACAGTGGTTAGCTGAGTGGCATAACTATAACTATATATTACTATTCATAATAGGGTTGTATTATATATATATATATATATGAGTGTGTGTGGACTTAAAAAGCGCACTCATCTAGCAACTCATCGTTGCCATTCACTCATAATATTTTTGTTTTAAATATTGTCTATAGTTTTAAACAAAGTAAATCTTAAGACGTGTTGGAATTGGTGTACCAAATATTATGAGTTAGGCTACAGTTTCACCGTATAGCATGAGGAGACATTAGGTTATATCTTGTATTTCATGTTGTTAAAGTATAATATAATAAACTAATAGATACACAGGCTATGTCCTCATATGGGATTTATTCGACGAGTTGTGCTATCGTAACGATCCTAATAAATTTTCGTTTGCTGAAACCGGTACAAGTATGTACAACCATGGACCCACTTGGAGACTGGTGAACCCCAAAGGTCAAATTAAAGGCTCTGAATTCTGATTGTGTATTGATGAACAGAAAGGTTTGCTATTGAAAGGCATGCATATGGGGAAGACAAATTCTGGTACAATCATTTAGAGTACCAGGTAGATATAATTATTTCTGATGACAAAGTGATATTTGATATAAAATAATGTAGATCTTATCACTAATTGAAATTAACATGTCATTGTGTTATTAGATAAAATGTATTTACTATTTAATTCTTCATGATCATGTAAGAATTTCTTACATATTGATGTATCCCCCATGAAACTGAGAGAGTTGGATATGCAATTGAGCTTAACTATTGACAAGTTGATTTAATTAACAAGTAAAAAGTTGCTTTGCATGTGCTTTGGTCTTCAATTTTGCGATCTCGCCTACCGGCTGCTTAAGTATAATTTGATTAATTTCATAAATAATCCATAACCAACTTGTCTCATTAATCATCATCATTATCCTTCTCGGGCATATATGTTTAATGATTTAGTACAGTGCTTGACACCGTGATTAATTAGGACTTGCCATCAACAACTTAAGCGCATAGTTTCGACAAGTAGCGTACACAGTGTTTATATAACTACAAATATACATTCATATGTCACAAACCACAATAAGGTGTAAATTGTAAAGTAATATCTGTGATTACAGGACGGCAAAGTAGCATATATCATACATATATCCCCGCTCGTGGTTTGTGCAGACTGAATGCTTAAACTATCTCCTTCCAAGATCTTGTGGTTGATCTTTCTAAAGTTGTTTCCAGGATTGAATATTCCACTTTTTGGGCTTAGCTTGGTTTCTTGGTTCTCCTTTTTGTTTCTTTGGTTCGGTGTTGGCCTTTATTAGGTTTTCATCGGTATGAGAAACGTATTTTTGAACATACCTTGAACATTCTTGGGGTTGGTAAGAAATATAAAATTTTTAAAAAGGGATCGAAGAGAATGAAGATTTAAGATACAATTTGGTTTGAGTTTTTAGTTTTTAATTTTTATTTTTAATGTTCTAGATTTTGTGAAGGGAATGCTAAAAATTTTGAAAATTACAAATTTAAGTTTTCAATTTTTCATTTTCAGTATTTCATTTGTAAAATCCTAATAAACTGAAAAACTTAAATAAAAATTGAAAACTAAAATAAAAATATATCTAAGTATTGCCTCCGCATATAATAAGTGTGTGTATTTAGGGTCTTTAACCTATATTCAAGTAACACTCTTCTTCTATCATATATTACTTTTGCATGAGTAGGTAACTAATAGGGCCTAAAAGGCTAAAAGGATAAAACTTTTTATTTGTTTATTCTCATGTACTGCGCATTAAATTACTCGAACAAATTGAACTTCAAAGTACATGGGCAATGGCATGCTGATACCGCATTCGTTATCCATAAAGAACCTATCAATTTTCATTCTTACCTTAAAAGACACTCAGCTTATATATATAAATTTACAATGCGGAATTAATTTCTAGATCCTCAATAGGTGAGCTGCATAAATAATCATCATGCCAAGATATTGGGGTACAATAGATACACTGATATTATACACGCAAGTGGTAGGATATGTTTTTCCAAAAAGGAGAATGGGAGATATACTTGAACATATTCCAATTGCGCTGTCACTACAAGAAAACAGGACTTGTCCCACTCCAGTTTACCAAAATATTGTCATTTTATTATTACGTTTGATAACAAATAAAAACATTTTTACCCACTAATTAAATTGAAATAGCAAAATGTCCCTGATCTACGAGCTGTGTGTCTTCTGTGAGATGGGCATACTTCTAACCAAATTTTGGGTGTAAGGACGAAGGAGCTGAAAATTTAGTACGTATCCAATAATGAATATGCTTAGACGCGTTAATTATGTGTTTGATTGGATGTAATAAAGTTAATTTTGAGTCCATTTGATTTGCTAAATTTGATTTATTTTATTTTTGAAAAAATGCATCTTTTTAAATATAATTTATATAAGGAATATTTGCCGTGTAAGTGAGTTTAATAAAATGAATATTATCTGAATGATGGTGACTAAAATCAGTTTAGCTTATGTAATTATCAAAAAATGCATATACTGTATTGTTAATCCACCATTTTTTTATTTCATTATTTTTTATATACTTAGACAAATTATATAAATCTTATTTCAATTTTTTTAAAAAAATTTGGATTTATTATTGAATTGAAAATAAAAAACTACGACGAATAAATTATATATTATAAATTTAAATTTAGTTAGAAAATTAGTTAATCTAGATGCAATATTTTTATATAATATGTAGTAATATATATTAATTAGCATAATTATTTTAGTTACAAAAAATGATTTATTATATTCTAAAATATTTTTTTATAGATGATATAGATGGAAACAAAGTTATAAAATAAGAACAAAATAAAATATGGAGTAAATCTATATTTTAGCCCTGAAAGATTTCTATTTTAACACTTTAGTTATTGAAAAATTAAATGCATACACTTTAATTTTAAAAAATTCATATCATAACATGGTAATCCCTTAATAGAAACATTATATAGATATTAGTACTTAAAAGATTAAATACTTACACTTGAATGCCAAAAATATTTCATGTTATAACATAACTGATCTCTTAATAAGAAAATTATATAAACATTAGTCCATAAAAAAATAATACAATAAAAGCCAATTATTTTAGGAATTAAAGATTCACAAGTTAAAAGCTGAATCTTTCAAAAACTAATATGTTAAAGAATCATTGTTTCAAGGACAATTATGTGTATACTTTTCTTGTTATAGGGATTAATGTGTTTGACATGAAATCCTTCAAAAACTAAAGTGTATGTTCTTAATCTTTTATGTACTAAATATTAAAACAAAAAATTTTTAGAGGCCAAAGTAATAAAAAAAAATTTTATGATTTTAGAAAAAATTGCAAAAATAGCCATGGTCAGTGAAAGGGAAATGTTCATATCATGTAGTTTTAATTTGCTATTATTTTGGTGAACAGTCCTATCACATATGAAAGTGAATAAATATGAAGCTATACTGAAGAATCATCAATTATCCTAAGACCCATGTTTTGTTATTTTTTTTTAGGGTCAGAAAGACCTTAGACCTATGCCATTTGATGATAAGCTAATTCCCAAAATGGTGTTTTTCGGGCCAACCAAAAGTATGTAAATTTTTTTTCTCCTTACAATGGACGTTTTTGTTTGGTGGGTACACAGGACTTACTGTTTTGGCAAACATTAGGCCCCTGAATTTTGTTATTGGGTTCAGGGCTTAACTTGTGTGTTACAGCCCAACTACATCAGTTTAATTCCGACCTTCTAAGTTTGCTTGCCTCTTGGTCCCGTCATCGATTGTTGAACTTTGATTTTTTCGCATAGATTATTAAGGTTTAAAATTTAGAGTTTAGGGCTTTCTATTGATATTTTTGTTAACTTAAAACACGGTATAAATTTAAGTTTGAATGAACTCCTATTTATAGTGAAATAGGAATGGATAATTTTTCTACAAAATCCTGTAGTTCTTCTACCTTCAAATTTCTGAAACTTTTTTTTTTTTTTTTTATCATTCTTTTGTGTTACGCTAAATTTTCTACAAAGTTGATGAACGAGTTCATGAGACGGAAAACGGAACAGGTGAGGAAAAATGGAAAGAGAAGAGATGATGGCAACAACGAAAGAGAAAGAGATCATGTGATTTGATAAATTCAAGAGTCGAGTGTTGTGTGTTGGAGCTGTTTCATTTATGCTATGCATCCGGTTTTAGCCAACAAAGGCCACTGCCCGCTGGCCCCACCCCCCTTAATCTTTTGGTTTAGTGTATCTTTTACTTGCTACGTGAGACACTAATTTTCTACATTACAGTTAGGCGTTTAAATAAAAAAACCCCTTTTAATAGTGTATTTTTCAAACGCATGAATCCTAAGATGAACCTAGGCCTCATATTTAAAGCCTTTCTGCTAGTTGGTCCCACTCCCCATAAGCTTAACTTAACTATTCTCTCTCTGTATTTCGTTTTCCTTTTAAACTCAGAATCAACCAAAGATAAGGCCACTCTTCTTCCTCTCTAAGCTTCTTGCTTTCTTTCACTCCCCATCGAACCCCTGCTCACTCGCTAAGGTAAACTCTCTTCTCTCATACATATGAAGGCATCTTATCTTCTCTGTGTGTTTCCCCCGACCCCACATAAAATCAATCTCTGCATAATATTAATCAATTGATTAATTAATGTTTTCAAATTTGGAATTGCGTTTCGCTAAGGAAAGAATGGCCTCCGGTGTAAGTAAATCTTACGCCACAAACGCGTTTGTTGATGACTGTGTTTTCTGTAACACGATCCCTTAACCGTGTTACTTCCTTTACTAATTTTTCAGTACAGAACACAACACCCTTTTTACTATCAAGTGTGCTGGTTTTTGATGATGATGATGATGTTGTTGTGTGCGTGCGCGTTTGTGTGTTTTTTTTTCACCGTAACAAACCAGTGTTAGTGTTGTGGCATTTGAATTTTGAAGTCCGTGTGTCTGATTTTGCAGTGAAACGTTTTGTGGGCTTTTCGTTCGGGGTTTAAGCTAAGCAGTATTATTCGGACCCACTTCTTTTTGGTTGTTTTGACACGAAGTAATGGCATCGTCTCATGGTACTGCACACTCAGAAGGTGCAAAGATGGAGCAGATTATAACTGAGTTCTTCGCCAAAAGCCTTCATATTATACTTGAATCAAGGGCACTCTATGTGTCCTCGCGTAATTCCTATGCTGATCAAGCTGTGTCATCTCCATGTTCGTCGTCTTCCTCCTCGCCGAGTGTGCGGCCGAGGGATAAATGGTTCAATTTAGCCCTTCGGGAATGCCCTGCTGCGTTGGATAACATTGACCTCTGGCGGCAGAGCAATCTTGAGTCAGTAGTGATTGATGTGATTTTGGTGCAAAGGCCTCATGACTGGGACCCCATGAGTTTTTCCCCAAAAAGGGTTTTTCCTAGGAGTTCTTCACTGAAGGAAAGGTACCCTTTTAGCTGGAATAGTGATCAGGAAGAATTAGGACTTGAGGCAAAGAGTGAAAAGATTGTGGAGAGATGGGTGATGCAGTATGAGAGCAGGAAGACAAGGGATTCTAATTCTGGCAGTAGGAGGTCAAGTAACATTTCACTACATACCTTGTACAAGAAATCAACTCTACTTTTGAGGTCTTTGTATGCTACAGTGAGACTTTTACCTGCATATAAAGTTTTCAGAGAGCTTAATTCGTCTGCACAGATTCGTGCCTTTACCCTTGCCCATCGGGTATCTTCTTTTGTTGAGCCCTTCACCCGTAGAGAAGAGGCAGAAATGCTGAAATTTGGGTTCACCCCTGTGGATACTTCCTCTGGTAGGCTGTGCCTTTCGGTGATGTATCGCCCATCAGCCTCAGATGTAAGCTCTGAACCATCAACTCCAATGTCCCCACAAGTCATAACTGACTATGTTGGGAGTCCATTGGCAGATCCATTGAGGAGGTTTCCATCACTTCCTGTTTCAGGATTGCCATCGCATGGCTCTCCATCGTCATTGCCATTTTCAAGGCGACATAGTTGGAGTTATGACCATGGCAGAGCCTCGCCTCCTTCCATTACATATTCGCCTTCACCTACACATTCAGAATCACACACATCAGCGTCTAATGCAAGTTCTCGGCGTTTTCCACCTTCAAGTTTGCCACCTCATCCAACAGAGAGGTCTTTGATCCAGAAGAATAATACAAGTTTTGATGATTATTATCGCTCTCCATCACCTTCAGTCTGCTATTCTGGGTCATTACCATCTAAAACACTTTTACGATCTGAAAGTGCTCCAGTCACCATACCTCTTGCTGAAGTTGCTAATTCCCCTGGATACTCCAATAGGCATAATGTGCCTCCATCTCCTCCCCTTAGAGGTTCAAGGTGCACTTCTAAGAATGATAGAAGTGTGATTGCAATTCAAACAGGTGCAACAGCTGAGAAGGTATGATATATTCTAACCAGAGTTAACCTTTTTCTTTAGTTCAATCATATTAGTTTTGTTGAGGGTGCCTTCTGCTTTCTGTAGTTGTTTTCTCTTGGAAAAGATGAGCCTCGAAGATACTCTGGAGTCAAGATATCAGCTAATAGCTCGCCTCAGATTTCAATTTCCAGAAGCTCAAGTAGATCTTATCAGGATGATTTTGATGATACCGATGGTTTTACTTGTCCTTTTGATGTGGATGATGATGATGACTTGACAGATCCAGGCAGCAGGTACTTTATGACTGAAATTCACTTGGATTTATGCTTCCTTATCTGCTAATCTTGTACAAAAGATATATGCTTGATAAAGTAGTTGATGCTTTCTACTGGCGACAAGTTTTTTTTTTTTGGATTTGTAAAGAAAATGGCATAATTGCTACTTACTGGCTCTCTCAATAACCCCGCATTCTGAATTCCTCAAACAGTGTATCGAGTACTGGATTCCTCCTTAATAAGAAGTTGTAATATAATCATGAAAACATTACAAACCGGGTAGTGTTATGGACCACGTACCTGGAGCTGTAATGTGTACCGGGTAACTGTGATTTGAGTTAACTAATTGCTTTCCAATGTCCTACACAGAAAAGATTGACTAACAGATTGGAAAAAAAATTAAATTAAATTAAAAAAGCTGTTATTGTCTTCATTGAGCTGTTATACTTTCAGAATTGAAACAGTGTTTATCACCCTTACTTATTTTCCACTTCAGATATTGACATTCAGATATTAATTGGAAAAAACCACTGTTTTGAAATGCATAAATATTTGGCTTCGCCTATTTTGTGGTGAAAACTTTGCATGTTTTCTTTTTCTTTAAAGATTTTTAGGTCTGTACAATTGCTCTGTGAAATTGTATAAATGGTTTTAGGATTATACCAATGAAAAGATACTGAAATTGACTTAGATGTACTATTTTTTCCTATTTTGTGTTGCCTCATTTTTTAAACTGTTTTATTAGTATTCAATGGTATCTTTTCCGAAATAAGTGATTCATGTGGTATATTTTGGGTCAATGAGTCTACTAATACTTGTTTTCTTTTTCTTTAATGGCGGCTTATGATATTATCACTTGAAAAATCAATTCAACATTGAACGCACTCACCCTGTTTTCCGTTCTACTAATTCTTTGGCTGACATAATTCCAATCTAGTTCAGCTGGTTATGTTTAAAAAATTCAGTCGTTTCCAGAAGAGATGTTAGAGAGGACTGAATAGACAAAGTAACAGGACCGCCATGGTCCTAGTGTTTTTTTATTGGAATGATGGGTGAGGGATCCACGGTTCTTTGTTGATGGAAAGGGGTGTGTGTATCCATTCTGGAACCTTGGTGCAGCCATACCATTGATTCAAATATAAAACCATTCTACAACATAAAACTTTAGATTTTTTATTTGCATAGGTAGGCTTTGTTCTGATTTAATCCAAACTGATGCAGTTTTCTTGTGCATTTTTTAATTATAGAAGAAACAAAATTTGGAGAGAAAAGAGGAAAGTACAGCTCAGGGGAGTATAAGATATCCTCCAAAAAAAGAAAAGAAAATACATAAGAGAATAGGACAAATCAAGTCTGCTGAAACGCTGCTCAATCTTGATGCATATTTGAAATGACAATTCCATTGAGGAGAACACCAAAGAGAGGCCACAAACACAACCCTAGCCCATAACTAGGTCACCCTTATAGATGGGTGCATTCTGAGCATTGCCACCATTTAATGCAGTGGATTAGGGGATCATCCATTTCAATGGAAGTAGGGCCAGTAAAATAATGTCTACTGATATTGGACCACCAGCTTGATACCACTTTTAACTGCTGAGCAGAAGCCAGATCTCATGCAAAGGATCTGAGCCAATAAGTGGTGGAATCCTCCCTGGACCCTTTTAGTTTTGAATAGGCACAGCTGCTATCTACTGTTCAGCATGTGTTTAGGAGATTTTGGAAGTTGCTCTAGCATTATTAAAAAGTATTAGCTCTAGCAGATATAATATAATATGATTTAAATGTAGTTTTGAGAGATGAGTGAAGACTGAAGACAAAGGCATTAGGCTATGTTTGTATGAGAGTGACAAAGTATTCTGATTGGTGAATATTTAGGTTGCATTTGTAATTTATAGCAGGAATTGGTTGTAGCTCGGGTATCTAGTATTGCATATGAAAAGCAATTCACTAGGTGAAGCAGTTATATCTTCTGCATAATTTTGTGGAACACTCTTAAGTTCAGTGTAATTCAGTCAGCATTGTAAATCTGTCAACTATTTCCTCTTATGCTATTATACTTAGTTATTCACATATAATATCTCTATGACGAGTCACACTTTAAAGAATTATAATATACAATCTAATATTTTTTCTTTATTGGTTTTTGTTTAGTTGTAGATGAAACTTGCCAGATTGTGTATTTCTTTTAGTAATTTTAATATGATATGAATCTTTTCTTGTGCTGTGCATAACCAGGGCGGAATCTTTTGGTCATGGTCATATGCCTGAGCCACCTGAAGCTGGAGGATTCCTTCCCATCAGAAAGTCTCATGATGCTGCTGTTGGCGCCCTTGTAAATATGCTGAAGAAAGCGCCACCTCTCCGGCAAGACTTCTCCACTTCCGACCACTTGTCACGGAGCACACACCCCAAAACCTGGAACAACAACACACAAGAGCCCAATCAGATCCTAGAGGCACCAATGCCAGCTAGCATAATGTCTTCTGGCCTCACAGCAGCTAGGAAAACAACAACTGATGCATTGGAAGAGTTCCATGGCTACAGAGAGATGAAAGACTTGTTACTTATGAAGGGTAACAAGCCCCAGATATAGTATACTATTGGCTTCTACCTTACAAGTTTAATGATGAAATGAAATCAGTGAAACACGTGTACAGCTTTTCTTACTTGATAAATTAGGCCACGAGAAGAATATTTTCTTTCTTTTTGTTTGAAAATGTGTATATATGATAATTAAGTATATGTGTGTGTATATATATATATGGCTGTAATATTTTTTGATCTAATGATCATTGATCAGCACATACACGCAACTGCTAATAGTCAACTCATTGTATATATACCAAGGCAGAAGCTTCATTTACGGATTGAAGAATCACTGCCCTTTCTCTTTCATGGATTTGTTTGCTCGTCTGTTCGATTAATTTGATCTCAGTGGCTAGACTTATACCATAGTTCAATTTCATGAACTTGGCCAAGGGGCTTTATCCTCTCTATTATTTACTTGATAAATGATCTTTGTTTAGCTAATTTGCATTCTCATGTACAACTTGATTAAATAACGACAGTGAGACATTGAAAAAGTATCTACTATTTGATTAATAAGAGCATTTTAAGAGAAGCACAGGGGGTGTGGTTGAGCAGTAGGGGCTTGTTTACCCTTAACCAAGGATCAGGGGTTCGATCCTTATATTTGGGAATGAAGAAGTTTTTTCGGGCTAGCTATCTCACCCTTTGAGATGTCTGCACAAATTGGCAAAGGGATTAGTTATCGTTGCAGACGGTGGATATCCTTGGGAGACCAAAAAAAAAAAGAGCATTTTAAGAGGTATATGGTTTTCTTTTCTATTTTTGTTTTCAATAAATTTTTTCAAATGAAATTGTGAAAATAATTTTTTCTCATTTAAAAACTTAAAGATAAAAAACAAAGTAAAAACAAAATGGCTTTTTTAGTTATAAATAGAAGTATATCATCTAAAAAAGAAAAAAGAAAATAAATTCTCAAGTGTCGTTGGACATGTTTGATGTTGCATATGCTTAATTTTGGCATGGCCAAGTATCATGGAAAAGTTATTTGATACATTAAAGCATTCGTTAAATTATATTCATGTATAATAATAGAATGATATTTTATGATATGATTCACTATTTAACTTATATTTTTATCTAAAAGTGCTCTATTATTAGATAAAATGCAATCTAACCGATAATTTATGAGTATTTGATAATTTCTCGATATATTTATTTTGGTCAAAATAATTTCTCAGTATCATAAGTGATAAGTAGTACATGATAATGACCCGTTTAAAAGACTTAAGAGAGTGATGTTACATTAATTAATAACCACTCGTTTGGCTTGCTCTTTTGTACTTTTTTCATTTTGGTCAACACATTTCTGCACAGCTGAGTCTTCCTTTTTTTTTTTTTGTCAGCTATGTACTTTGCAGAGCACTCACCTAATTGGTCAAAACCCAATGTTTTGGGCCTTCTCTCTTTTTTTTTAATTTTAAGTAGCATTTTCTTCAAGTTAAATAGACTAGGCGGTTAACTACAAAAAACAAGGGGAGTATTAGTATAGGCCATTGGGTTTACAATTTGCAGTTGTACTTCGTACAACGCCTTGTACATTGAGGTAATTGTTGGTTGAATTCAACAAAAACCGATGGCCATGACCCAAAAAAAAAAGTTGTTGTTAATAAAAACTGACAATTTAGGATTATTTTTCCTTAATATATGGAAATCGTTGATTTTTCACATTAGGAAATTGATTTCATATCCAACAAGGGCTTGTTTATATAGTTAATTTTTATAAGCTAATTGTATGACGGTTTTAGGGGTTGAGTACCTATAACTGACACCTCGATCTCTTTAAAATCTAACAATTTGTAGAGTGCTTTTAATTTTTTATTTCTAAAACATGCCCTCGGTCCATACACTTACAATTTTTCTATCTTTTTGCAAAAGTCAGTAGTAAGCTTTGATCTAAAAGGTAGTGGTTATAAAATTTTTTATTATTACGCATATAAATATAAAACCACTTATTCATATAGATTAATTTTTAAAAATTAATTTTACATATGTATCCAGATATAAAATAACTTATTAATAAGTTAATTTTAAAAAATTAATAAGTCCAAAGGAACCCTACTAATAAGATTTTACAACTCAAAACTACTAGAATATCTCCCGATTAAAGAGCACCAATGCCAAGCTTGCGTTTTGTCGTAGGCAATGGCAATACATACGAAAGCGACTGAGGCGTAGTTCCATGGTTTAGGCACTATTTTGTTCATTTGGACTCGCTGCTAACATATCCAACAAAAAATAAGAATGAAAAGGAACCAAAAACTGGTTCAATTTCGCAATCAAGTCATTGTTACGAATATAAAGTAAACAAGATATTTTTTTCTCTTTCCATTTTCCCTTGCATTGTTTATTACTTCAATGGGCTCATCGGAGGGTGACATTCGTTTTGTTCCTATTTCCATTGACAAATTATTAATCATGTAAATTATCACCTTGAATTTCGTAGAAATAATTCATTGTGTGGCAATTTTGAGAAAATAATACTTCCTCCTTTTTCAGAATATTTATTCACTTTCAGATAATATCATCATTCAAAATATCTATAATTTTCACATTCCAATAAAGTATAATTTTTTTTATTTCAAAGTACCTCTAAGTAGTTAATAATCATTAGTACAACCCTTCATTTTTCAACCCTTTGATATATATGCCCCACGATTAATGATTATTATAGTATATTAGTTCATACACCATAATTTTATATAAAAATACTTTAGTACTATATTATTTATCACATTTCTTAATATTTACATTTGTCCCCATTTAACAAATATTTTGTAAGAAGGGATGGAATACTAAAATACCACAATAAACTTTCTGCAATTTTTTTTTTTCCTTCTATGAATGAAATTTTAGGTGAGTGGGAAGTTCACACCTGTTCTAGAGACATACCTCTAGGCTTATCGACCCTCATGTTTTTCTTGTATTTGTTAACGTAGTACACACACAGAGTAAAAAAAAAAGGTACAAGTATAGTACCCTAGCTAGGTAATGTATTAATCTTGGCTTTTCAAGATAGGGAATCTTCCTCATCATGTCTGATGCATGTGTTAATTATTAAATAACTAGAATTTCACTGGAAGAGTCATCTCCTATTGAAAAATAAAGAATTTAGAATGCCCATGTGTTAGAAGGTGCATGATGACAATTGCATACTAGGCTAAATGTTTTGAAAGTGCAACTGCTTGCCATTACTTTGGCTGGTTTCTATCTTCTATGATTTCTTTGTTAAGAAAGATGAAAGATCATTGGATCGATCGAGGGGTTGGGGTCCAGTAGAGCGGCCAACAACCAGAAGTTTGTGGTGATTTGTTCTTACTAGGCGATTAAAGACAATAATGATGTAACCTGTTTCCATCTTATTCCAGGAATGGCGCCATCACACTTATGTATCATTGACTATAATGAAGAGTACTAATAAGCTTCGAAAAGAAAAACTATCCCACTAAAGTTATATAGTTGTACAATGTCATATTCAATGCATAAAATTATTGAGAAATATATGTGAGTCATAGTAATATTTCTTGTAGCTTGACGCCAGATATCCGATGATCTCAATATTAATGGACGTAGGTATACAATGAGCTTTGTATTCGAAAATTGTTTATAAACTTGTAACAATTTGTGATTATTTATTTTAGACCGAAATCTCAAATTATTCATCGCTAATATTACGACGACAAATTAATCCCTTACAACATTATCCAGGAATGAATTTAAGGTTTTGGTCATGTATTTAGCCCATTTGTTATACTATATTTCATAAGAAATTTTTCAAAGTTAAAAAAGTGTTTTATACCATTCAATCACCCGTGACACATTACTTTGACATCGTGAGTTGTCATTGTTTCTTATTTTGCCTGTAATTTCAATGCAATAGTTGATATTTCAACTAGTAAATAGCAAATCCTTTTTCTATTGTAGATCGAGGATAAGTTTATATCTGAAATTATATATGAACTTGAGTGCAGGCTCTTCACACGTTAAATACACGTAATTTCGTTAATATATTAATGCTTAAACGTAAATTTACATATATAATTTATTGACTTCTACGCATATTAAAAGATACATCCTCACTTCAGGATTAAAAAAAAAAATCCTATATATATATAAGTTAAATATGAACATTTTATATTACATCTGCTAGTGTGAATGTGATATCAGTTAGGTTAAGAACAACAAAGGTGACAGCAACAAAGGCAAGTAGCAGAGTGGGACAAAATTCATTTGGGAGGATTGACTCAATTATTTTTGTGGGCACTATTCAGGTTGATTACTAACGTCAACCTTAAGAGAATAACTGGCTAATGATCAAATCAGTACAACTGATACCATGCTAATGCTGTTTATTGGTCAGACAAATCACAATAAAAGATTGAATGAAATGATGTCAGGAAAAAAGTGGGGGAAAAGATGCATGAAATATTAAGGAAGTCAGGCAGGAAGCAGATCATACAAATATGTAATTAATTAGCTCAGCCAACCACAAACTCTTATTCCCTCCGTTTTTAAATGATTATCTATTTTAAAAACTTATTTTATCTATAAGTAGTTATTTATTTTAAAAATTTAAGTAGTATTCTTCTTTTTCAATAATAACTCTATTAAATACTATTGATTTATTAGTAAAATATGAGGAAGAAAATTGGAGTGTATTAAAAATAAATAGAAATAATTTAATAAATTATTTATAACTACTAATATGTTTCTAATTATATTCTTAATTCCAATACACATTTAAAACTTGCAAAATATAGTTGAGCATTTGATGGAAGACAATTAAAGATCAAGTTTGGCAGGAAGCAAATCATAATGTGATAGGCCAATCACAACCTCTATATTTAATAGTTGATCCCTTGACCGATTAGCACAATTTAAAGATCCATCCTCCATTTCAATTGGTTAACGAAGAGAATATTCCCACATGGGTTTGATTCCCCTACTTTCTAACATGTCATGGTGTGTGTCGGGTGTATATGGGAAGGGCTAAATTAGGTTAGATCAAATATGAATCTGGCTTGATTTTTAGATTGAATCATTTTTTAGAATCCAAGCCTGACTTGATAATAAATTGACTAGTGACTGAGTCAACCCAACCTTCAAACAATATATGAGGATTTTAACATTATACACATTAAAGTTATGAAATTTTACAAGTAAGAAATAAAATTTAAGGGATATTTTATCATATATATTTCACAACAAACCATATTAATATAAAAAGAATATCAAGTTATATAAAATATATTAACTGAACTATAAATTTTTGTAATTTATCACTAATTATTATAAAAATATATATCTCCATAAGACTCATTTGAATTCAAGTCAAGTTGAAACAACGTGAAGTATGACCTGAACTTGACTCAAAAAATACACCGAGAGAAATTTCAGGACCTGAACCAATCCCAATAAATTTCAAGCAGGGCCAGGTTGTAAACACCTCTAGTCATGTTGTTGGGTTATAGGGTTTAGCATCAGGGCGGAGCTAAGCCAAAATTTTAAAGGGGGCAACATTAAAAGATAGTGTGTGTGTATATATATATATTGTGACTTTCTTTTAAAATCTATAAATTACATTATTATTTTCTTTTATATATATATATATGCAAAATAAGTCTAATAAAAATTGTTCTTAATAAATTGGCTTCTAAAGAAAAAAAAATATTTTACGGTCTTTACAATTAAAAATAAAGGGTAAATTAGTTCATTCTCAACATTTTTATAAACTTTATTTATCCTATTTGTACTTTTATTAGCAGTCAATTTCAATTATTTATATATTATTAAATATTAAATTTGTCTTATAAATCATTACAAAATACTTAGAAAGACTAACTTGTCCTATAACATTAATTATGAGGGGTGATGAAGTGATTTTTTTTCTTGTAGGATTAATTTGTTTGATGCTAACTATTATTATAAATGAAATACGCATTCTAATTAAAACTCAAGAAACACATATATGCACAATATATTATTTATTGTAATATTTAAATATCTAATTAAGTAAAAAGTTTATAAGAATTTATCTCAAATATTTGAATTATATTTTTTTATTTAAATAAAAATACAAAAAAAAAGATGATGATAAAATTGAAATATTCAGATATTAAACTTATCCATTCGCTTCTTAAAATAATAACAATATAATATCCTATAAATCCTTATAAAAAAATTTTAAGAGGGTTCAAGTGTATATATACACATATACATATGAAAATTCAAAAAAAAAAATAAAAATGGAGCGGGGGTCATGAGAGGCTCCGCCGGCCCCCTGCTTAGCGTGTTATCCACTTTCCAAGATTAATTTTGGGATAGCTCTTATTGCCTCTTACACCCCTGAGGAAACAAGCGGTTTGATTAGCAAGTTTTAGTTCTCATTTTAATGTCTAAAGGCCAGAACTGTGTCAATCAAATTTCAAGCAAGAATCTAGTCGAATCAAAGTCCCAAAATGCAACGCTTACATGCATGTTGTGTTGGCGTGGGGGAGCCCAACAGAAGTTAACGAATGAGTAGTATCGGTTTTATCTTCATTAACATGAGTAATTTTGCCAATGAGTGATATTATTTGTCCATTGAGAGAGCGGATGTTCTATCATTAAATGCAATAAATGGATGGGGGTGTGCAGGGACCATTATCACAGTCAATTGGTTATAAAATAGGTGTTCTAACAATAATTTTTTGGAAGTATAAATAATATTTTTATTACGGCAATATAATTTTGTTGTTCGAACCATCAGCTCTTAGTATAGGCAAAGTGAGTTGAACTTACCTCAATTCAAGCTAGAGTTCGTCAAAAAGTGAGTTTATTTTTTTTCACTCAAGTTCAACTTATTGAAAGCTCATCTAATTTGAGCTAGTTCACACGCGAGTTGGTCAAACTTGATGAGATATATGGAAGTTCTATACAAATTACACTTTGGTCTTATTGAACCACAATATTTGGTGATATAATTAAGTACAGTCTCAAGTAAAATTAAAACAATAACAAAATATGATTATACATATATAAATATAAGTACATATACAAGTATACATATTGATGCTGATGAGTTATTAAATTGAAAATAGTAAAGTTTAAAATTGCCTCATTTAATAAAACGAGGCCAAATATTTAACTCAATTTTGAATTGTATTCTTATAAGCTATCTCATTTTTTAGGATAAAATTATTCTTATATCTTTATCAATTAATCATCCTAATCTTTTGTGGAGGAAGATTTCATGACAACTATTAGTAAATCGAGTTGAAAATATAAAAGGTTTGTTTAGTTTAGGTTTTGGTAGAATTGCTTTTGAAATAATTGATATTGAAAGAATTGATTTTAAAATAATTGATTTTGAAAGAACTGATTTATACTTAAGAAAAAACCATTAAAAAAAAGAGTTTAGAATAATTGATATGAAATGAAAATGTGAAAGCTGATATTTTTAAATAACTTTCACTATAATTAATTATTTTTAAAGTGAGACACTTCTCTTATAAGTGAAAAAACAAAATAAACACTTCGACTTCCTACTAAATTGAATTTATGCACCGCAATGGCAGAGTGAAGTCAAACCAAACAGGCTTATAATCAGCTAACTTACTCACCCGGCCAAGTCCCAGCTGCTACCACTCCCACCCTGAAACTGCAACTGCAACTCTGCAAGGCTTATGTGTTCTGTTTCTTTTTAAGTTAATCATGGATATGTGCGGCTACTGCGTAAGCATAGTATCTCGTTTTCAAGCCAGCAAACAAATTGGAAGAGACATCTTGACAACAATAAACTATTCGTAAAGTATCAGGGGACAAAGAATATACTGAAAATCTTCACCTTGTTTTAGCAAGTTGCTAGATTTTTAAACTCAGAAAAGTCCAAAAATTGAGTTGTAACGTCTAAAACCTATCGATGAATTCATCATCTTTGATTGCCTTTTGAATACTCCTCAATTGTTGTTTAATTTGCATATTAACCTTTGGAAAATATTTGTTCTTCCTAACTTTGATTGGACACACTCTAACCAAGGCTTTTGTTCCCCGTTCCTGTAGTAATTAATCATATATCCCTTCTGGGCACGTATGATTCTCTTTTATATTATGAATTATGTTCGTATATTTTATATGGAATAATGTTCCCATTTACACCACATTCACCAGTGGGGTGTCAACCCCATGCAAAATTAAATATCTACAAATTAAATAGCATTTTTCTTATATTATATTGCTCTAACTGATCGATCACTCTTGACTGTTTAATTTTTGCAATTCCAATATGCATGACGCTACTCCAGCTCCACAAACGATAGATTAATTATTAAAAGCTGATGACTTAAATAGTTAGTTGCAGTATGATAATAGTTGTCATGACCTAAGAATAGGTTAATTATTAAGCTGGGGCCGGGTGCATGATTGCATGGGAGGGTTACGTTGCAAGGAATATTATACATGTGTAAGAAATTCTCTTGTACTTTGCTCAGTGTTTTGAAGCAACCGAAATTTGACAGGCACTGTATGTTGAGCTCATTACTTTATTGGTCCAATGATATTTTTAATCCCTAATTCTGGTGCTATATCCTGGTTGCTTCGATACGCTCCACGGCTGTATCTGGTAGACTGTCCATATAGCAAGACAATTTAGTTATTCATATTACCAACTCATTGACACACATTGAATGGGCAAAGTTAATGCATGCCTGGTAAGCCATGGTTTTTGAAATTGTCAGTGCAATTTCGTATTATTATGGGTTTATTACTTACTTATTTGTTTGGTTCTTTCATCGAAAACAATTATTGTTGCGCGCAGTATTTTTTTCTTCACATATATCTTCTCATTGCATATAATTTTGTCCAAATATTTGAAATTTCATAAAAAGTATAGCTTTTCTAGCACCATCTCCATTTCGATAACTCGAACTAGCTGGGAAAGAAGTATCTTCCACTCAAACTGACCTGATGTTGGTTGCAATATGTTTGGGAAGCCAAACTTTTACAAAAGATTATTTTTTAAAATATTTTTAATTTGGTGCTAATAATGTTTTAAGTTAATTTGAATATAGAATCGACTTATCCAAACATGTATACATATGGACTTCTTTTTAAGGGTTAAAGTAAAGAATCAACTTATCCAAATATGGAGAAGTCAAGCGATTCTTATATAAGAAAAAGAAAAGAATTGGAAGATTTGTTACCCATACTTTTGCTCGCAATTTTTCAAACTTCTTTAGTATTGAAATTTCTTTTACCTATACTTAGATAGTGTTAAGTAAAAGGATATAAAGAGAAGTGTTGTGACACAAGTATCGTTAAAAAGAATTACATGTAATATTTTTCTGAAATGAAAGAAGGAATTGAAGAACCATGATATCCTGCTCGTGGTAGTCTCTAGACTCGACCAATTTTATTATCATCTGATTAAATATAAGTTGCAAAATTTATATTTATGAAAAATGAAAATAATAATATATATGAGTCGATACTACGCAGCATCAGGTTATGGAGATTACTCAGTTGGTTTAAATTTAATATTTGTTTTGGTCGAACTCGTAATTATGAGTATGACTATGTCAATTTGGTCTCCATAGTCTAGCTATTTCGTCAGTTTGGTCAGAAGCGGAGGGAGGGGCAAGATGCCATAGTCCCCATATGCGAGATGGAGTGAGAAGATATGATAAATAAATTGGATGTGTGGTAATACAAATGCATGGAGGAAGAAAATATTTCCTCCGGGAGGACGAAAGAACATCTCGTTTGCAATTTTTAAACCCATTTATAAATGAACTTAATTATTCTTATAAGTAAATTATTTTTTGATATAATTATGACAATGCCACCATCAAATGTATATCTTGAAAAGTATTAAATAGTCATAATTTTTGTCCAAATAGTGCAGCATATATATTGACTTTTGAGTGGGTAAGTTAGTCATATTATTTTGTTAATTCAATAACCACTCTTGTTTTCTGTCAAAGATTTTGATAATTTTTCCTAAAAATGTAGCATTACTCATGTAACTTTTGTAAGTTAAGAATTGAATATTGACGTGACGATTTCTTGTTAAGTACCGACTTGATTTTTTTTATTGATGGTATATCAACATTAAATTTATACAATTTTCATTATTAGACAAAATGTTCTTTTACTAAGTGATATCATTGCGTGACTTATAAGATATTACTTTGTTTTTTACAGTGATGGATCCAAATTTTTTTTATAATGAGGATAATAATTATATATTAATACAAGAACAAGTTCATTATTGTACTATATCTTGTTAATTCATCTCATTTTTTGTAAAGGTTAATTCATCTCATTTGAAATTAGGTAGAGTCAAATTCAATAAAATTTGGAATTCAAAAATCTATATATCTATATAGTTATTAAAAAAATGTTCAAAATTGTTGTGGTCTTGTGGGGCCATATGCCCCCACCTCTAACAAGGTGGGTCCTGGTTTCATAGTATGTTTTTAATTATATGAAACCTATTAAGAAAAATTCTTGTGTATTCTTATATAAAAATAATGATTTTTAATTTATACATATTTTTAATGCCACAGACTTAATACATGTACGTAAGAATTTATTATTTCGACAAAATCTAAATATGTGCTTTCCTAATTAATAAGATAATACTAAGCTCGCTCCATTCTTATCATTTAAGGTGCATCTGGAAGGTAGGTTCGCCAACCTCTTACACACATTTCTTTTTTCATCAAGTCTAATGCAGCTAATTATATACAGTTTCAATAGATGGTTTCCTCCTTATTCGGAACTATTAACTTCTTTAATTATTCTAAATTCAAAGATTTGGTTCTCTATATATAAGACTAGTCGAGCTGGCTTCCTCCTTATAATTTCGAACTATATATTAACATCTGTGAGCCTTACATTTCATTACCTGCCATGGAGGTGATGGCTTTTGAGCAATTTGATTACTCATTTAGCCCTCCCCACATGAATCAGCTCCATGAATGTAGCTTATTAGAAAATGCATTCCCATTCCAAGCAGATGATCTATTATCTCCAAATAACATCCATGAAGAAATGTTTGACCAAGATTTTGTAGATGGATTGCTCCATCCACACTCACAGTACCTGGACCTTGACTCCCTGAATAATCATGATGTTACAATGGGTATTGGGTCTGAATTGTGTCATGAAGTGACCCCTATATCCCAAGAAAACGTGCATATCTCAATGGAATTAGGGGATACATATTTGAGGGGTATTCAAGCAGAGCTGATGGAAGAGACCAGTTTGTCTGATCTCCTGCTGACAGCTGCTGAAGCTGTTGAAGCACAGAACTGGGGTCTTGCTTTGAACACAATAGAGCAACTAAACAATAATGCCTCATGTTTAGAAAGTGGGGATAGTTTATTGAACAGGTTGGCTCTTTTCTTTGCTCAGGGTCTGTATTATAAGAGTATTAATGCTCCTAAAGTGCAGTGTGATCCTATTTCCATACAGACAAATGCTTTCTGTGCATTTCAGATACTTCAGGAACTCTCTCCCTATGTAAAATTTGCTCATTTCACTGCCAACCAAGCGATCTTTGAAGCCACAGAAGGTGCTGAAGATGTTCATGTCATTGATTTTGACATCATGGAGGGGATCCAGTGGCCACCATTGATGGTGGACCTTGCAATGAGGAAGAACACCTCCCTTAGAGTAACAGCCATCGTGTCAGACCATCAGAGTGCAGCCTATGTTCAACAAACAGGAAGAAGGCTAAAGGAGTTTGCAGATTCTATCAATTTTCCATTTACTTTTGATCAGATAATGATGGTGGGGGTAGAAGATTTTCAAAGGGTTGAAGTTGGTCACACACTAATAGTCAACTGTATGATACACCAGTGGATGCCAAACAGGAGTTTCTCTTTGGTCAAAACTTTCCTTGATGGCGTAAGAAAGTTATCACCTAGGCTTGTTGTCTTAGTAGAAGAAGAATTGTTTAATTTTTCTAGACTTAAATCCATGTCCTTTGTGGAGTTCTTCTGTGAGGCTTTGCACCACTACACTGCACTATCTGATTCACTTGCTTGCAGTTTGTGGGGTAGCCACAAGATGGAGTTAACCCTGATAGAAAAAGATGTTCTAGGCCTAAGGATTCTAGACAGTGTGAGGCAGTTTCCTTGTGTAAGAGAGGAGAGAATGTTGTGGGAAGAAGGATTTTATTCCTTGAAGGGGTTTAAACGGGTTCCTATAAGTAGCTGTAATATTTCACAGGCCAAGTTTTTGGTGAGCTTGTTCGGGGGAGGGTATTGGGTGCAATTCGAGAAGGGTAGGTTGTCTTTGTGTTGGAAGTCAAGGCCTTTGACATCGGCTTCAATTTGGGCACCAACAACTTAATTATCTGAGGAACAGGGTAGTGGACTTAGCTAGTTAGCTTGTTGTTCTCTTTGCTTTTTCTTAGAAGAATTTAAATTCATGCTAAGCTTCTTTTTTCTTATTATTATTATTAGTAGTAGTAGTAGTATTAGTATTGAGATGATGGTATGGACCATTGATGGTTTAAGCGGCGATTGTGGGTTTCTTCACACATTCCGGTGAATGAGATGGTCATTTCAATGTAATTTGCACAGATTTATTAGTTGAGGCTCTGTAAATTATTGTTACATGCTCTTCCTCCTCTATCTCAACATGAGTTAGAATTTCTCTAAGCATGTCAATATAGTTGCCATTTGTCACTCACATACCACAAAAATAGATACAAGAAACATTTCATGAATTATACAATGAGAGAAAAGAAATGGAAAGAGAACCACTTTTTCGAGTATTGCATCACTAGTTTCACCGGTTACAGTCGGCTAACTATTGGACACCACGACAAGAATAACGCCACTTTCAATTTAAACTAAACTGATAGAATACTAGTTCAATATGTTGAAAATAGATAAATAAGTTTTTTTCTAACTGAATTAAGTTAAACTATGGTTTAGGATAAATTTATAACATATTAAACTTAACCCTTTATTAGTTGAGTTAACTAATCTTATTCGGTATTAATCATTTTAATATTAAACAGTTAAACTAAAGGCAAAATTGTTATTACATCAATAACTATGTCAGCAATGCTGTTCCATGTAATTCGATCAGCTTCCAGTTCTGCGTGAAAAAGAAGATGCTTGATTGTATATTGCACGTAAGGTTGTTGAAGTTTTACATGATAATAAAATGGCAGGAGAACAAACCTATAAAGCAATGAAGGTGAGAGCTATTATGACACCCACAAGGTGGTGGTGATACGATTGTGAAAGAAAAATCTTAGAATTAAATCCAATGTTCATTGCAAAATAATCTTATTCTTATGATCGCAAATCCACATACTTTGTCTAGTACTTAACTATACGTGATCAAAATTTGCTGGACTAATTTGTTCAGGCATGATTTGTAAGAAAGTCAAGATTGCAAGATGCGCTTAATCACTGAGAATAAATATTTGGCGGGATGGCCGGTGAAAAATTTTATGTGATGTGTCTGTAGGATATGTTTTCATCATGGGAAAACATTAAATAAACCTTCAGAGGGAAGAACATCAAATAAGCCTTTTCAAAAGGTTTAAAATAGACTTTCCCTTTCTTATGTTTTCTTTCATTCTTTTTATAACTTTTGAGAGCACATAATTCTTCTAGATTTTGCCTTGTAAGATGCCCTAGTAAATAATTAAGCTGGTGCCAACCGGTGTTAGTGCAAGGGAGAATCTACAAGCTGTTAACTACTTAACCCGAGCACTGCAGCTACCAGCGCCAAATTTGTCCCAAATGGTTGCAAATTAGAAACCGAAAAATTCCAGACTACAAGCTGCGAGTGTTAGCTGTCCAATAAGTGAGATCATGTGCTATTTGTGTGACTTTTTTAGGCGAAATTATGGTCAACGGAGTTGCCTCTGCACGATGCATGACAGGGTCCAAATATTGACATACTCCGTCTGGTTTCAAGCTTACAAGACATAATGCGAACAAATTAAAGGAACGCCTGGCATTTGGTTTTGTAACACAGCACAGAGTTTGCAAATTACTGCAACATGAATAAACTATTGCAGCCCTAAAGAACCATGCGTTTATTGTATCAACCCATTAACTTCAAAATTCAGCATGTTGCCATCATAATAAACCATTACAACTCAAAGGGAGACAAAGTAAGATGAGACGAGATGGTGTTTATTCCCCTCAGCCCAAAAGTGTGATTCACCGTAACTGTAAGAGACCATGAAAAGGAAGTTCCAAAAGAATAACGTAGCCAATGCACACCGATCAGGTTTCTCAGAACTGTAGTTGACAATTAACTACATACTAAAATGAGAACTTCAAACCCATTTTTAGCAGCATGCAACTGGTTCCAAGATCATTTGACAACAAGACAAGCATGTTTCTTTCCAGATTCGTTCCAGTAATCCACAGTAAGACAACCAAGACATTAATGATTGAACCCTTTCCCCATGAATTCCAGGTAAGAATTCCCAAAATCTATATGAGATGCTTGCCACAAGACGAGGAACACTTAAATAAGTGATAAAAGTCGATTCCCCACTTAAATGCTACTATTGCTAAGAAGGGTATTAGAGCTACCAACCAGCTGATATAACACGACGAGTTGCCCAAACTTTCACCTACACAAGGCAACACTACTCTGGAATTAGCCATGCCAGAAATTGTAGGCACCACACATAAAACGAACTGAAATGCTGATTGCACTCACTAATCAGCATTCACTCACACTAACCAATTGAGATGCAATTCACAAAATAGAACAGCATTCAAATCAGAGAACAGGATGCTGATATAAAAGTATCCATACCAAACATGCTTTCAATCCAAGAGAAATCATAACAACTAAAGAAAATCAAAACCCCAAAAAAACTAGCAGAGTTAAAGCATCACAAGTGAAACTAGCCAAAATGATCAGCATCAAACAAGAAAAACTCAGCACCCGCAATGAGAACACATTATAAAAGCACAGAGGGAAAGAATTCAGAGAATGGTCGCAAAAACACAGTAATGTCACAGCTACATCAACAAGAAGTATGAGTAAGCATCTATTCTCAATTTCTCAGTATTTAAAAAAACAAAAAAAAAGGAATGCGTGGTATCTCCACAACACCATCCTAATCCTCCTAAAAGAACAAGGATACAGTATAATTTTCTGAACTTCATACATGATCAGATTATCATTAAAACTTCCACAGGTCAGATAAAACCTGCATGAATTACAAGCAGTAAACCAATCAATTCCATTTACCATCTCTCCAACAGCATTTCACACTCCCACAAAACAAAATCTTTGAATTTGAATTTTTCCAATCAATCAATCAACCCTATTATCTGCTGCGGCAGAAGCTTTAGCACTCCGAAAGTCCTTCTTCAACTCAGAAACCCTCTTCATGCAAGCGGCCTTGGACTTCCCAGGCACCGCAGCCGCAACCTTCTCCCACCTCATCGGAACGTCCTTCGGAAATGCCTTCAGAGCATTCAGCAGCGCGATGTCCTCGCCTGAATTCCATGCGCTCTCGTCCACATTGCTCTCCATCTCAGCCACTCTCTTATCCACCGGCTTCCTCTTCTTCAAAAACTGCGCGTACGACTCCGAATCGTCCACCTTCTTCTCCGCCAGCTCCTTCGCCTTCTTAATCACGCTCTCCGCCGTTCGCCTCTCTCCAAACGCCGCCGCTATCGCCTCCCACCTCCCTGGCTTCCCCACGGGATGCTTCGCCATCTGCTTCTTCAGAACCTCAACGTCCTCTTCGCTCCACTCCTTCTCATCCTCCTCCACCGATGCGACGCCGTTTCTTCCGTTTCTGTTCTCTTCGCCTCGCATCTTGTCAGGTTCCCGATCCGGGGCGCTGATGACCGGAGAAACAACGACGGCGGCGGCGACATCGTCAGATCTGCGCGGTTTGGATCGCCGCTGCGAGTTCTTCTTATTGACGGCAGCGTCGTCGGTGTCGGCAGCGGGTTGTGGTTCTTCGAAGTGGAGGATGGGGCCTTGGCCGACGCGGGGGTCGCCAGCGGTGAGGGAGGGAGGGGCGAAGGGGCCAATGAGGAGGGAGAAGGAGAGCCAGAGGAGGATGGATTTGAAGGGCTCGGATTGGAGGAAGAAGATGGAGAGTACGAAGAGGATGGTGGAGAGAGAGAGGGTAAGGGCGAGGAGTGGCTTGGTTGGTTTGTTGTAAGATGGGGAATCGGTGGATGAAGGTGCGGGTTGTGATCTCGACTGGAAGAGGAATCTTGGCCTCGTGTCTTCGTCGAGGAACTCCATTCTCGCAAATCGGCGATACTGCACTGCTAAGAGCTCAGAGAGAGAGCGAGAGAGAGCGAGAGAGAGGCTTCAACCTCAACCTGCCATTGACACTGCTTGATTCTTGTCTTGCGAAAGGGAAGGTGGTAACGTCGTCGTTTCTCTCTGATATTGATTATCGTTGTTGACCATCTTTTTATTCTTGACTTGTTTTTTCATTTTCAGTTCTTTGCTTTACTCAATTAAGTTTGCAATTTATTATAAAATATCATTTCGTGAACTTAATTTTCATTTACCATTACATACTCCTCCATTTCATATCAATGGTAAAAAATCAAATAGTACATATTAAAAAAAATATAAAAATATCTTGATAAATATAGGGAATTCTATGAGTTTATAAAATTATTCTTGTATAATTATTATTATTCATCTCAATATAAATATATTGATCACTCTACTAACATATGTATATTAAGGCTATAAATGGAAAAAAATTAATGCTACCTAGAAATCTTAAATGGATAAATATCCTAAAATATCAAAAAGTAAAAAACTAACACTAATTATAAATCGAAAGGAGTATCAATTAAGTTTATGATAATGATAGATCTTATACCAAAAGTGCAGTCTCATATAAAAAGAATGACATTTTTGTGGATTGAGATGAATGGGAGGTGAAGAATTATGTAGGAGACGATGGTTTGGAGAGACAGAGAGTATGTAATATTGTTTGAAAAATAAAAATATGGACAGGTGTGAATTGCAATGGAGATTGTGCTAGCTTTCCTATATATAGTAGATATGATTAAGGTTAGTGTGTGTCTCTCTCTTTTTTTTTAATTCCGACTATTATTTACTTTTATTACATGATTATTACACTAGGTATTACCATTACGTAAGTATATATATTACATTATAAAATTTTATTATAATATATTATAATAATCACATCTAATATAGATTTATGTATATATAATGAGTAATAGTATGTATAATTCCGTATGTAATTGTGGTAACAGCTCGGGATCGATGATACGGGGCCAAAAGTCCATCACGATGCCAGTGCTAATAATTATAGAACAATAATAATCACTCTACCAAAAGAATAACAATAATAATTAAAATCAGAAAGATGAATTTTAATCGTAAGGAACAAAATTATAAAATCGTTCAGATAAATAAAATCGTTGAAAATTGGCTGCGATAGGCGGGTGGAAGGAGTTGTCATTCAACTGGTCCGTGGAATCTGGGCCGCTACTTCGAGGTTCAGAAAAGGCCATAAAAAGTTGCTACGACCCATGAGCCCAATAAAAGCAGCAGAGAACGACTTGAGAAGGCAGAAGCGCAGAGGGGGATGAATTGACGGCGATGTGGATTGAGGGCGACAGCAGAATAAAAACAATGATTGGGAATCAAACAAAGAAGAGATATTTATTTATAGCGGTAATAATAACACAACAGTAGTATTATTATGGATTAACTATAAATACACGATTAGAGGAAAACTTGTTCCAATTATGTTCAGCTCTTCTTCGCTCTCCTGTTTTTAGAGAAAGAGAAATTCGAGAAGAACAAGGGTTTGGCTCTTGAAGGAAGGAAGGAAGACGAGGTGATTCATCCAATTCCGATTAGGGTTCCTTTTCCTCTCCCTTCTCTCTCTCTCTCTCTCTCCCCCTCCATTTTTCGCATTCACAAACTAAACTCCTTCTCAGGTCAAATTAAAAAAAAAATAACTGCATATTAATTCATGAAGCTGAAATTTTGGTCATTGCAACTTAATGCATCGTTGAAATTCCTCATATCTAACTCAATCTGACCTTTTTTTCCGGCTTTGTAATTAATTAAGTTGAATTATGTATTTATGCTGCTGTTTGTTCATATTTTGATGTTTATCGATGGATTAGCGATTGCTTTGGAATAATTTTGATCCCAAAATGCGGTTTCGGCATTGTGTTTTTCAGCTTGCTTGATTTGTAGACCAGGGATTTTGTTCTAGCACGGTACAAGATGAGTTTGGCTGTTACAGAAAGCTCAGAAGAGGGTGCAGCGCATCCAGAACCTCCTGATCCTGATGTTCTTGAAGTTGATCCTACTTCTCGCTACATTAGGGTAATGTAATTGTATCATTTATAATTTATAGCGTTTTATTCTCTCTCCCCATTTTTTTGGGGACAAAAAAAATGAACATGCCAATGCACGACACCTAACGCTCCTTTTTTGCATTCATGACAGTATAAAGAAGTGGTCGGCAAGGGAGCTTTCAAAACTGTGTATCCGTTGTTTTTGCTTCCTTAACATATATGTTTCTTTTATTCCTTTTGGATTCTGTAGCAGTACTACATTTGTAAGACAATTCTTTTCCTTTCCCATTGACTGCTTTTTCCATGTCAAAAAAAAAAAAAAAAGCTACCAAGCGCAATTCCACGCATAATGCCATGCATTTTGTGGTTGACATCAAGAATAATATTATTATTAGAGTTAGCAAAGGTGTATATGTATACCTTAATCTGTGATTATTAGTTACAAGGCATTTGATGAAGTAAATGGAATTGAAGTTGCATGGGGCCAGGTTCAGATTGATGAGGTGCTACAGTCACCAGGTGACTTAGAGAGGCTGTACTCGGAAGTGCATCTCCTGAGATCGCTGAAACACACTAACATAGTAAGATTCTACAATTCCTGGATTGATGAGAAGCGCAAGACTGTTAACATAATTACCGAGTTGTTTACCTCCGGTAGCCTCAAACAGTACGTTTCACTGTCCTTTTAATATGTATTATTTATCTCTTTGTGCCTTTTATTGTGAGGTCAGCCTTTTTGTTAGTGGATGTGATGTGTGATTTAGGTATCGTAAAAAACACAAGAAGGTTGACATGAAGGCTGTTAAAGGATGGGCAAGACAGATTTTAATGGGTTTAAGCTACCTCCACAGTCACAACCCACCAATTATACATAGGGACCTGAAGTGTGATAATATATTTATCAATGGTCATCAGGGAGAAGTTAAAATTGGAGATCTGGGGCTGGCGACTTTCTTGGAGCGGACTAATGCCAAGAGTGTTATCGGTATATTCTTTTATTTCTTTGCATTTTCTTGTTCTACTAGTAGTTGTTGATTTTTTGCATAGTTGAAACAGTAACGAAAATTTTAACCATTTATCTCATTTCATAGCTACGAGGATGCAGTAGACACTTATTCATCACTTCTTTGTCCTATTACTGATTGATTTGTATACTAGTTGTTTTTACACATATGAAATCCTGGTAGGAACCCCGGAGTTTATGGCACCTGAGCTGTATGATGAAAATTACAATGAATTAGCAGACATATATTCATTTGGTATGTGCATGCTTGAGTTGGTGACTTCTGAGTATCCTTATAGTGAATGCAGAAACTCAGCTCAGATATACAAGAAAGTTTCATCTGTGAGTTTTACATCATTAATAATTTTCTTTTCCTATACAGGCTATTGCTGGGATTATTGGGTCATACAAATATTTGACTTTGCAGGGTATAAAGCCTGTTGCTCTTTCTAAACTCAAAGATCCAGAAATAAAATCATTTATTGAAAAATGTCTTGTCCCAGCATCTCAAAGATTGTCAGCAAAGGAGCTTTTGATGGATCCCTTTCTTGAAACTAAAGGTTCAACAAGGAATCATCCTTTTCCATTACCAGATATTGTTCTTCCCAAATTGGGAGCCTTTGAAAGCCGATGTCTGATGTCAGAAGGTCCTGCTAGTGCACGCAATGGGAACATTTCCATGGATATTAGTGGCACCAGTGAGCTACCTGTGCTCACGGTATTTGATAATCCTACTGATGATGCATCATCTCATCCTCCATGTGTTGAGATAAGAAGGTCGAAGAGAGGTGATATATTCTTTCTAAAAGGCCAAGAAAATGATGAGAATTCTGTGTCATTAGTTCTCCGGATAGCTGATCAGAGTGGTAAGTATAACTCATAGCTCATTTCGGCTCTTCAATAACTCTAGAATTTTTTGGTGGACAATTGTATACTTTTGGTATTTAAATGCAGGGCGGGCAAGAAATATCCATTTCATATTCTACCTTGACACTGATACTGCTGTCTCGGTTTCAAGTGAAATGGTTGAGCAACTTGAACTTCCCGATCACAATGTCCTTTTCATAGCTGAGTTGATAGACTTGTTATTGATGAAGTTGGTTCCTGATTGGAAACCTTGTGTTGCAATTGATCATTTGGTTTCTCCAAATGGTAAATGGAGTCATGTAAGTCAGCACAGAGTCCGGGAGTTGGTGAAATGCAAAGAAAGCTCAGCACCTTCCAGCCAACTTGTGCCTGAAGTAGTAGGTCCCACAAAAGAAAACCATGATAATATGGATTTCGATGAGGTTTTATCTCGAGAGAGCTTTAGTATCCAAAGAGCAACCAAGACAGATGATTTGTTGTCTGAGGTGTCCTATGCTTCTGCAACATCAGACTTTGATAATAAGCTTTCTGTAGTTTCATTTATGTCTGCTGAATCAGGACTTGCAGACTTAACTATTGCGAATAGAGGGAGTCAATCCTCATTCGCACTTCCATCCGAAACTGGGGCATCTCTTGATCATGGGAGCAAGTTTTCAGAAATGGGAAGCAACGGTATGATGATGAGCGCCTCTACTCATCCTATCAGTGTTTCCTCCTTGTCTGAACGTGAGAATGAATTGAGAACGGAGTTAGAAATGATTGAACAGAAATATCAAGAGGCAATTAAAGATTTATCCAGCAGAAGATATCAGGCAGTCATGGAGATTAGAAGAAGAATGTCGGAGAAGATGCTAGCATGATCATCATCATCATAGAGTAATTTGGGTAGTCTTCTTTTATTTTATTTTATTTTTTAATGGTACATATTTTACTAGTCTTTTTGGTAGCTACCTTTTGTGGTCCTATGTTTGATTTTTCTTTCATATCCGTGAAGTGAAAAATGTAAGAAAAATGATACGTGAACACTAGAAACAGTGTGTACACCATGAAAAAAATATAAAAATAATATTTTCTTTCTTTTACACTTTCTCACTCAGCTTTTACTTTTTTCGCTCATCTAGTTTTGTTTGCAAATTTACATAAATGATTTGCAAGTTTTTTTTCACTATGTTTACATAGTGTAAAAAATTTGTAAATCTGTCCTTAAAACTTGTAAATCTATTCTTAAAACTTGTAAATATAGTGTAAAGAACTTATAAATTATTTATGTAAACTTGTAAACTAAAATAGATAAAAGAAAAAAGTGAAAGCTGAGCAAAAAAAAGTGAAATAGAAAAAATATTATTTTTATCTTTTTTTTTAATGGTATATGACGTATATACTATTTTAATGTGTAAATAACAAACCACTCAAAATGTAAATAACGCGGTGTGGATGAAAAAGTTCCTCTATCATGGCACTGAATATTCTCTGCATAGCACTATTGAAATTATCCTTTGACGTTGACGCCATCCTAATAAGCTTTTTGGGTTTCCACTGCAAATGGAGGAATGCGGCTTTCTAATAAACAGGGGCCCAAAACCTTTTTCTTTTACTTTTTTTTTTGGCTCAACCCTTGTTTATG
This sequence comes from Dalbergia cultrata, assembly GCA_031216105.1. Classification (NCBI taxonomy): domain Eukaryota; kingdom Viridiplantae; phylum Streptophyta; class Magnoliopsida; order Fabales; family Fabaceae; genus Dalbergia; species Dalbergia cultrata. Next base: position 4,460,996 of record CM062348.1, on the reverse strand, counting down.
AGTCATGATTCGATTCTAGGGTGAACATAATTCCATTAGCATCTTGCAAGATTAGTTTTATCATTTTATCTTTAATGCTGACTGACTCCGTTGGCTTACGAGTTTTGGACGAGGCTACTCGCCACATAATATACGGATTTAATATTCTTCTGTTGGTATTTTTTCCGGCAATATTCCCTTTTCAACATGAAAAATAAAATCGGATCGAGTATCAAATCGGTTAAGACATTAATTTAAAAGTTTAGATGTTCAATCAGTTTATTCAGGATTCAACTAAAATATAATAAAATATTTATATTTAAGTAGTTAATAAATAATTACATTTATTTTTTAAATATAAATGCTGTCACTCATCCCAAAAAATAGAGATTTTAAATTTCAAAAGGCTCAAATATAAAATAAAGTAAAATAAAAATATGAAAAAATGCAGAATTAATAATGGCTAGTGTATAGGCCCGACATTGAAAGAAGTTGGATATTTGTTTACAGGGCCGAATGGAATTGCTTTCCCATTCTGTTGTGCTCCCGATCCCACTGTACTATTCTTTGGTGGGGATTTTACTTCATCATTTGAAACAAGTGTCCATTGTCTCTCCTCCCAACTTTGTGTTAGCGACTACGATCCGTGAAGTGAAGATGACCAACTTCAGGAAACAGGATCGACCAACCGGTCATCAAATGTCCATGCTCAGGTGATGGAAGCGATGGTGCGGTATTGTGGCGCGGAGTAGCGTGGACTAGAGGGGCGGCAGCGTGTGGAGCAGAGGCGCAGAGCAGCGTGGACAGCAGACCAAAGGGAAGCAGCTTCACCGGAAAATAAGATCTGATGAGAGCCTTGAGTGAAAGTGAGGTTTGAGATCTGATTAACTAAGTAACTCTAATCCTCTTTTTTAGTTTTCATTTGTCCAAAGCCCCAAATGCCTGCTTTGCCCTTTTTTTTTTTAGGTCAAAGATCTGAACTAATTGATGAAATTTTAATTCAATTCTCAATATGACAAATGATAAACAAATGCTAAAATTACCTGGAACGGTCGAGCTTGATGAGTCCATGACTGGGTAGCTTCCTGTCCTGTGAAAAGAATCACCAAAAGAAAGAAAATCAGAGAAAGAGCTCCTCCTATCACCCTTGATTTGTTGAGCGTGTTGCATCTCAATGGGGCAACAGCCACACTGAAAGGGTTAGGAGCAGGGCCTCACTGGGTTCATAACGAAATGGGCCAAACCTACCCATTATAGCTCAGCCCAATAATAATAACAAAAAATCCATATCCATTAACAACAAAATTATAACAAATAAGCTCAATATAATAATAAATCAGAAAATGGGCTTAATAACATGGTTTGATAATTTTATTTGGCATCCAATTAATCTGGAATTAATATTAAAACTATAATAAAACATGATTTATGCCAGTCCACACATAGAATATTCAACATTCTCCCACTTGGACAGCATAAATCAAAACATTATATTATTCCAAATTAATCAACAATATGTGGCCACAACAAGATGCCAAAATAAGCCAACATAAACCACGAAAAGGTCCAAAATGGAACTACAAGAATCTCAACAATGCAGAAAATCATATTCGAAGGAATTGTGATATCATACATTGCAAGACACTTATATCCTGTAACCCAACAACAAAGTGAAATATGGATAAATAGGAAAGCACAGCAAAACGGCATGCCAAAGTTTGAACAAAGTGCAATTTCCCAACAAAATGGCCCAAGCATCCGCCCAAGATGCAATATAAGATTCAACAAATTTTATCACAATAACAAGATTGAGACTGGGTCCAAAATGTCTCCCCAATATGCCATCACAATGTATAATTATACAATAATAATTGCAAAACTAAACTGCGCAGAATAAACATATGGCAATTTCAATATTATTGAATATCTCAAATATCACAAATATGAGATCATAACAAAACATAAACATGAACTCCCATTAATCCAAAACATCAAAAAACCTCACTACACCCATACGGGTTACATGATCAACAAAAGCTTTAACAGTTATGCCTTTTTTAAGGGTCGAAGAACATTAAGCTCTAGGGATATGCTCGACACGAGTTTTAAATTCCTGAATCTTCTCTCTCACAAACATAAACTTTGTCTCAAAATGCTTTGTCCGCTTTGAGCTCTTATTATTAAGAGAGAAGCTCACCACAGCAGAGTTGTCACAATATATGGTCAAAGGCCTAGAGATACTCTCCACAAAATCAAACTCAGCAATAAAGTTCTTCAACCATATAAACGTGGCATTAGCCTCATAACAAGCTATATACTCTGCTTCCATGGTTGATGTAGGCTGTAAGAGTACATTTGACACTCTTCCAAGAAATAGCTCCTCCGGCTAACATGAATATATAACCTGATGTGGAGTTATGATCATCTGGACAACCACCATAATGTAATCACAATAACCTGTTACCTCAAGATGATCTGAACTCCTGTATGTAAGCATATAGTCTTTGGTACCTTTCAGATACCTCAAAACACGTTTTGCAGCTTGCCAATGTGCCACACCGGGTTTACTCAAGTATCTCCCAAGTACACTAACAACAAAAGCAAGATCAGGACGTGTACAAACTTGAGTATACATAAGTTTTGCCAACAAACTTGAAGAATAAGGAATTTTCTTCATATACGCCATTTCACTTTCAGTCTGAGGACACTGGGCATTAGAAAGCTTCTCACCCTTTTGAATGGGTGCAACACAGGGCTTACAAGATTGCATATTGAACCGGTTCAGGATTCTATCAATATATCCTTGTTGAGACAAACCAAGGATTCCGTGAGATCTATCACGATGAATCTCAATGCCCAAAACAAAAGATGCATTACCAAGATCCTTCATATCAAAATGAGTTGTAACCATTTGTTTGGTCTCATTTAGAAAACCCACATCATTACTAGCCAAAAGGATATCATCAACATAAAGAACAAGAATAACAAATTTTCTCCCACTATTCTTCAGATAAATGCACTGATCAACTGCATTTTCCTTAAAGCCAAGAGAGCTTACAATATGATCAAACTTCAAGTACCATTGTCTAGAAGCTTGCTTCAAACCATAAATGGATCTTTTCAATTTGCAAACCATGTGTTCCTTACCACTTTCAACAAAACCATTAGGCTGGTCCATATAAACATCCTCAAATAAATCACCATTCAAGAATGCTGTCTTAACATCCATCTGATGAAGCTCTAAATCAAAATAAGCAACCAAGGCCATTACAATGCGAAAGGAGTCTTTAGTAAAGACAGGAGATAACGTCTCTTTGTAGTCTATGCCTTCCCTCTGGTTATACCCTTTAGCAACAAGCCTGGCCTTGTACCTCTCTATTTCTCCTCTAGCATCACGTTGGGTCTTGAAGACCCATTTGCAACCAACAGGCTCTCAACTTTCAGGCAACTCCACCAAATCCCAAACATCATTCTTTCGCATAGAAGCCAATTCATCCTCCATAGCAACCAACCATTGTGAACTATGGGGATTAGAAATGGCTTCATGAAAGGTAAGGTATGCGGATCGAAATCCTCAGAAGCATACTAATGTTCCTGCAGATAAACAACATAATCCTTGAATCTAGTAGACCCAGTAGATGTGGGAACACGCTCAGATCGCCTCAATTGAGGCACAACAATATCTAGATTCTGAACATCATGATCATCATGTGGATGAACATCAGCATTAATAATGGGATCAGTGGCTTCATCATGAGTGAAAACAGTGGGCATGAACTCGAGCAAAGGAGCAACAGGTATAGGAATAGTGACATGCTCTTCTCTGAAGCTAATAACACGCGGCTCCTAAGTTGTAACTTGTTTTGTATCGTTTTCAAAATAGACTGCACGATCAGACTCAACAACTTTAGTGGTATGAGTAGGACAATAAAATCTAGAGCCTCTGGAGCCAACACAATATCCTACAAAGAAACCACTAATCGTCTTAGGATCAAGCTTCTTTATTTCTGGATTGTAGAGTCTGACTTCTGCCTTACAACCCCAGACACGAAAATGCTTTAGAGTAGGCCTCCTCCCTGTCATAAGTTCATATGGAGTCTTTGGAACTAACTTACTTGGCACATGATTTAAAACATAAGCTGCTGTCTTCAAAGCTTCTCCCCATAAAAAATCAGGAAGAGTTGAATGGTTAAGCATACACCTAACCATTTCCATGAGAGTACGATTTCGTCTTTCAGCAACACCATTTTGTTAAGTGCCGAGCATAGTATCTTTGTGCTTCAATACCACAATCCTGTAAAAACCTTGCAAAAGGACCAAGATTCCTGCCAATTTCATCATACCTTCCATAAAATTCACCATCTCTGTCAGATCTAACACACTTAACCTGTGTGCCAAATTTCAACTCAACAGCAGCTTTAAAAGTCTTAAAAGCATATAAGGAATCTGATTTCTCATGCAACAAATCAATCCAGCCAAATCTAGAGAAATCATCAATAAAAGTAATAAAATATCTAAATCCTCCCAAAGCAATGGGAGTAATTGGCCCACAGATATCTGTATGAATCAACTGCAGTATACCTTCACTCCTACCAACTCTTTTCTTCCTGACGCTAGCAGTGAGCTTCCCTTTCACACAATCAATACAAGTATCAAAATATGAGAAATCCACACTATGAAGAATGTTCTCCTTGATCAATCTCTCCATCCTCTCTCGGGATATATGTCCCAACCTTTTATGCCACAACATAGAAGAATTCTCAGTAGATTTTCCACGCTTTTGCCCAACAACATTATTAACATTGGAATGTCGTTGTTCAAGAGAAAGAGGATCGAGATCCAACATATACATGCCATTCAATTTAACACCATAGCCAACAACAGCAGATTCATAATATAAAACAACTTTATTAGATCCAAAATGGAAAGAGTAGCCAAAATCATCCAAAACTGAAACTGAAATCAAATTCCTTCTCGTAGAAGGTACACAAACAGTGTCTCGCAAAATCAATTCATGTCCACTACTTAATTTCAAAGCAACTACTCCTATATGTTCTACTTTGACATTCATCCCATTTCCAACCATAGGACCACCTCCCCTTCATTTGGCCTTCTCCTGGTTTTGAGCTCCTGCACAGATTTTGCAATATGAATGGTCGTACCAGAGTCTAACCACCAAGTATGAGAAGGTACATCAACAAGATTAGACTCAAAACAAACTAGAGCTAGATGAATACCTTGCTTTTTCTTCTCTAGCCACTTCTTAAACTTAAAACAGTCAAATTGTTTGTGTCCGAACATATCACAAAACTTGCAGGTACCATTGAATCTCTTTTTAAAACTAGATGATTCACCATCTTCATGAACTGAAGGTGGCCCAAACTTATCACTCCCCTTCTTCTTGAATTGAGGCTTGCTACTCTTTCCCTTAAAATACTTATTCTTCTTATCATGACTTTTATGGGAAACCAACCGAACAACTTGAGCTTTACCCTTCTTCATAGTTTGCTCCTCCTGATTAAGAATGGCTATGAGCTCATCAATGGACCACTCTTCTTTTTGTGCATTATAAGAAGTCTTCAAAACATCAAATTCAGAAGGAAGAGAGTCCAACACCTGCCAAACTAGAAAATCACTTCCCATTTCTACCTTCATGGATTTCAACTTGTTGTACCAGTTGGTGAGCTTCATAGCATGCTCACGAACACCAGACACACCATCATATCTAGTCTTTGTCAGCAAAGAAAGATAGTGAACCTTCTTTGTCTTGTCAAATTTCTTGAACTTCTTTCCCACAGACTCAAGAAACTCCTTAGCACTGTTCGTCTCAGGAACATTATCTTTAATAGTCTTGTCCATAGTGAACTTCATGGTCATCAGACAAACTCTATTAGAATGAGTCCACTTATCATGTTTTGCTATAACAGCAATGGAAGAATCAGGTGTGGGAACTTCAGGCTCATTCTCGATTAGGAGGCGACATCAATGTTAGAAATAGCAAGGAACAATTTAGAATCAGCCCAGTCCTCATAATTTGTTCCATTCAGCTTTGGTAAAGAGTTCATATTCATAGGCAAAGCTGAAATTTATACATTAATGGAAGATTTTTATCAAGCATATCCAACAAAAGAAATAGAGCTTATGACCACAATAAAGTCATCTCATGCAAATGTAATCCCGTAGAAGGTCAGAATTACAATGCACAAATTAACTCTCACATTACAAAAAAAATTATTATATTCTTAAAGCTAATATCGAGAGGATATTGAAAACTTTAAAATATAATTACCAATCATCAGGAACTGTATCAATAAAGACAAACCGATAGGGTAGGTGCGTTATTAAAATAATTTTTAATGCCACATTAGTAACAATATTTTTCAAATAATAGTATTTTATCACAATCCGTCCCGCGAAGGCGAGCTCACAATTGTGAAAGAAAAAAAAAAAACCAATAACAGTATAAAATTGGTCTAAATTAATACATCTCAGAAATATATGTCACAAAATTTTATAATAGCAACATGACATATAATCACAATAATAGATAATATGCATATAATAGAGTACAAAATTATTCAATTAATTAAGATATATCAAATCTGAGAGTGTACTGTATACAATGTGCCTAACAGTGTTAGAAATATACACAAAAAATTTCAGACCAAAATTTGGAGAGTACCTAATAATTTTTAAGTAATTTATGTAGTCAAAAAATAATAATAATTATTTCTAATGTCCAGAAAAATAAATAAAAATCACCAATAATTCTAAAAAATTAAAAAACCCAAAATGACAAAAATGGAGTCAAAGCAGATTTGGATGGGCCTTCGCCCCACCGCAGCTGGGCATGAGTGAAGCGATGGAGATTTTGTGTCAAATAATAGCCTATAAAATTCCAGAAAATACCGCGAAAAACCAAGTGGGTAGGCTCGGTTTTTTGGTGATTTCTCTCTCAATTCTTAACGAAAATCCATGATTTTGGTGTCAATAGGTTCAAAAAATTATCCTCTATAATAGCCCTAAGCTAATTGAAACAAATTCATATAAATATGGGTTCTGGTTCATCAAATCGAAATCGGGTTCTATGTTAGGGTTCTAACTTTCAATGATAAAATTATCTCTGCATACTCAACCATTTTACACGATCTTTATGTCGATTTGTTCAGGGAATTATCAGTAACAATAACCTCAATTAATTTCGAAATTAATCGGTCAAATCATAAAATCCCAAATTGGATATTAGAGTTCATCTCATATACGAAAATACATTATTAATACCTTATATGAAACAGTAAAATCACTGCCATATCATAATTGGATTGGCTCTGATACCAATTGATGAAATTTTAATTCAATTCTCAATATGACAAATGATAAACAAATGCTAAAATTACGGAGGCAGTCGAGCTTGATGAGTCCAGTGGGTAACTACGTCTGCGAAAGAATCACCAAAAGAAAGAAATCCAGAGAAAAGATAACCCCTATCTTCATCACGATTGTTGGAGGCGTGTTACGTCTCAATGGGGTAGAATGACCTTGAAAGAGTTAGGGCGAGGGCCTCATTTGGAGTTAGTAACGAAATGAGCCAAACCTACCCATTATAGCTCAGCCCAATAATAATGACCAAAAATCCATATCCATTAACAACAAAATTGTAACAAATAAGCTCAATACAATAATAAATCAGAAAATGGGCTTAATAACATGGTTTGATAATTTTATTTGGCATCCAATTAATCTGAAATTAATATTAAAACTATAATAAAACATGATTTATGCCAGTCCACACATAGAATATTCAACACCAATAACCTTGTAAAACCAGATTGGTTCACTGGTTTTCCTAATTTTGATCGATTTTGACTGGTTCTTAACTAGTTTTGACCCCATCCAATTTCATGCTTAACTGGATTGGTAAGGCAACTAGTTCCCTATTAATTTGGTAAAATTGCCTGATTCAATCTAGTTTTCTCTTTTATACTTTTCATCTACCAAAATGGTTCATATTTCATACTAAATTTTACTAAATACAAACTAATCAATCAGGTTTCAAGGACAAACTTACCTAATACTATTAATATTGGGGACAATCCCCATGTATATCTATCTAATTCCTCCATTTTACTTAAAATAAAAAACATATTAAGAAAATAATAAGTAAATTTTGACAGAGATAAAACACATTATACAAATGAATGTGATTGTACTTATTAAATAATAAATGCTCTTAATTATAATGCTTTTGAAAAATAGAAGTAAGTAATAACACAATTAATTATATTTAAAATAGTATTAAAAAATTTAATTTTTTTTAATATAACCAATGAAGAGAAGTAGTGTTCTAATTTTATATTTTATATTTGTTCTAAAAGATACTCTCTTCTCTTTAGAATATCTGTTTACTTTCAGACAAAGTTTAATTAATGACTATTAGTGTAATATTTAATTTTCAATCATTTGACGTGCTACACAATTAATGACCATTAAAATATATTAGTTCAAACACCATACTTTTATATAGAAATATTTTATTATCATATTATTTATTATCTTTCTTAATATTTGTGTTTATCTAAATTTAACAAATATTTTACCAGTAATTACAATTAAAAAAATAATTTTTCAAAAACAATATGAAAAAGAGAGAAAACTAGTGTAGAGTTTTTTTGGCGGGACAGAGGAAATTCACTTAAACCTTGGCTTGAATAAACAGCGCGGGAAAGGAAGCAAATAACATTTGGTATTTTGATTTTGCCTTCCCAAAATCGCACCCAAAGCAATACAGAGAACACTGTTCCAATCAATCTCACACAAAAGCGAAAAGATAGATTCATAACATCAACGAAGAACGACACCGTTCACCGTCGTTTCGAGATGGTGGCTCAGGACGCGGAGCTAAAGGCGGCGAAGGCGGCGTACCGGAACGCCAAGGCGGAGGGCAACCACCGCGAGGAGGCGCGCTGGGCCAACGTCATCGGCGACATCCTCAAGAACAGAGGAGAGTACGTGGAATCCCTCAAATGGCTCCGAATCGATTACGAAGTCTCGCTCAAGCACCTCCCCGAGAAGCACTTGCTCCCTACCTGCCAATCCCTCGGCGAGATCTATCTCCGCCTCGAGCACTTCTCCGACGCCCTAATTTACCAGGTATAAAAAAAACCCTAATCCTCTCACACTTCCTCGTTCCGAAACCCTGATTTTCACTTTCTTCAACGTTGAGAATTTCGTTGATTGCAGAAGAAGCACTTGGAGCTCGCGAGGGACGCTGACGACCTCGTTGAGCAGCAAAGGGCTAGCACGCAGCTTGGACGCACCTACCATGAGCTGTTCTCACGATCCGATCATGATCACCACTCGATTCGCAACGCGAAGAAGTATTTCAAGTGCGCGATGGATCTCGCTGTGATTCTGAAGCAGAATCCTCCGAATAGCACGTCATCGTTTCTGAAGGAGTACATTGATGCTCACAACAACTTTGGGATGCTGGAAATGGAGCTCGATAACTTGCAAGAAGCGGAGAAGATTCTGACTCGAGGGTTGGAGATTTGTGATGAAGAGGAAGTTAGTGAATACGATGATGGGAGAAGCAGGCTACACCACAACCTTGGGAATGTGTACATGGAGCTGAGGAAGTGGGATGAAGCTAGGAGACATATCAAGAGGGATATTATGATCTGTAATAGGATTGGGCACTGTCAGGGGGAAGCGAAAGGGTATATCAATCTTGGTGAAGTTCATTACAGGACTCAGAAGTATGAGGAAGCGAAGTCGTTTTACGAGAAGGCACTTGCTTTGGCCAGGTCATTGGAGGATGAGGATGCTTTGGTGAGACAGATTGAGCAGAATATTAGGACTGTGAAAGAAGCTGCCAGAGTGATGGATGAGATGAAGAAGGAAGAGCAGAACCTTAAAAAGCTTAAAAGGGATATTGCCAATGCGAGAGGGACGTCCCATGAGCGGAAATGTTTGCTTCAGCTGAATGCGTCTCTTGATCGCCTTGTTGAGAAATCAAGGATGATCTCTGCATGGGAGAAGGTATTGGATTCTGTCCTTGTGTTTGTGTATTATTGTATTTCTGTTATCTAAATGTCCTTAGTCTAGCAATGAATATGCACTTGAAAAATTTTCATGTAGCACGTTCAATCATAGTTATCATGTTTAGGAGAGAAGTTTTAAGTCAGCTTGGTTCTGTTCCTTCAGATTGATTTCTTAATTAACATTTAGAATTTGCCTTCGGCATACATCAAAGGAAGTCTTTTTGGTTTGTTTCATCAAATGTTGATTTAAGATACTGATGTGCGCTTGCTTATGGTTAGTAATGGATTAATTGTGAATTTGTTGATGTTGTCTCAAGCATGGTTCTTTTCCTACTTATTGATTTCTTCAATTCAAAAGCCTGAGAATGAAGGCAGAAAGTAAAAGTTTATTTGGTTATGCATTAAAGTTTGTGATCGCTGGAGCATTAGAAACAAGGTATCTTATTTTCTTAAAGCATGAATCATTGTGCATGTCTTGATCTCAAACTTGTGGAAATGATGTCTTCCACCACATTTCATAATTTGGCTGCCTATTAATGTATTATTTGGGGAATTCATTGACCTTTTGAAGGCATGATGTGTTTAGTCATTCCTAAAGTGTCATATTTTCTTACTAAATGATGTTTGTTTAGCATTGTGAATTTGCAAAGGAAAAGAAGAGAATAGCAAGTGAACTTTGTGACAAGCAAAGGCTGGGTGATTCATATCTGGATGTTGGAGAATCATACCAGAAGCTTAGAAAGTTCAACAAAGCAATCAAATGGTACAAAAAGAGTTGGGAAATGTACAGAAGAATTGGTAACTTAGAGGTAAAAGTTTTGTTATTCCATGATATAAGTTTAACACTTGTATTTTTCTTTCTGAGTTTAATTAACATGACACAAATGTGAATTTATATTCCACTGACTCATGATTATTTGAAACAACTGGTAATGGGTTATTGCATTGCAACTTAGTTGCTTGCTATGAGACATGGACACTTAAAAAGAGGAGCCAGCCGTGTCCAAGTCAGGAGAAAATCTTACATGCTGTACTTGTCAATGCAATACACCAATACATGCAATATACCAATACAATTATAATGTGACATGTCATATTAAGTCTGTGCCATCTGATTAATCTTGTAATATTTTATGATAAAATCTAGGCCGAGTGCATGACTCTCATTGTTCATAAGAATTTCTTCCATGTCATTAGACATGACATGACACTTCAAATCCTGATGGGCACGTCACTTTTCTCTGGAAATTTGTGTCAGGAAATTTTATTATGTATTTTTAGAGCAAGAAAAAGTTCTTATGCTGTATATAAAACCTCAGTTTTTGTATTAATAATGATCATAATTTAAGAGACATGAGTAGGTCACAAACTGAGGTACTGAGTATTGAATGATTCAATGTAAGAGCTTTTACATCCTTTGAGAGTACTTAGGAATTTCTCCCCGTTTCAATGTTAATACTTAAGTTGCTTGGTATCCAAAGATAAAAGGGATATAGTGTGTGTGTGTTGTCACCTTGTCCATGATGAGGATGTTGCTTGGCTGATCTCGTGCTTTGCTGCTTGCTGGTAATGATTACAGGGGCAAGCACTGGTGAAAATAAATATTGGCAATGTTTTGGATTCTTCTCACGATTGGAGAGGGGCATTAGATGCATTTGCAGATAGTTACAGGTAATGGGGTCCAATCCGTGTATCAAATTGATTTTATTCATTAAAATTTGAGAAATAAAGTAGTGGGAAAAAATGTAGTTGTCACATGCTTTTGATGCATCCAATTATGGGGTTTCTTAAGACACATGACCTATGTTGTGTTACGTGTGCGGAGTATTGTGCTGTGGGAGCACTGCATGTTTTTTGTTGTGAAAGAAAATTACTAGTAGAAGATTCTTCTTGTCACGTGGTTTCCATTTCCAACTACATGCTGTGTTGATGATCCATCCATATATTTCTTCTCAAATTTTCAGAAGTGCTATAGTAAAATATGTTTGGATGTTATAAAGTTTTTTGCTGGGTTTGTAAAATGTCTGGGAACTCACATTTTTAAAGATTCACTAAACACAACATAATGCCAAAAGTTGTTTGGATGTTATAAGTTGTTTGCTGGGTTTGATCACACATGGCTTGCAAAACTCATCCTTGATTAGAGTTGCTTAAAAAATGCATCCTTGCTGGCTTCCTTTTGATGGTTTCATTATGTTCTACTCCTACATACATTTTTATTGCATGACATTGCAGGATTGCTGTTGAAGCTGACCTTCCTGATTTACAACTTTCTGCCTTGGAAAATATGCATTATAGCAACATGATAAGATTTGATGATGAAGATGAGACCAGGTAAGTGATTCATGGAAGTCTGTAATTCTTATATACACATTTCTTGCAGTCAAATTGGATTACTCATGGACTCATTTTAGTATCATAAAGTTCATTTTGCTCGACTTGTGCTAATATTGCTGATCAATTGTGATATTTTGTAGGAGGTTGAAACTTCTTATTGATAAGCTGAAGAATTCAATAGAAAAAGACCCAGAAGCTAGAAACATGCCAGAAGATTGTTGCTCTGAGACTGACACTGAAGCAGATGATAATCTGTCAAACTCTGGGTCTGAAGATTTCTGCTCTCCAAATGCTATTTCTAGGCCAAAGTCTATGACTACTGGAGAAGAATGGCAAGATGACATGCCACTTACGTCACTCTATCAGTCCATAAAAGGCTCATCCAGAAAGAGAACAGGCCTCATGGAAAGTCTTACGAACTCTACCAAGCAAGCTGAGCTGTCACCCAAAAATCTGACAAATGTAACTAGCAATCATCAGGTGGTTGTTGGTCGTAAACGTGTACGCATCATTCTTTCTGACAATGATGATGATGATGAGATAGAGTGTTCAAGCAGAAGGGATCATGATTGCCTTTTAGAAGACAAATCAACTTATGATGCAAGTATGTTTACTTTGTTACTTGCTTTGCTCTGATCCTTAGACTCAGTTATACAAAAATCACGTACTGACTGATACTTACCTGATTCAGATAAGAGTAAAGCCAGTCCTTGCAATATTCAGGTAAAGAAATCTCTAAAATACCTGTTTGCTTGTGTGTAAGTTTTACATGAGATCTGCATGTGTATGCTTAGCCTTTTTGGGATGGCAGGTTGCTCTAGAGAATGGATCCAAATCTGCAATTAATGTTGAGGAAAGTAGTAGTTCTTTCAAATGCTGGAGTCCACCTAGACCCACTAACACTGGCAGACATTCCAGGTCTTTGAGCAATGACTTAGTTGCTGAACTTGATTTTCCTAGTGGTTCTAAATGTAACACTGATGTCTCTGGCAAACAAAATGGTGCTGCCCTTCCTGTGTTGCATAATTCCCAAAATGACGTGAGTTCCACAGTTATGTATTGTATTAGAATATATTTGAGATTCATGCTTTTGTCAAATTGTCCCGTTCATCTTTATTGCTAACTGATTTTTTTTAAAGCTGACTTCCTTTTTGTTCTCTATGCAGCAATATATTACATGCCGGATTGGAAATGATCTAGTACATGTAGAAGAAACCTGGTGTACTGATGGTGATCAGTTGGACATTGAATCTTTGAAAGCTGTAGTTGCATGCTCATACTACCTACAACTTCCTACTCAAAAGCGATCAGATGGTATGCAGTTCCTATTTTGAAAGTGTTCTGACTTTCTTGTCTTAGTTACTGTTATCATAGAAAACCTCACCAGCTTAAGATTTACCCTCTGAAAAACATTTCCCATTAGGGAAAGTTAAGAAAAGCCAGGCTTTGTGATTAATTTCATGTCTGGTTACCATAAAGAATTCTTTGGACATAGATTAATCATCATTTCTGACTTAGTTTAATTCTTCCTGAATAGGGACTATGCTTGGGAAGACTTCTTATGTATGCTTCTCTTATTTTTCTTTTAATGCCACATGTCCGAAATTTTCCACTTAATTACTGGCAGGATGCAAATTATATTATAAATGTTTCTACCAGAACTTGGGATGAATTAGTTTTGCTGTGACTTTTGGTTGGTCTACCTTAGATCTTGAGGTAAAAACTCACCAAGTGACACAGCATAATTGTGTTTGCCTATGTATTTGGCCTAGTGTTCTTATCTGTTATGTGATTTAGGCTTCCCATCGATCAAAATGCGTGCTTTTGCATTGAAGCACAAATAGAGTCACCAAACATAAGACATACATAGCTAGGTAGTGAAAGGAAAACATTGTAGAAGCTGTCAATGCCTAAACGCCTTGAGACCAGAAGGCCTCACTAAAGAAAGGCTTGTCACACGCATGAGTTTTAGACTGTTATCTAAAATACATTAATTCTAATTCTGATATAAATAAATAGGATGAAAAACTAAAAACTATTAAGCTGTATTCTATTACACTGTGCGACAGATTGTCACATGAAACAAAGCAAGCCAAAAGTAAACCAACTTTTCTAAACCACCACAGAAAATGATGATACATACATAGCAGACTCGAAGAACTAATAAAAACGTGCCTGTTAGTTCAATCAATGGTCATGTGGTTGCTGTCATTTGGCCTCTTCTGTTTAGCACAACTTCTATTGTTAAATGACTTCTAGCTGTGGCTGTTTTTCAAAATTAAAAGCTGTGATCTTCATGGCTGGGCTTTGCCTAATTCACTAAAGTCAGCGCCTGTGTGAAACTCCTCCGCTATGAGGCAACTGTGCCTTCAAGGCATAAAAAGCATGTGCCCTGCCATGTCTTTAACCACTACAACTTCACACAGCAAGATCCAATAGAATTTTTCTTAATATGTCCTGGTTGTGTCCTTGCTGTCTACGACAATTTCTTGTACTGCATAGGCTTTGTATCTGTGTGGATAAAATAAAACTTCTTATTCTGACTTCAGCAGTGGACAAAGGAGGCATTCACATTTACATGATAAAATTTGGTGACCAATGGGTGAAAACATATGAAGTACCTGTTTCAATGCTTCAGTATTTGTCACTTAAGTAGTTAAGTTGTGGATTTATCCGCTCCCATATTATCTTCTAATACATTTACTTCATCAACTTTTTGTTCATTTATTTATTTTGTTAGTGCAATTATCCTTCAGTTCATCTGAATATTTTCCTGTTATAAACTTATGAGTAGGTTTGTTGCCGGTTATTCAGCACATAAAATGTGCTGGCGGTGATCTAGAATCCTTGGAAACTGTTCAAAACCTTCAGGAGCATCTGGGAAATGACACAGTTGAAGCTTCCATTGATGGTATGCAATACTAATACTTTTTGTTCATTCCATGATATCAACATGCAACTACTTTTCTGCCATGTCCTCAACTTTTTTTTTTCTTTTTTCTGACTGACCTTTTGACAAGAAAGATCCTTAATGATTTGGCACGGATGTGATGCACATAAATATTTGAATCTTAAGACTAGTTGAGACTCTGTTGTCTGTGGATAAATTTTTTTTGTTCATTTGATATTCTTTTATTCTGAAATTTGTGTAACCTTATGAAAGTGACAGCAAACGTCATCTGGCAAATCAGGCAGTCATAGGCTTATGCTGAATTGAAGCTGTATTAACATCAATATATTAGCTTTCTGTTTTTCATTTTCAAGTGAGAGACGTAATTGGTTTTTATTGTTAGCAGGATGGATTCAGAAGCGTCTAATAAAAATGTACGTAGACTTCTGCAAGCAGTTGTCTGAGGTGCCAAATATGAAGGTGCTGAAGAAACTTTACAATTTAGAGGTAAGGATATTAGCTGCATCAATTCCTTTCTTGCCACTTTGCAGTGATATACATGCCCGTTCACTTTTAGGTGTTGGATCTTAGAATTGATTTTGGATTATTGTTGTCAATAGGTTTCAGATGATGAAATCACTGTGTCTGAGTGTGACCTGCAAGATTTATCTGTAACCCCATTGATAAATGCACTGCAGTCCCAAAAAACATTTTCAATGCTTGACCTCTCTCACAATTTGTTAGGTAAGTTTTTCTGATTTTTCTTCGTTGTGCTGTATATTCTGTTTCATTGTTCTTGTCTGCTAATAAACTAGTAATCATTCAGTTCTTTTCAATTCTTTTGCTTTGTTAAGAGGAATCGTTTATTTGGTTGTCAAGTCTCATCTCAATTTCATCCATGGTAAAGTTTGATAACAAATCCTTGGCTGATATTAAAGGAATACTGAATCCATAAAAAGAACTAAAAAAAAAAAAAATTTACCAAATGAATTCTATTGAATAGTTTTTGCTTTTCATTGAATTGCTATGTATTAGGAAATGGGACAATGGAGACCCTTCAGAAGGTTTTCACAGCATCAGACCAACATTATGGTGACTTAACTCTGGATTTGCATTGCAATCGATTTGGCCCGACAGCTTTGCTGCAAGTATGATACCACTTGCAATCCTTTTGACCTTTTCCTTTTTGATTTCTTCTCCTTGATCCATTTTTCTAACATTGGTTCTTGCTAAGTGAAGATTTAGCTATCATGGTAAAAGATGATAGTCACACTTTATCTTCTTTTTTTTTTTTCAATTGAAAGGACATTTCTGAAAAATTGAACTATTAATAGTGATGTTTTTTGCAAAGTTGAATTTTAAATCACCTGATTTCACCTAACTTAAAATAACAGTCTATCAGACAAGAATATTCTTATCAACCTATGAAGCAAATATATGGACACACACGAGACACCACATGGACACGGAAATATGCCAAACTCAAAATTATAGGACATGGACACAAACTCGGCATACATACATACATATATATATATATATATATATATATATATATATATACATACATACATATATATATATATATATTCAAGATATGCAATACTTGATGTCAAACTATCAATTTTCATTACTTTCTAAACCCCTCCTAAAAAACAACCCATTTTTTATATGTTATTTGCACTTCCTCTTTCTAAACTCTTGTATTTTTTTTTCTTTTTTCTTATTTTTGAACCTTTTCTTTTTATCAAACTAAATGTGGGTTTCATTGAGTTGGATGTTTCTTGAGTTGGTCCATAAAGAAATGGAAAAAAAATAATTTCCCAAAATGAAAGTAAAAAAAGTGTTTGGCTATGTCCGCGGCATGTCCGAGCCATGTCTCTATCCAATTTTAAAAAAATTCAAATAACTTCACTTTGCTTTTTGCTCTTTCAGATTTGTGAATGCTCAGTGCTATTTGATCGGCTGGAAGTGCTTAACATTTCTGGAAACCGTCTTACTGATGCATGCGGATCTTATCTTTCAACTATTTTGAAAAGATGTACAGGTAATCTGGATGACCTGAAGTTCTGTCAATCTGAATATGGTTTCTTTTGTCTCTTCCCTTTGCCCTTTTTGTGGTACACATGGAGTCATATTCAGCAATGAAAAATTCCTCTCAAATTCAAGCTAATAATATACATATGGAGTTCTGTTCTCTTGAATGAGCTTGTATGGGGAGTCTTGTTGTGGATATCTCCTTAATTCTATTTATGGATGGTCTGTTTTGTAGCGCTTTGTAGCTTGAATGTAGAGAACTGTTGTATCACATCCAGAACAATTCAAAAGATTGCTGATGCATTGGACTCTAGATCTGTTCTTGCACATCTTTGTATAGGTATAATGAATTTGTTATTTGTTTTCAAATCCCCGATGTAAGTTATCCTATACTGTAATGGTAGTCTACATGTAACAGGACATAACAGCCCTGTATCTGGAAACGCTATAGTTAATCTGCTGTCCAAGCTTTCTACTTTGAAAAGGTAGAGTCCATTATACCAATCCACCATCCGGCTTTATGTAGCATCTTTACATAGCTTTGTTTAGGTCATTCACAAATCTAAATTAAATATGCCCATTGTAGATTTTCCGAGCTGAATCTCAGTGGTCTAAAACTTGGCAAACCAGTCCTCGATACCCTTTGCCAGCTTGCAGGTACCTTGAGTTTATCAGGACTAGTGCTTGGAGGCACGGGTATTGGAACAGTGAGTAAAATCTATCCCTGCCATGTGTTCACTTTTGTTGATAACATTACTGTTTGTTCATAGCATGCTTGCCTCACTTGCTCTTTTGACTAGATAGTGGTGTTATTCTGCAGGAACGGGCAATGGAATTAGCAGAGTCATTGCTCAAAGGGACCGAAGAGCTTGTGAAACTTGATCTATCATATTGTGGGCTCACGTCAAACTATGTTGTAAACATCAATGTTAGTTTCTTTTGTTCCATCCTTGAGCTGAATCTGGAAGGAAATCCCATTATGCCCGAGGTTGGTTGACTTTAACTATGTATTTCTATTAATATTTTTGTGAAGCATGTTTTTTATTGCTTTGCCATTCAGCACAAAATCTGGCTTCTTAGCATTTCTTTACTCTTACACTAGTTTGCAGTTTCTATAGATTTAGGTAAAGGTACCCATTTTACTTATTGTCTGTGAACTTGACTAGTTAAGTTTCATCATTATGCATGGTCTGTCTTAATATCTCTAATGTATACAGGGCAGCAATACTCTATTTTCTCTTCTCATAAACCCACAATGTCGTCTCAAAGTTTTGGTCCTTAGAAAGTGTCAACTTGGGCTTGCCGGGGTTCTTCACATGATTGAGGCACTGACAGGTAGGCATGAAATAATGTTTGCTATAGAGCATAAAAATGTTATTGTACATATGTTGCATGAGAACGAGATATGAGTTGACATGGTATCACATGCAATATATATACAAATAACAATTTTCTTGTTTAAAAACTACTATAGTATGGGTTATATTCTTTTCTTTCATCAGAGAACAGCAGCCTAGAGGAGCTTAATCTTGCTGGTAATTCTGTTCCAAATGAGCTTTACACTCCAAAATCAGACTCATCATTAAAAAGCTGCTCAGAAAACCACGAGCAGAAACTCGATACTATGAAAGTGGATGGTAATCAAGAGGTACTTTCCTCTGTAAACTTGGACTACAATCAGCTTGAAGTTGCTGATAGTGAAGATGCTCCAGTTAGAGTAGAAGCTGCTGCTTCTGGAATTGACGACAGCTGTGCCAGTTCATGTCAAAGAAATTCTTCATCTCCAGAGTGCCTTTTCATGCGACAATTTGCAATTGCTATTGGTAAGGCAAAGAACTTGCAGTTACTTGACCTCAGCAATAACTATTTTTCAGCGCAAGCTGCAGAAACTTTCTATAATTCATGGACAACTTTTCGGCCTTCAAGTCAGAAGCACATTACTGAGCATATTATGCATTTCTCAATAAAGGAAAATAAGTGTTGCAGAGTGAAACCGTGCTGCAAGAAAGTTTGATTTATTCTTGCATGTTAGTGTCCTAACCAAAGAGTAAGGCAATTATCCAGCCAATGGTTGCTCCCATTTTTCCCTTTATTTTATAATTGTGCCCTACAGCTGTAATTTCTATATGTCAGTTGCAAGTATATGTGTTCTAGCTTCATTTATTGTACAAACATGGTTTATAAGACACATAATCTTAAGTCATGTATATAATAATTGTGAACTTACATTGATTAACCCGACCAGCTCGGTGGTAACTCCTGCAGCAGCTGTATGGATGATAGAAACCATCGTTTTAAAAACTAGCTCGAACCAGCCGGTTTGATCAGAAAATCAGTGAATCGGTCATGAAACCTGTTCGAGCCATTGTTTGTATCGGTGTCGCATCAAAATCGGTGCGACTTGATCAAAAAATCGGTGTATCAGTCATGAAATTGGCTCGAGCCACTGTTTGGATCAGTCTTGCATCAAAATCGGTGCAACCTAGTTTGACTCGATTGGTGACTCGGCTAATTGAACCGGACCGGGTTGACTCGATTTTTTTTCTATTTTTTTGTTTTTTTGGGCTAAATGGTATCCTTTTCTAAACCTTAAAAAATATTTTAATTTGACTTTTAAAAAAATGTAATAAATTTGTTTATATTGTCATGACTTGTGAGTTTGTGATGTAAAACTTAAGTTTACTTGTACAATTATATTTTGAATTTGTTAATTGTGATTTGTGATTGTGAAATAAAAACAATATTTATGAATTTATGTTATTTAATTATGTTTTTATATTTGAAGTTCATATAAAGTATCAAATTGTTAATTAGTTGTTATTTTATTATATTTTATTTAAATTTTTATATTGTTATATATTTTTTTATATAAATCTGGTTCAATCGGTTTGACCAATGATCCATCAGTTGAAACAGTGACTCAGCAACTCGATACTTCAACCGAGTCAATTATTGGTCCGAGTTTTAAAACTACGATAGAAACTGCAAAATTTTACGTGACGCCTGTTTTGTAGTATTCCCATTGCCTTTTATTTTCAATGCAATGGTGGCATCGAAATTTTATCTGGGTAACAACTGGATAGCTTGCGTAACTTTTTATTTGGACTAAAAAAACTGAACTGTTTATTTATCAAATACCCATTTTAATGAAAAGGATATCCAATGTATCCATTAATCCATTTTGATGAATGAAGACTAACTTAGCAGATATCATACATTGTTTAATACTGTCTCATTCATTTTATCTATTATCAATTTAATCATGAGCATAAGAATTAAAGTGCATAAAATTAGAATTTATTTATCTTTTTGTACTGTTATTTAACTAAATTCTTTGGTATGCATGAATTTTGAAATGGTATGATGGAGTTTAAATTTATTTTATTAATATGGCAATATATGATTAAATGATTATATAAAAATATTTTATACTATTAATGTATTAAAATTAAACTATTCTATTAACATCATTATATTTCTCAGTTAATGTACAGTATAGAATTAAGAGTTTAAATTAAAAAGTTGATAATGTGAAGGTTAGCATTTCCTATGTGTATATATCCTCCATAGTCTTAACATAGATTCTATCCGTGATTTTTATTTTGTTTTTAGAAGAACATCTCAAACAAATTATCATCAACTTTATCCAAAAATAACTTAAATAACTTTTGCTTAGAATATTATAGATTCCAATGATCTAATAATCAATTTGTGAAAAATTTTACTTAATTATCACCCTTGATCAATAGTCACATAAGCAATTTCTAAGATTTGTAAAAAATATAATCGACTTTGACATTTTTATTCGCCAAAGGTGAATGATACTCACCCATGTTTAATGTTCAGAATTATTTCAGCGTATGGAACGAATCATCAGCAAGTATAATCGATTGTTGCAATTGAGTTTCATCAAGGTGAGTGAACTATTCAATTCTTTTTTGTGTTTTCTGCTTTGTGTTTACACGGGGAGCTATTCAGTAATTAGTGGAACGTATTTTTATCCTAGATGATTTCACGTAATCTACGATTATTTATGTCTTTTCATTTTCAATCAATATTTTCTTTTTGGGATCAATAATGAATATCATTGCTAATTATGTATGGACTGGAATATCATTGAGATAAATCACTGTAGTTGCGGTGCCTCCACTGAGAATTCGCGAGTCACTGAATAACTTAATCATGAATATATAAGTGCCAAGCATGCCCCACAGTAAACGAATTGTATTTCTTTATCTAGATTTATTTTTATTTTTGTTGGATCGAGCAAGGGTTTATTAGCTTCTAGAGACTAACACATGATTGACTGAAGTGATATATGCTCCTTCCTCTCAATGTATGTCTAAGCTGTTTTTCATACAAATAGTTCTTTGATCCTAAATAATAAAATAGACTGGGTCATCTTGTCTTGATCATTTTGGGGGTATTTTATCCTTATAATGAATCAATTCGATTTAAATTAAATTAATTGTTTACATACATTGAGTTAGATTAGTGAAAAATTATGCACTTTGAATTATGGTGGTTTAGCAAGAAAGAAGGAAAAAAAAAAAAGAGCTTTTGCTGTATATGGCTCATTTGCTTAAATATGTGTTTTGGTACGAAAATTTTTTAGTTTGAACCCTGTAATCTTCCATCAGTTTTATACAGGATTAATGCTAACATGAGATAATGGAGTATGAGTTAATCCTCATTTTAATCCCTCACTTTTTATTGGTGAGTCATTTTAGTCCCTGAATTTTAAAATGAGTCAAATTAATCCAAACATTACAAAACATGAGTCAAATTATTTCATTATTTCACTTTTGTTTACATTTTATCAATAAATTAGTGATGTATAACATTGAGTGTTATCTTATCATACTATGTGTCATCTAGAGTAAAATAAACTTTAAAATAACTTATTTTAGTATCTAAACTTGCATAAAATGAGTCATTTTATGACCTACAATGAATATTTAGATGACTCATTTTATAAAATTTATACACTAAAATAAATTATTTTAAATTTTAGTCTACTTTAGATGACATATAGTATGTCAAGATATCACTTAAAATTATCTATTACCATTTAATTGATAAAATATTAAATAAAAATAGGTTGAGAGACTAAACTGATTCATATTTTGTAATATTAGAGATTAATTTGACTCATTTTAAAAATCAAGGACTAAAATAACTCAAAAGTATAAAACATAGGGTTAAAATTGTTGGGAAATAAATGCACAATTCCCTACTTGTAAGAACAAGATGAGTAACTATAGCAGCGAAATAATGTATCAATCAACACAATAAACTAGAAATAATAGAAACAATGCACTAAAATTTTTAACGTGGAAACTCCCTTAATATGAGAGATAAAAGCCACGGGTCATCCAGACCAGAAAAATAGCTCCACTATGATAAAAAGAGATACAAGAAAGTTTCAAAAAATTGCACAAATCGTGCTAACAACAATATAAACTAACCAGTCATCAATACATAAAATTGAGGGCAAGAAAATGTGAAATACCCTAAAAAATGAAACTGCTGTTCGAGACAAATGCCTCACACTCCAGACCTTATCTCAACGATCCAACTGTTCAGAATGAAGAACCAAACATCTAGAACCTGCTGTCAAAGTTTTAGCCCAATCCAACGGTGAATGAATTCACAACTGTCGATTTACCGTAACAACTTAAACTAGAAAAGCTGATTCTCCAATCCAAAACAGAACCTCTGTGCGAACTCAACATCTCATACTCCAAACCTTTTCTCGATGATCCAAACATTCATAATAAAGAGTCACCTGTCAGGAACTTGCTATCCAAATTTTGGCCCGGTCCAACAGTGAACAACTCTAAAAAAATCGATCTACGAAGATTGTTCAGAACAAAAGTATGAAAATAGGATGATGAGTTTCTTTCTTCTCTCTCTTTGTGTATGCAATTTTTCAATAATGATCCCTCTCTGAATACCTTAACTGACTCCTATCATTAGGTAAGAGAGCTAACTCAGTTTTAGGCTTTTCTCCATATAGGAGTGAGCCCAAACCCAACAAAAATGAACATTAACTTATGAAACAATCTATTTTCCTAATCGTTTTTAAAAGATAAGGCATATTTAAACACCTTAAAAAACAGTAACGGAAACATAAACAGCTATAGTTACTTATCTACGTCCACTCAATTATCGCAACCAATATTGCACTATCACTTTAAATCTGGTGCAAAAGTATAAGACACAATTTGGATGAATACAGTGGTTGAGCTGGCCATAACAACCGGGCTGTCCACCAGTAACCTTGACAATCATTTTATTATATTGGAAAGCTGACACAGACAATCAATTTTTCTTTTAGCTTTTGTACGCATTTATGATCCTCAGATGTTTTTTACTATTTTGTTATGTAATCAAAATGAACACAGACGATCTTAAACCGTACAAAGTGTGTGATACACTGAGTAACTCGAATTATGGGATTAATATAATAATCAAATACACATTATATACTATATAACATTATTTAGTGTAGGTGTAAATATTGTGTGGTGTACAAGTAATATTATTCATATAACACCCTACACTGCTGCTTTAACCGTGGGGTCATAAATTCACTTACCACCAAGGTAATCATTTGCAATAATTTAATCTTTTTTATCATATCGAAATATGACTTGACACTGGATGGCCATTCCATCATTCGTGGGCCTACAATCAGAGGGCACATAAAGTGAACCACAAACACTCAAGTAGAGAGATCTTAGCAAATGAGATTAAGAGAGAGTTAAATCAAGATACTGCATTGTGATAAAAAAAAAAAAGGGAAAAGAAAGATATGACATCATATTATCAAAATTTTTCGAAAACGATTAGAGCTAAGGCTCAATTAAAGCGACAATATATTAGCATTTGAATGTTCATTATTCTCTACCTTTAAACGACAAACGTGCAAAAAGCATGCGTCTTAGGTTTTCAAGACCATGATTAGCATCATTTTTAAAACACAGTCGTATTTATCGACTCTTCTAATTAATCCCTAATATGAAGCTTATGGAACTGCGTTTCTTAATTCCCTAATAAAGTACCCGAGTTTCGCTATTTATTTATGGTACACTGATACTTTTTGGCCTTGAAATAGGGATCTGGGTACTCTTCTTGCTGGTATATAGTCACTGATCAAGAAAAATTAAATTTCAAAGTGCCAAAATGAAGGGCCCTTGATTATAAATAATAACACTAATGTTTAGTCAAGTTTGACTAGGACTTTACATAATACTCAAAATCAGTATATAGTATATACATGCACATGGCTCAAAACATTTATAATAAGGTGACGGGACCCTAGCTAGACAAGTTGGATTGGAATGGGGAATGTAAATCAGAACAAGTTTCAGACAATTATTTTTGCAGAATCGGAATTAAAAGATTCTATCGACATTTCTATATCATATAGGAAATTCGGGATAAGTGTTTGCCTGTTTAGTCATACCAATTGGAAAGGTACCCTCCAGCCTCATTGCTGATATTATTCTTTGATTACCACTTCAAAGTGGGGACACAGTGTATTTGAACTCGAAATAGGGAAGGTGTTTACTATAATGATATCTTCATTCTTCTTTATTCTAGTTTTGGCTTAGGAACCAATTTATTTGTAGCCTGTCATTAAAATGTCATGCGCAACCACACAGCGTTTTGTGGAAACAAAAATTGAATTCAACTTAGTAAAGGTTGCTTTTTAACCTAAAAATATAGAGATTTATTGCAAAAAGGTTGTTTAATTTTAGATCGTATTGCGTCACAGGAGGTATGGGAATGCGTATGGAATGGGACTCGTGAACTGTGTTTTTCAGATTCAGAAACAATTTTGTGCATATGAATCTTTGAAGGAATCATTATAGCTATGTTATTTATATTTATTGTATGTAAAATACCATGTTAATACACATTTCATCTATTATTGGACAAGATGTAGATTCATTCAAATATAGTCCAGACCTCATTAAATGATGGATGAAATATGAGTCAATATAGTATCCCACACATAATAGTATAAATTCGATTCAATAATCGTGTAAGTTGAGTTCGTACTCCGCATTAATTTATAGCATTAAGAGGTAACAGGAGGTACTTTACACGTTCTATACTTGGTAATTTATCTTGCAGCGATAGTGAAATCATAAATAAGTAAAATTTAAAATATTTGTTTCTTACAAATTGAAAATAATTTCTTCATATCTTTTCTTTTTTAAGACTAATTTTGAAATAAAATAAGTAATGAAATTTCCGCTTTCTTCATTCACTAATTTTTCGAATAAGAAGAACCACAACTTTGTTTCATTCTTCCTTTTTGCTTTCAAATTCATCTTTATTAATCCATTTCAATTAAAAAAAAATTAAATACAATGTTTGAGTGAAATCCAATGAAACTTCATTTACTAGGCGTCATCCAAAGTAAGGTCCCGCCCCCACATTTTTATTTTTTAGTTTAAATTAGCAGGTCTTTTATCTGAAAAAATAATACAACATGAAGATCTCTGCCAAACGTATCAATAGGTGGGGGATGCAACGGGTAGATTAAATAAAAGACTTTGAATGACATTTAAAAGTTTGTTTGGTTCCAGATTCAACGAAGTTTGTTGAACAAATTAACTTTGTGGAAAAAAGAAAGTCTAGTTAGAGTACAATCTACAACTTTAATTCGGGTTTGGTTTAATACATTTTAGTCAGAGCAAAAATAAACAAATAAATTAGAAACTGTAAATTCTACACACCTTAAGCATGAGAGTATTATTATTACAACATTTTTTTTTAAAGTGATAAACTATTATTATTTTATTAGCTCTAGGGGTGAACCTTTTTCCATCCATTTCTCCAAAAATCGCAAGAAGTTATCATGACATGAAATAATAACCCGCACAAAAAGTTTTTGGCGTTAATTGGGCAAATTCACGCTATTTAGGAACACAATGTAAAGCAAAATCGCAAGTTATCATTAAAAAATGTGCATAAAGATTTCGGTGATTTTCTTATTTTTTAATGCACTCGTGTATATATCAGTATATACTACCATTATACTCCTCGTGTGTGAGATAGCAAGATATCCAGAAAAATCTCAAGTCAATCATTCAATAATATGTACAAACACAATTCCTTGTAAATTACGAAACATCAGTGTAAATTTAACTTATTTAAATCATTTCAATGGGTTTTTTTTTTTATTTAAATGCAGAAGACAAAAGCTATAAGTGATAATTTTACAAAAGAAAATTTAACGTTTAAAAAAAAACATTAGAGTTGTTGATCATCTCACAAAATTGCTTAATACACTTACGCCTTATTTCTTTTCCCTACGAGTCACACCTTGTAAATATATCCATGTATGTGTAGTTTTTTATTTTTATTTGCTTTATGTATACATATCAAATCAAGAAAGTAATACACGCAACCGCACGCAACACATGGTACTGATATCACCTTACCCGGGTTCAATGGCAATGGCATCAGATTCTTTCTTGTACAAATGAAAATTTCAACGGGGTAGGTTTAGAGCCAGTCATAACTTACTTGTACTACCAACGACAATAATGCTTATTGATCAATCACTGATGTGATTAACCTTGAAAATGAATTAATTATCTTCCTTGTTATGCTGAAGCAGTGACAAGGTTCAATTTCATTTGAAGAGCATATCATAGAACATTGATGATTTCACTATGTTAACCACCAATTGTATTTGCTCCAAATTAAAATCTGGGCGATTTTCTGCTTTTAAATCGAGAATAGTGACAAGAAAATGCAGCACACATGAATGTCTAAAGCTAGCTACTACTATTTTCTAATGAAACATTTCATGTCATGTATATACCATAGAGCACAATATATATATTTTTTTGATTAGTCATAGAGCACAATATATAACTGGGAATTCTGTGAAGCTGTTTGATCATTGTCTATATTAACTGATTCACACTCCAAAAGAACAAACAAAGAAAGAAAAATTAAAGAGACTAAACAACCACTTGCTCCTCCTTTCAAGTAAAAAGGAGGAACGCACCTAACATATCATACCCATTAATACATCCCCGATACAAAATAACATCACCAAACGTACAAACAATGAATAATTACCCTTTAAGAACCCGCGCCATGTACATTAGTTAATATTGCCCTTTTTTTCTTAATAAAGAAAAGGAAAAAAAAAGAAAATTAAAGGGGAAAAATAAAACAGAGGTCACCTTTGGCAAAAACTAGTACTATTTCTCTGCTTGATCAAGGTGATGTCCAACTTCGTAAGCCAATGTCATTGTGTTTCCTTGAAGGGGAGGAATAGGGTATGCTCCTTTTTGGCAAGAACCCGAAGAAGTGACCATAGTGCTGAGATTTGGGCTTTAATTTGAACATGTTTGAGGCTCTTGAGGCATGGCAGTGTCCCAATATGAAGAGGAACAAGAGCAGCCACAGAACAAGAATTAGGGGTCTCCTACTACACAAAACCATGTTGTGTATGTAACCACAGTATCAGTATAACTCACGTACGGTTGCTTGCGAGAGTGTACAAGGTGGTGGTGATGAAGGTGTAGTTGGCACGGCTAGCTTTTGAGGAAAATGAGGTTGAAAGGGCAAGAAATAACATGAGCAATCAAATGCAGAATTATTGTTAGATGATGAGTATATTTGAGGGTGTGTGTTGTTGGTGTTTGAGTCTTTGAGAGTTCATGTGCTGTGTGATTTGGTGAAGAGGAAGGGTGGAGAGACTGAGTGAGTGAGAGGGAAGGAGAGAGAGAGAGATAAAGCAGTTGAGTCAAAAGAATTCAGATGCTTCTACAAGTAGTAGAGTAATGTTGGAAGCAGAAAGTGGAAAAGCCTGAAGGAAAGCTTTTTGGAACGGGTCGTATGGGATGGAGTGATTATTATTATAATGAAAAGAGAAAGATAAGGGAAAAGAAAAGGAAAAAAAAATTGCACATTTACTTATTATTCAAAATGAATAAGAATGGAAACAGGACACGAGGTACACATAAAAAGCAAATAAAATAGGATTTGTTCTTGGTTGAATGCCGAGAAAAGAAAAGGGGGATGAAGCAAAAGGGGTTTGTGTTATGTCATCTTTTATTAGCAGTTAGGTGAGTGTATTTGGACCCCACACCCTTATTAATGGCCGACTAAGGAACTGGGAACTGTTGTTTTAGACCCCTCCATTACTGGAAAAACTTGTCCATTTCCTGCACAACCTTTTGTAGCCTCTGATTTTAACCCCTTTCTCTGCTTCTCTCTGTCTTAACCCATTCCCCTAATTAAAGGGCCCCTCTTTACTTTTCTCCATTGTCCTGTCATTGTTCTTGTGCACCAACAGTAAGTGAACTACTACTACTAACTCACGTAGATTTCTGACCTCAATCTTCCCCCCTCAATCTATCGGTATGTTTCGATTTTCGATAATACCTAGATTTTCGCATTCACAAGAAAAATTAACAGCTCCATTCATGTATATATCCACCTTGTCACTCATAATCTACCTTTGAACTTTAGAGTTATGGAACAATTTTTTCTTTTTTCACCAAAATGACACATAACAAACAAGCAACCCCACATCCTTGTTTTAAGTGTTCCCGTTCTGCTCGGGATTATATAAATTCAAAGTCCAAAACTATGCTTAATTAAGCTATACTAGTACTATTATAATCTCAAACTCGGAGGCATAGTCTCTAATTCAGGGATTTTATCTTAGTCAAAGCTTCATTGGGATACTAACATTCGGTTTCAGTGAGAGGATTTTAGTCATACATATATACATACATGAATTGAATGCTACCAGCTCCAAGTGATTGGCAAGTAAAGACAGAAAAGTGCACGCTCCAACTCCAAGCAGAAGAGAATTCAATGCAAATGTCAGTGATTTTAGGGTGGCCCCGTCTTTCTTTTTTTTTTTTTTCTTTTTAGTATCCAAGTTCAGCACTTCAATTAGCTAGCCAGCCCTTGTGCTGTGCCTGTGCCTGAGGCATGTTCTCTTTCCATTCCCTCCCAGTAAGATGGGGCATGGCTTTGTGGCTCAGTGCTTCTTGCCTGTCCCAGCAATGCATCATGCATGCAGTGCAATACTAGTACAATGCATTTCCCTTTCTGGTTCTTTTTCCTTTGTCTCCACTTTTTGCACTCTAGGCTGTCTTGTGAGACTTTTGATGGCAAATGCAAGCTTCAATTTGTCTATATGACTATTCAAATGCAGTTGAAAGAAGCAAGGTTAATTTGCCTTTAAAGCAGTCACCATTTAAGACACACATCACTCTTCCATGTCTGATTATGTGTTTATTTTGCTCAACCACACCATCTTTCTTCCCATGACGTCAAATGAGTTGAAATTTGATTGCCAAAGATGACCAAATTGAATGTTGCCCATAAGTAAGCCTTATGGCATCGGGGATCACAAAAATGCATGCATACTTTAAAGAACTTGGGATGTTACTCAATTAACCGTTGGATCCAGCCCAGCAACCACAGAATGGTGCCAAGGTAACAAAACAAACAGAAATTATTAATTTGCGGAAAAATTCTTGGATAGACAAGATTCTAAGGATTTATTCTCTCACACACTAACAAAAAAATAATCAGTGGAACTCAAAGTTGATTGAGCATGTATTAAATAAAAATTGATATGACCCGTTTTATTATAAATGTTTAAATATGATGTGTCAAACCTATATTTATACAAGAACATCTCTAATTTTGAGCCATTTATGTGATACACCTCCTAACTCTGGGTGCACCATTTGCCTTAGTGATTTAAGATAAATTTGAAGATTACACAAATAAAATTTTATCACTTTTAAATACATTCTAGATTGAATTTAATTTTAATACATTAACAATAAAAAAGTTTATATTGTCATCAAATTATATAATTTTGTATGGTAACTTTTAAAGTAATGGATTTTGAAGAGGAAATATGATTAGAAGGATGTATCATTGCTCCTTCCTCAAATAATTAAGTTAAATTGTAATTTAACGTAGTTTTAACAAATATATTAAAATGGAATATTTTTATGTACCTAGAAAGACCTACTTAAGAATCTTTGGCTAAATAGTAGTTGCTCGATCAAATAAAATGATATGATCCACAATTTATTGAAGGACCAACAATTATATTACACCATTCAGACAATAAAATTCTAACAGATTGTTTTAGTGTCTAGTGTTTTTCATTATAATTTTTGTTTTGGCCAAGTTTCATTAGAATTTAATTCCTATATACTAACTTTAACAAAGTAGAAAACCATAAAAAATGATTATCTATTATCACAATCCTTGATTACAATGTGTTATTTTGGTGAAAATATATTAGTTGCATGGAGAGTTTTACTGTGAACATCTTATATTTAGATCTATCATGGACATCTATTATAAGCCACGTTATATTAAATTGTTCAATATAAATAGTAATTATTTAATGGCTAATAAAATAGGTCCATGATGAGCCTAAACACATAGTTTCACCTTATAATTTGTCTAGCTGCACATGCAAATTAAACTCTCTCCAATAAAATAAGTTAATTTACATTCTCTGTTCCATGAGCGCAAAAACAAACGCACTTGAAAGTTTAAAGAGAACATTCAAAAAGAATATGGACATGGGACGAGGCGATATATGCTGCACCGCCACAACAATTCATGGACTCATGCTGATCGAACTTGAGATGCACCAACCATCAAAAAGTCTCCTCTCATCCTAATATATCGTCCCTCTGATTCGGTTGCGTGTTGAGATTGGACCCCACAATCGATTTGGAGACGCTTCCAAAGGAAAACTACAACCTGTTGCCTCACATGTTTACCCTTTCCTTCGCAGCTTTTCTTGATTGATGAAATGGTACATGTTCTGATAAAAAAACTGTTTCAGAACTCATCGTACCCATGACAACGGAACATTGCCAAAGGCAACGGTCACTTCTTCAAGAAAGTGAGAAAATATAACCATAGCCAAAAGACATTTCCGGAGATTGTTCTCCTTTTTTCTTTTTCCTTTTTTATCAATTCAACTCTGCTTCTTTTCTTTTAGGCTGGTACTCGATCAACTCTTTTTTTTTTTTTTTTTTGTGGCATGTGTCCATCTGATGCTTGCTATAAAAAGTTTAGGGCATGTTTGGTTTCAATTTTCAGTTTATTAATTTTAAGGAATTAGAGATGTCAAAATTGACTGATTCCACCAGGTTGGTCCGCCAAAACAGTCATTTTTAGTAGGCTGGGTTGAAATTTTAAACTCGCAAAAATATTTCAATCCGTCCAACCCGACTCGCTTAACCCGTAAGTTTTGACAGGTTGGGGTGAGTTTGGCCCATAGGCCAAGTCATTTTTTGTTTATAAATTTTTTTTTATAATTTACAGGTAAAAAAATAATAAATGTGTGACTTAAAAAAGAAAATGTGTACACTCATCAATACAGTAATATTGTATAGTTGTGAATATTCACTCGAAGTTAAAACTTAAAAATAAAGCAATGTCATAACTCACAAACAATACTATTAACAATAATATTTTTTAATCAAAGTTGATGTATAATTGTTATGGACCTTGAAAAATTAAAAAATATTATCTAAATACTTTTTTAAAAAATATTCAAGAAAACATTAATTGAGTATTTTCTTTTTAAATTTTTTATTCAAGCCTGTCTTAAAATGGGCTGGGCTGACTATTTCAGCCTATTTTATTTTGACAGGGTGAGCCAGCCCATTTTGAAATTCTTATCACGAATTTATAAAGGAAAAACTGAAAACTATAAATGAAAAATGAAAATTAGAATTTTTAGGATTTGTTTGGTTTGAGTTTTCAATTTTCATTTTTCATTTTTTTAGATTTTGTAAAGGAAATTCTGAAAACTACTAGACTCAGTTTTCAGTTTTTAGTTTTTTTGAAAATTTTCAGTTTTTCCTTCACAAAATTCTAAAAATTGGAAAACTGAAAACTTAAACTAAACAGACACGTAATTTTTAAAATTTTTAGTATTTCCTTCACGAAATTTGAAAAATGGAAATTGAAGCCAAATAGATGCTTAATTTGCCTCTCTCACGATACCCATACTACGGTCAAAATCCCATCCCTCATATGACCAAACATTTGGAATGTTTGAGCTCTGTAGGAACTTTATTGAGATATTACTTCATCCGTCCACAAATAATTGTTCAATATAACAATTTTACTTTTCTATAAATAATTATCCATTTAGAAACTTTAGACAACATTTATAAGTTTCCTCTAATTATATCCCATTTTTTTATTTCGTATTAAATACACTTTTAGTGGTAGGAGAGAGACACATTTAGGATGGGCTTGCTACTTAGATGCTTTCAGCAGCTATCTGCTCTGCACTTAGTTATCCAGCGTTTACCATGGACACAATAATTGGCACACCAGAGGTGCATTCTTCCCGGTCCTTTCAATGCTCTAATGTCACATTGAATAAGGACTGAACTGTATCACAATGTTCGGAACCCAACTCACGTACTGCTTTAATGGGCGAACAACCCAACCCTTGGAACATACTACAGCCCCATATGGCGAAGAGCCAACATTGAGGTGCCAAACCTTCCCGTCGATGTGAGCTCTTGGGGAAGATCAGCCTGTTATCCCTAGAGTAACTTTTATTCGTTGAGCGACAACCCTTCCACTCGGCACTGTCGGATCACTAAGGCCGACTTTCGTCCCTGTTTGACAGATGGGTCTTGCAGTTAAGATCCCTTCGTCCTTTGCACTTGAGGGCCAAGTGGAAGAGAGAAAATGGAAGGAGAGAGATTACAACTAGTATTAATGGTAATATTGTAAAATATATGTAACTTTTGTTAATATTGAGACATTATCAATTATTCTCTTAATTCATGTGCAAATTTAAAACTAAATAGTTATTTGTGAATGGAGAGAGTATTTTGGAGAAAAAGACTTGTGGAAATACAACATTGCGTACAATTAATTACCTTTATTGAGTCTATGACTATGGTTATTATTCCCTCTGGTTTATAATATAAGTCATTTAAGGTTATGTATTGAAATTAAGATAATGATTGGATTTCATTAATCTTTTAAAAATATAAAATGAAAAGATAAAAATATTCTTTATCACTCATCATAAATTATCTCTTCATCAAATAATTACACTCACATTCATTCATTCTCCCCCATCATTAATATAAAGGTAAAATAAACAAAAGTAATTAATACTTTTTAAAAATATGAAAATGACTTATGTTATAAACTGGAAGGAATAGTATTTGTGGGGTGGGATAGAAAAACATAGACACATGCATGTTACTTTGCTTTCTTATGGTTAATTTTGCTCAATGAAAAAAGCAACATGGATGCAAAGATGTTCCGAAGATATATATATATATCTATCGTTGTTACCTTCATATTGAATTTTAACTCAATTTGAGATATATTTTAATATAAGATTTGGATATTTTAAAGTGAAAATTTCACTTGAGGAGGTAAAATGAGCAATTTTACTCTTTGATAAATAGAGTGAATAAATCTTTACTTTTAATTTTATTAATTCAAAGATATAACCTCTTCACTTTATTCTCTAAAATGAAATCTCACTTTAGAAGATCCCTACCTATTAATATGTATTTTAATTTGAATTGAATTAACGTTTGACTAATAAAAATAAGAAAAGGTTGTTGTTTTGAACTTAACTTCCAATTGATTAGAGAATACGTAGTTTTGCACATTTCATTGTCTCGTGACTGTTCATGCATGCCGGATTCTGGTTGATAAAACACTGGAGACTCGTGGTCGCAACGGATCATTGGCAAATTTCTGTCCATTTAGGCGCATTTATCATGTTCATTCACATCAAAGATCTCACTCATAATTTTCAGTGTGATTGACACTATTACGAGCCGGATAGCACCTAATTTTTATATGATAAAATACAGCATAGAAATTTATTTCAATTTTGATACGGTCATATTTGTAATGACTATGACGGAAATACGTGCGATCGGGTGTCCTTGTCAAATCATGGGAGGATGGAGCTTTTCTCCATGAAAATAATGCACTCTAGCTAGCTTCTGATATAGATATGTACTTATGGTACCACCACCCAAAAACTATTCCATGTCCTAGTCTCCGGGGCTTGTGCAGTAGTCGTTGTCAACACCACTGCAAATAGATTCAATGCTCAACTTTTGTATTCCAAGATGTGATTTCTTTGTACACGGGACTGGGTAAACAAAATTGACTAATTGAGAATGATAAATAAGTCAACATTAGCCTTAATTTTACTGGAAAAAATGGGAGAGATTCGGGAGAAAAGTTTTTTTTTTTTGTGCATGCAATTATTGTTTTCTTTTTTCATTTCAAAATATAAGTCATTGTTGGGTTATATATAAAAGTTAAGATTGTCATTTAATCTGAATAATCTTCTAAACCAGTTTCATTTCTTCAATCCATTCCCTACAACTTTTTGACGTAGTTGTTCCACGTTTTCTTACTTCTGGTTTAGCCAGCTCATTAAAATCACCCAAAAACACAGTTTTTTTTGTCATGCCCTAGAATTTAGTTTTTGGGTATTGCTCTTAGTTCCTTTAACCCTTGCCACAATTGTTTTTCTTCTCGAACGTGAGGCGGATGAGGCCCATATATATTAAACAGATTGTTAATTGCCAAGGCTCAAATTAGAGGATGAAAACACTATATTTTAATATCATTTGTTTTTCTGAAAGAAAAGTATATAAATGAAAAAAAATTGATTTGCATATAATGACATGTCGACAAATAAATCAACAAATTTAATATCATAAAATAAACCTCTTAAGTAACTATTATAAGATTGAATGATAGCATCTATTATCTATTACATATATAGAACTAACTATATCAAGTTAAACAAAAAGTTTGATGGCTATGTTAGCACGCATCAGCTACACACACATATTTCATTCAGAACGGTCACAGAATATCATAGCTTTGCGTGGAAGTAAAATATGCGCCCTGATTTCCAAACCAAACCCACCAAAGGCGGGGTTCAGGTTCAGTTCCACCACCCATTTTCGTCACTTTACCCGTCTCAGTAGGAATGAACAATCGTTTTGGTTTGCTTCCTTTACTTTGCTCCTTCTAAAGAGGTCATCAGCACAATAAAGAAAAAGATCGATTTGGATGGTCATGAAAATGATTGACATTTTTAAAATTCTTTGTTCAGAAATAAATGCAGAGTTTGATCGATGACTGACTCTCAGTTTTGAGGTTCAGCCTTCCTTTTTTTCTTTTTTCTTTTTAATTTCTAAAGTAAGCCTCATCTCAGAGATGAAAGATTTGTTTCTTGGGGTATATCCTGGCATCTAAGAAGACCCTTCAAATGGTATTTTTCTTTTTATATACTCCATCGATTTCAAATTCGGCATCATTTTTTATATTTATACAGTAATTAAGATAATAATTAAATGTTGTTGATCTTTTTAAATAATAAAAATTAAAGTTGAAAATATTCTTTTAATCTCTCCATTAAGTCACACCCATTAATTATCTCCTCTCTCCAAGATAGATAATCTCTTACACATTAACATGCTGCATAACTTAATATAATATTGAAAGGTCAGATTAGACCTTATTACCTTTTAACGTATAAACTCACCTTTTTTAAATTTTTTATTAAAATAGAATAATTATTAAATAAATAATAATAAAATAAAATTATAAAAAAAATAAGTTTTGATAAAAGTATTTATATTAAATAAATGCAAATAATATATTATATTGGTTTAGTTATATAGAATAAAAATAAATATAATTAATAAATTAAAATAAAAAATATTTAATAACAAATAAATATTTTAAATAAATAATACATAATATAAAATTATAAATTAGTAACTAATAAAATATATAAATAAATATTAAATAGTATGTAATGTATAAAAGTAGGTATTAATAATTTAAATATAAAAAATTATGATTAAAAATATAAAATATATAAATATATAAATAGTATTTTTTAATTTATATATTTTTAAAATAATAAATAATTATAAAATACTGAAATAAATAATAATATTTCATCTAAATTAAATTTTGATTAATAAATATTTACATAAGTACAATATTTAAAAATTATATTTCAATGATTAATAAAAATTTGCTGTTTTATTATTATTATTTTATTTTATTTTATATTTTCTTGTAGTATTAGAATTATTTATAAATAAATAATAATATTACAGAATATAAAATATAATATCTTATATAATGTTACATTAAGCACTATACAATATTAAAAGTTATCAGACTTTATCCTATTAAATCTTATACTATTTGTCTTTATCTTGTCAAGCGTGCTAAATGAGTCTTTATAGTCATTTGATCCAACCTATAGATAGTTCTTTTGGTTTTTCCCATTTATGTTTTTGTGATAATGTATGTAATGAATTAGAGATGGAAAATGACTACAAAATTAGGTGGCGTAAATATAATGATAAAAGGATATAATTTTTATACATTGAGCTTAAAATATTTTTATATTGTAATTTAATTAAATTCTATCATGTCATATGCGTGATTTTGAAATAATGGAGTAATAGACAACCTTGTTCTATACGGCTTGTTTACTAAAATTGAACGCTTAACATCAAATGAGTTTCAAAATATTAATATACAAATTAAATGATTTAAAAGCATTTTGAAATTATTTTATATTAATGGATTCTGCTTCTCTCATATAATATATAGGGCATATTAAATATCTCCTACCAGAACAATCTTTTCTTTTCTTTTCTTTTCTTTTTTTTTGAGGCATCCACAACATATATTTGCAAATATTAGAGTTTAAAGAAAAAAAATCTCGGGGCAGCTGCTCCTCTTTGCCCTCAAGATCTTTCGCAGTGATTGCATTTTATATTTTTTTTCCTGTTCGTATTTTGAATTTCTTTTTTGATGTTGCTCGGGTACGTGAGAGTTTTGATGAGCTAGACCTATCGAGGAAAAAAAAATTTTAAAAAGTCAAATTAAAAAGAGATTAACTTATTCGAAGGAGCAGCATCACGACTTTAAGTATCACATTATGCTTGCTCAATGAAGGACTCATACTATATCCTGTACACCACCTTGTCAAGTATGATCCAAAGAGCACAACACGTCTTTGAATTTGAAACGATCACTACAAACATAAGTTGGAAAATAACAATAATTCATGGACTCCTACCGGAGTAGTTGGGTCTAACACGACAACAGCGGCCTGTATTATGTCTCAGGTCAACCATTTTGTGACTTGCACACTGTATTTGTGATGCATTTTTATTTCGTTTTCCTGATCATGATTCGCTTAGAATTAATTATGTCAAATGACTAATATATATGTGTGAAACCAAGCTTGCTAAAATCAAATGAACTGATTTAAAATATTCAAAGCGTTGGACATTTATTCAAACTATTCATTGAACAAAGGATTTGATCAACCATTTAATCTTGGGAATATAGTGTGCAAAGTGGAAACAAGCTAGGAGCAACACTATTGCCAATAAAACGAAATACAATGAACTATGTACTACAATCAAAACTAGAGATATCTACACGGGCCGGTTCCAATTGATCCCCCAAAATCACCATTTTAAGAGAGCGAGGCTGAATTTTTGAGCCAGCAAAAAAATTCTAGCCTGCCAATTCACCCCGCTTAATTTTTGGGTTGGGGCAGGCATGACCCGCAGGTCACCAAGCTCTTTATTTAAAAAAAAAATCAAAATTCATTGGTTTAAATTAGCTATTTATTAATTATCATAATATTATCAAAATTTATTTATGTTAATTTAATTATTTATAAAATTAATATGTATCTCATGTTTCTACTTTTAGATAGTTCATAGGTATGGCAAATATTGATAATTAATTTATTTGATATAATTAAATGTAGAAATATATTTTATCTTTTATTCAATAATTATTTAAATAATATAATATTAAGAAATTAGAATACTTTTAATACTAATAATGAATTAGAAACTCAAAAACCATGGATGGATGTGAATTGTAATTATTTTTCAATATACTATTCATGGTAATACACATCAATTAAATATATATATATAACTAGTTAAATGCACTTTAATAGAGTTGTCAAACGAAAATAATTATAATAAAAAATAAGTGATTGCAGATATATCTTAATATCATATGTTTATGTAATAATTTTTAAAATTATATAAACATTATATAATAAAATATAATATGTATGTTGTATATTATAATTTAGTAATTTATCTTGATTATTAGTATTATTTACTTGTATTTTTTTTTAAATATGCATAGCTATATATATTGTTTAAATATCTATTATTTTATTTAAAAAAAAAACTCAATAAACATAAGTGATTATACTAAATATGCGAAGTTTTCTTTTTAGTGATTAAAGAAAAGAGAAACCAAAATTGAGAGCTTACATTCTTTGATAAACTATGCCTGATCATGTGACTTTCATCTCACAAAATAAGCAACACCTTTGAGGTAGTTCTTGAAGACTTAGCAGCAATGTCCTCGTCACTAAGGTTTGTGCTAGTTATGATGCGCATAATATATATTGATTATATAAAAAGTAAAAAAAAGATATATATTAAATATTTGAATTAATTAAATTAAATTTGCAATAATAAGTGTTAATTTTTTTGGATAAATCAACCACTCCAAGATAAAGCAAATATTATTGTGACTAATAAATACTTTATATTAATTATTTATGTAATTAAGAAAGAAGAAAGCTATTTTGGTGAGAGTAAATAAAAATTTAATGCAATGGGAGAGACAAAAGTCATAGAGGAGTGATAATAGTCATTCTCGTTATTAAATACTAATCCTTATTATCTAAATTCAAAGAACAGATAAAAAACAAAGCCTATATATTGAAGTATTGACAAAGACCATCAAATTAGGCCAAAATAAAGTTTAAAAAGCTGCCTCTCACAAAAAAAGCCTTGTTTTAAAAAATAACAAAAAAAAGGAGAAATTGAGAAAAACACATTACTACTTACTAGTCGCTATAATATTAGTATATACACTTGACAATATCTATAGTTCTTAAAGTATTGAATGGATTTGGAAAAATTGAGTATGCATCAATTGGGAAAAAAAATCAAAGCATCAAAAATTTTTTTTGCAATTCTTAAAATTTTGGTGAGCTAACCTACCTGCCCTAAAATGAGTTGAACTGGTTATTTCCACTCATTTTATTTTGACGGGTTGGTCTACTCCATCCCATTTTCGGTGGACTTTTGGTGGGCAGGACGGGTCTAAACAGGGTGGAACGGCCCGTTTGGATGTATCTAATCAAAACTTTGAAAAAAAAATGAAATACAATAAAGGCAAACAAAATAATAAAAACAAAAGCCAGCAACTTACCAACTTATTGTAATCCAAAAAATTTTATCTGTATTCATGGAATATGAAATATCATACTGACTCACACATCATCCACTATTAAATAAATGTTATTAAAATTGAACCTCGTACACATAAAAAACTTTGAAATTTTTTTTATAACAATGAGAGGATCAACGACCAAGCTCACTTGTCATTTGGGCCAATATATATATCATGTGTGTATTGGGTAGGGAATTATATTCTATTCTTCATTATTAAGTAATCTAAATAAAATACCAAAAAATGCACTTCATTTCTAAATCAAGTTGGGTAAGAGGTACATATAAAACACGATATAGTAGTCACAGATAGCAAAAGTTGTCGAGATTGTTTCCGCGTCTGGTTCATATTTCAATATGAACAGGATTGTTAATGAAACTAACTGGTTTGTTTACCCGAAACTTTGGTGGGATTCAACTTGGACACAAGTACATATAGGTATATAAAATATCTTACACAACAACACGTTTACCACTTTACGTGTATACCGTCAGATTGGACTTTTACTTCGAAAGATAAATACTTAGGAATATTAAGAGCAAAAGAAAATATTTATTTTGATCTATTTATTTATTGGTATACAAGTTTTATATGTTATTGTTATCTTTCACTTTCTTTACATTTTTAATGCAACAGCTGATAATGTATCAATCAATAAATAAAACAGAAAAAATATTTTATCTTACAATAAGAACTAAGAACACTTAAAAATTTCTCTAATAAAAAAGGGTCACAAACTACGTAGATGATATTTAATTGGAGTCCGTTGTATGTATATATATTTGCATAGCATGTTACCATCTTGTGTTTCCACCTAGCCATGTGTGTAATTGACTTATAGCCCTCCAATACGCGTTTATGGTAGAACTTATTGACACTGATAATATTAAAAATCCTACAAGGTAAGCTGGCGTCCATTATTGCACGTCTAAAACCAACAATTTTATATAGCTAACTATAACACTTCGATTCCTATGCTGGGCTAAAGCTTCGCAAACTCGAATTCGTACTCAGCCAGCTACATAGATACAAATATACGTAGCATAGTAAATCAAATTAAATGACAACCTAAAGAAAGAGGGGGTATAATCCTTGTTCCCTAGCAAATTAATTCAGAAAATTAACACAAGATTTTCGTTGCGAATGGGAGAGGTGGATGAGTAGGAACGTTGAAGTTTCCCATATTTGACTTGGAAGTGGTAGGCATGCAGTGCCGTATGGTACATCTGCACCAAATTGGACATTAGGTGTTATTCGTTTTTGGGCTTAATGTGGACAGCAAACTGGATTTTGGTTATTAGATTAAGCAAACGCTGGAATGGGGGCGTTAGGTTTGGTCAAATATCACAACGTAGCAGTCCCTGTCGTTGAAATTTTTTGCCGCAGTGGAAGCCACGCGCGCCACACTCGTGTCGTTTTCATGCAATTAAACTTACGTACTTATGGTTTTTGCGCATAAATCAACTGTTACTGCTCCT
Organism: Dalbergia cultrata; assembly: GCA_031216105.1. NCBI lineage: Eukaryota > Viridiplantae > Streptophyta > Magnoliopsida > Fabales > Fabaceae > Dalbergia > Dalbergia cultrata. The sequence continues at coordinate 4,419,864 of CM062348.1, read as the reverse complement.
ACTCCTACGCATGACATTTGACGTTTCATAACAGTTCACATGCTATGCTACAGCTAACCTGTAGCTAGTCGTTCGTTTCTGCCCATAATTCTAACTTTATGTTATTTACGCAGTTACTGCGCTCCAAATTCCAATATCGTAGTGATACACAAATCTACTTCATTTTTACTTTTTGTTTTAATATGTTAATCTAAATGCACTTATTAAGAAAGTAAATGGAGAAAGTTTCATCTTAAAATATAAGGACTTGTTTAGTTTTAATTTCTCAATTTTCAAAGTTTTATATAAAAAAATAATTATAGAGAATATTGTAAACGAAAATTAAAAATTAATTTTTATACTTTTTTTATATTTTTTAATATTTTCTCCATAAAATCTAAAAAATTTAAAAATTATAAACTAAAAAATGAAATCAAACATATCACAATTTTTTTTAATATTTATTATGTGAGACCTATCACTAAGCTTGAAAACTTACTCTTAGATTTCCTTAAATAAAAACACTGGTTAGCAAAAAAATTTTTTATTATTTTGATTAGCACTGTCACAAATTAAATGGATATGTGGAATGCCTTTTCACACTTTCCCCAGAGTTTCTTGCGTGAAAGCAGGGTTGCAGGCCAATAAGACTTTGTCCTATAATAATAATAATAATAATGAAAAGATCATTTTAATAATTTAATTTTGATATAGTAATAATATATAAAAATTTTATACAATCATTTAATATGTGATATTATATTAATAAAAATATTTAATTTGATACTTTTATTATTTAAAAATTTATATAAATAAAAATATTTGATTATGTGATAATAAAAATAATTTTATATCATTAAGAATAATTTCTTATATAACTGGAAAGGCTGAATTACAGAAATAATTAGCAGAAAATATAGTCCTGTAGCTAAGGAAGGGAGGGGGCAAAAATTGCCCTCTTACCCTATAAATGGTTGCTTTCGGTGCCATTATGACGCTCTATGATATAATGAGTCATTATTTTTCTTTTCCTCCTCTGTACTGGCTATGATGCGTAAGAGGTCTAGCCATAAATACAATACAAAGGCAGTATATTCTTTAATGGAAATTGGAATATAAGTGTATTAATCAGGGAAAGTATTTTTTATATATGGTGTTTGAGTATATTATATAACAAGAGATGAGGTCTTGGTTAAATTTACAAACCGATAGATAGGGGAAAAAAACTGCCATTGGCCATTTTACAGAAAGAAACCTTTGTTGCAAAGGTGCTTATAATGAACCACCATACCAGATAAAAACTGGCATTGCAAATTTCATTTTTAAATAATTAGTTAAAATTGTTGGCGACTTATATTTACAAAATTGATTGATTATGAGCCTGGAAATTGTAACCAAATAGATTCTTAAAATTATATTTTCTATTTTCATTGTTTTCTTCATAAAATTTTAAAAAACAGAAAACATATTGAAAACAAATATCTAACCGACCCTGAACTTCTCTTGCTACATACCTTCCACTTAAACATCATAGTATTTATATTTCACTCAAATATCATACATTTTCACATACCAACTATTTCACTCAAATATCCTTTCCACTTAAATATCGTAGAGTTTCACATTCCAATACAAGATGCAAAATTAGGCATATCTTTTTTCATTTTTTCACCAATAATCTTTGTGTATTTTATCAGGTTTTCCTTATTTATCTTCCATGGTCTATTTTCTATGTATTTATTTTTTCATTTATTTTCATATTTTTGGTCAAATATCGTGTTAATGTGATTTCATGCTTTGGGAAGGATATCTCAACATAATACTTCCTCTATTTCATTTCGTCCGTGAAAGAATAAAAAAGCATATATATTAAAAAATATTAATTAATTTTGGAGTATAAAACTTATAACTAGACAACATTGTCCACCTCAAAAAGGTAAGTAAATATAATTAATTATATTAAGGATAATATTAATTAATAAATTAATATTTTATTGATATGAAAAATTGACAAATATTATGAAATAAAAAATATAAATAACTTGAAAAATTGAGTGAAACTCAAGAAGTGTCATAACTTTATAGTAAGTGACTAGCAAAAATTGTCATGCATTCAAAACTTCGAGTAGCAATCCTTTACGTAGTAATGAAAAATGGCTTAATTTATGTACTCCTTCCATTTTTTAATAATAAAACTGTCTTTGTAGGAAAATTTTTTGTTGAATAATATCTATCATTTGAGAATTTTAATATATTATTAATTATTTTTTAATTTTTGTTTTTACACATATTTTATCTCTCAGCTAGAAACTTCTCATAGTAATAATTATTAGAAATTTTTTTAAAAGGAGAATTTTATCAATACAATTTTTTGGTGCATTTTTATATTTTTAATAATTTTTTAATCTATATCAGAGGGAAAAACCGGAGGGAGTAGTGAAACTCAGGTTTAGTTCATAAAAAAAAAAACTCCCATGCATTTATTTATCTTTAATTGAAATTAAAAAATATCGAAATCTTTGAATTTTTATAATAAACAGTAGTTTATATTTTTAATCTCGATTAAACATTATATATATTCCTCTATCTATACAATTTACAATAATTTCTCATATATATATATATGTAACATATGTCTTCCCTTTTACAATATCATAAAAAATCAAATAACACAAAATATTAAAGAAAATAAAAAAATATCTTCATATATATATATATAAAAATTATATAAATTGATAAATTTATTTTTTATAGTTATTATTATTTATTTTAATAACTATATTAATTATTTAACTAATATATTTATAATAAAAATATAAATAATAGATAAAAATTAATACTATTTAAATATTATAAATAGATAAATATTTTAAAATATAAAAAATTAAAAATCATCTGTTATTATAAAATGGAGGAAGTAAAAAGCATGCATAAATATCAGGAAAATGGAAATACTGAAGAGGACAATCTTTTCTGCGAGTGTGTAGCCGGCCACTTGCACTGGCAGGACAAGGTGGTGGCAGCTGCTTGTCTCTGTCCACGCTTGGACTCCCCCATCTTACGGCTGATGTAATCATCCCGACCGATCGAACCCTTCCTGGGTCCCACCCCGCCACACTCACACTCCCCACTACCAAAGCTCCATAAAATAAATAACCGCTTCCTCTGGTGGTCCCCTCCACCCCCACCCCCCAACCCACGTTCTCCCCCTCATCATACGCAATTATTTCCCACCCGAACACCACACACCCTCCCCGCGCCCCCGCCCCCGCACGTGCCACCTCTTTTCATCTCAACCCTCCATCCCAGCAAAAACCCATTCCCATCATCATCTCCCCCCTGGGATCCAACGGCCCTTATCTCCTCCCCCACAACACACTCCACCCCGTCCCCACCCAAAACCACACTCCCAGTAAAATAAAGTCTTAAAACCACTCTATCTTTGACCAAAGACCTCATCCAACATTTAATAATAAAAAAGAAAAAAAAGGACATAAATAGAAAAACATACACTCAAGCAACGAATATTATTTTTCACCTCAAAAACAAAAAAATTCAAAGCTAAACTAAAACTGAAAAAGTAAGCATCTGACGTCACGGTACCTTTGACTCTTTCTCTCTCTCATCTTTAAACACCCCTTTCTCTTGTCCGCTCCATCTCCTACCACTTTCTCTTTCTTTCTCTGTTTCCTCTGAGGCTTTTTTTTCTTCCCTCACTCAAGAGTGCAGCGCTGAGCCCCAAGCGGTGGTGACCATGGTGAGAGACGATCTATACATAACGGTTCCCAGCTTCTTCCGGTGCCCTATATCACTCGACGTGATGAAATCCCCTGTGAGCCTCTGCACTGGTGTTACCTACGACCGCTCCAGCATCCAACGCTGGCTCGATAATGGAAACAACACCTGCCCCGCCACCATGCAGGTCCTACACAGCAAGGAATTCGTCCCCAACCGCACCTTGCAGAGGCTTATCCAGATCTGGTCCGAATCGGTCCGCCACCGAGTCGACTCGCCCGAGTCCCCCGCCGATCCCAGCGCGCTCGTTTCCAACGACCAGGTCCTCTCCGCCTTCGCCTCCTTGGAGTCCCGCTCCGGGGACCGGTCTGATTCGCTCGCGAGAATAGTGCGTTTCGCCCGAGATTCCGAAGAGAACCGCGATTTTCTTGCGAGAATGGGAGGCTTCGTGCCTGCGCTGGTCGGTTTCCTCCACAATGTCGACAACGGAGAGCAGCGCGGCGGCGTCGAGTTTCTCGACCAGATTGTCACGGCGTTGGATTTGGTTCTTGATAAAATGGAAGACCGCGAAGCTTTTAAAAACTCGATGCTCAAGAACCAGAGCCAGGGCAATTGCAGTTCCTTGGATTCTCTGCTTCTCGTCTTGCAAAAAGGAAGCTCCGATTCGAGAATCGCGTCAGCTAGGGTTTTGCAATCCGTCGCCATGGACGCGGAATCGATGCTCTTGATAGCGGAAAAGGAAGGCCTACTCTCAGAACTGCTCAACCTAATAACGCAGGACAAAGATCCGGCGGTGATTGAGAGCTGCTTGTCATGCCTGGTGGCAGTCTCGTCGGCGAAGCGGAACAAGGCAAAGCTTGTCCACCTCAAAGCCGTGAAGGCTTTCTCGAAACTTCTGTCGGAGTCGAACCTGAGCGCCTCCGCGGCGGAGAAGGTGCTGAAGCTTCTGGAAACGATGTCGTCTACAAAGGAAGGGAGGGCGGAGATATGCGATGATCCGCAGTGTGTGCCGGCGATACTGAACAAGGTGCTGAAGGTGTCGAGCGCGGCGACAGAGCACGCGGTAACGACTCTGTGGAGCGTGTGCTATCTGTTTCGTGATCAGAAGGCGCAAGAAGCGGTTACGAAGGCCAACGGCTTGACCAAGATTCTGTTACTGATGCAGAGCAATTGCTCACCCGCTGTGCGCCAAATGTCCGCAGATTTGCTTAAGATTTTCAGGGTTAATTCTAAGTCGTGTCTTTCTTGCTATGACACCAAGACCACCCATATCATGCCCTTTTGATTGTACTACTGGCTCTTGGGTCTGGAAAATGAGGCATGAGACCCAAAAACCAAAAAAGAAAATAGAAAAAAAAAATCTGTAAATCACAGGAAATTTTGTTAGTTAATAGAGGAAAAGTAAAATGGAAAATTGGAAATTCATATTTAGCTTCTTTTTAATGTTTTCCTTTACAATAGTAAATCCTAGTGTGTCGAAAGCTAGAATCACAGTGGGAAAAAAATTCAGGTAAATCTGTGAATTGTTAGTTTAACACCTTAACAGAGGCTTGTTTTTATGGAATTGTTAGCAGGGAGAGTTGGGGTTATGTTAGGGTACCGCGAAATTGGTAAACGAAGAAGTCACTGCATCTGTGCGCACTTATTTACGTTGAATTATCGAGACGGCGGAGTGACTTTTGCTCTCGGTTAGCTACACGGATGTCAGCGAAAATTCGGTCACCACTCACCACCTTAGTAGCTGTAATTCAAGTGCGACCGTATCTCTTTTTTTTCTCTCCCCCTCCCCCCCCCCCTTTCTTCTCTTTTCTTTTACAAAAAGTAGCATTATATGGCAAGGGAGGGGCCCTTCCTCTTTTTTTAATAACAAAAGGGTGTTTCAGTAACTGCGACCTCCGTACTAATTATTGTGAAAGGAATATTTATGTAGGTTTGTTCAACGATTGCTGGGCATATCACCGTTAATCCTTGCTCTTTTCAACATAAGGGTTAAAAGCAAAAAAAAAAAAAAAGTGTTTATGAAGTGATCTAGGTGAAAATTATCACCACCTCAAGATAAGCAGAATTTAATTCTTATTTGAGCTACTACTACCCTTAAACGTTATTGACTGGGCGATTTGACTAATAACAACGTAGTTTCTATAATTATACTGCAATTAAACCTCTGATCAAGTGGAAGTACATTGAACTTACAATTTTAGGATTGAATAATACCGAGATTCCGGAACTATGCAGCCATGAACTAAGAGGGAGAGTAGAACGGAAGTGACTTGGCATTGGTTTTTAATGGATCACATACTAGTATATGAAAGTGGGAAAGAGAGAGAAAGTGCCGCAAAATGCTGAAATGGGCTTGCTTTGCTGACTGTAATCATGCGAGCTTTCTCTTTCAATTAAGTATTGTTTGTTTGGAAAGAAAGGGGTGAAAAGGATGGGAATCCCCACGGAAAAAGAAATGGGCTAAAAGAGTGGAGAGAGATACATTATAGGTTTGGTTTGACCACTTCGATCCCTATGGCATTACATGGAAACTATGGAAAGCTAATAGGGCCCCAAACAATTCCCACCCTCAATCATGTAAGTTAAATTAACTTTGATCCGATTTGTTAAATCCCAATAAAATAATAAAGTGATCTATAATCTGGAGAAAAGGACGGCATTTACTCCTACCCATTAGCAGGATCGTAGATTATTAAACAAACAAACAACCATTATTCAAATTTTGTTTGTTCCGTGTTGGATCTTCGTGCGTGTGATGTGCAGAATGAGGATTGGCTGCAAGTAGCAGCAATACCAAAGGAAAAGTTGGGAAAGCATGGTTCCCAAGCACTCTCTCTCTCTTCAATTTTTTTTTAATAATCAAATATATTAAATTTTTATTGTATTAAAATTATATAATTTTTTTAGAATGGCTGTTAGTATGAAATAGAGGGGATAATTTGCCCTCTTTCTCTTGTGGTGTATGTATGTGTTAACTCCAATATACAGGTGGCTTTGTATCAAATTCTGTGTATTGTACGTATTGGATCATGTGAATGGGTGGCAATAATGAAAGTGCAAATGATGGGGAAGCAAATTTGTGACTTGGTTTTGGCAAGGACGTGTGATTATGCCATTGGGGCACCATGTTGGGTGAGCGTGGACAAATCACGTGACAGTTTTATATGGTTTTATGAAGGGCAACCCGTCTTCTGTGGTTCCTTGTGGCAGAGGGTGGTTGTGGGGGCATCATATTATCATGTTCAACTTGACTAAAATTTTTATCTGTAATGACAACTCAAGTTTTGGAATTGACGTTTGATACATTCCCAGTGGTTTTCCTTCTTGCGATCGAATGTGGAACCTTTGGATTCAGGTGGTTTGGGATTTGAGACGAAAGAGTAGAGAGAGAGAGAGAGAGAGAGAGAGAGGTGGGGAAGAAAACAAGCTTTATCCACTTTCCCATGTCAGATCACAGCAAGGGGAAAAAGGACTACTCATGTCGTTGACAGCATGTTTGGAGCAGCGTTTACGTCCTTCAGAATCGATTTTGACTGTTTTTAATTATGTTTGGTTCTGTGTTTGTGAATAATTTTAAAATTGATTTTACCTTCAAAATAATACTAGTAGAAGTAAAAAATTATTATTTCTAGGATTTTATTCTTTGAATCTTTGTTAAAACCAATACTCTTATTAAACTGAAAAATATAAATTACTTTAACATAAAATAAATTCTAATAAAATCAATTATAATAAAATCAATTTTACATTGTTCATATTTAATTGGGTAAAATAGAGTTTTTATTCCTATATTTTACAGGATTTTTTAATTTGATTTTTTATTTTTATTTTTCTTAATTTAAATCTATATATTTTAAATATTTTTCAATTTAGTCTCCTATTAGAAAGTTGCATAACATAGGCAAAAAGTATAGACGAATTTTGTTCCATCTCTATTATTGATGAAAAATGAAAAAAGGAAAAAAAATCATCAAAGTTATATAATCTTCTATAATTGTTGACACAACTTCAAGCCACATGGTGTGCAACTGTTATAGACAGAAATTACAGATGGACAATAAAGGATTTTTTATTTTACAAAATATACATACGGATTTATAGATAAATTTTTATTTAATTTATTGATTTTAAATCAATTTAATATATCACAGACAGAAAAATCCATTTGAAATTTGAAATTTAAAACGCATATTTAATGCTTGCATTATGTAATGAATAGAATTAAAAAGGCGCAAACTTAATGCACATATTACAAACAAAAAATTTTGTTTGTAAATCTATATGCAATTTGAAATTTAGGATTATAGATGGAAAAATTCATTTGTAACAAATGAAATTAAAACGGCACGTATTTACACGCACATTACAGATGAATTTTCACTCCTTTAATGGAACAATACGCGTTTCATTATAGGAATTGCAGATAGAAAAATTCATCTCTAATGTTAGAATTGTAGCTACAAATGCGACACCCCCTTTCCCATTTTCACTTATTTGTCTCTTCTCTCTATCTCTATTTGAAAACAACCAGTATTGTCAATCTATAATGGTTTATATCATTGTGTTTGTGGTGATGTTTTCTAACTTTTAATTATATTATTTTTTCATTTTCTGCCTTTTATTTGGTGCGTGTTTTATTGAGTTATGATTTTTTAATGTGAAGGATTGATGAGAGCACATTTAAAACATTGACGCTTTGTTTGATTTGGGGATGATGGTTCCACAATAGCTAGTATGGCACGGTGGAGGATATGGTGGTGGTGGTTCACGGTGGCATTCGATTTGTTTTCTTTTTTTTGTTTGAGGAGTGAAAAGATTTTGATTTGTTTGGGGTGACGTTGAGAAGGGAGATTGATGAAAACGATGGATCCTAGCAGAAGCGACAGTGAAGGTAAAATTAAGAAAAAATTATGTTAAATAAAAAATCTTGATGTTTTATGATATATTTTTTTTAATGTCACTTGAAATATTTTAAAAGATTAATAAATAAAGATCCCATTTATCCCAAATTGAACCAACCCGAATTTAGTTGATATCATTTGGTTCATATTTATTGTTTTTGTCAACTCGAACTAAACCAAAATTTTAAAAAAATATTTTTTCCCTAAACTTATGTAAGCTTAATCTGATTACATCTCTTTCATGATGAGTGAAAAGAAATCTTGTGGCTTGTATAAACCATTATTTAAGAGTTTATAACATAAACAAGGAATGCTAGTAGTACCTCAAACATTTTTTTTTCGGGTTTTAATTTCTTTCTACTTTACATTAGAGGATAAAGGACCTTGAATAATTGTCATTATTGTCCCCGGCCCGTTTTCCCCTGCTTGGGGAGTAACAATTGATTAGGGGTGTAATAAATAAGTTGGTTCGAATTGGATTTAAAAGAAAAATAAATCCGAACCAATTACTTTTTAATTAGTTCGAATTGGTTTATATTTATGATTTTCTTTTGCAAAATCCAAATCAAACCGATCTAATCAATTTCGGGTTGGTTCGGATCGGATAATTGGATTTACTTTCTTTTTTAAAAAATTTTATCCAAAAATAAATAAATAATACTACAATAAAATTTTATATGAGTAAATTCTCATATATTAATATCCTATTCTAATATCCAGAAAATATTAACATAAGTTTGTAGTGATAATGATGTGGTACTCATTTGGATCTCAAATTATATATGAATAATAATAAATGATAAATAAATAATCAATATGAACAATTAAATTGATTCAGATTGAAGAATACAAACCTAATGACAAAGCGAATATGTGATTAATTTTATCCGCATTCGAACCGGTTGGTCCAATGTAGGGTGGGTAGGAGCCACTTACACCCCTCCATGTTCATGACTTCATTAGTGGCGTGTGAGGTACTAGTCCAGTGACGTTCTGAACGGATTGATTGGGGTCACCCTATAGTTCTGGGTTGACTGGATAACTTTGATATTTGCTAAGCTGCCAAAGGAGAAGTGTGCTTTTGTCTAATTGAAAGTTGATAATGATAAATTACCCCTCGAAAATCCCAATGTATGTCATAATGGAATTTAGCACCTTTTGCAGCACTCTTTAATGTATAACATAAATTTCAGTATAATCCTTACTACTACTACTACTACTTGATTGCTTTAATTTCCTTGCCACCTTAAAGACTTATCTTCGCTGCATCCAGTTGGGTTCTAGAAGAGTAGAAGCAAGAACGACGAAAATGGATGGATTACAGAGTAAAAGATGGGAAGAGGCATTACATTGGACCTATTATTTCGATGCTTTTTTTTTCCGAAAAAAAATTCATAGTATTATCTTAACTGATATGTGAATAACTAATCTCTCAATATGTGATTAAGCAATAAAGAGAATTGTATTAATATGAAGCATCAAAACATTTACTGTTTGAGAGAGCAGTAAAAGAAGGTTTTTAATTAAATTTTGTGCCTTATTAATAAGAGACCACGAGAGGTAACATCGTACAATGTAAAAGACGATAAAAGGCTAGCATCTTAAAGAAGCAGAGCATTTTATTTTATTTTTTTCAATTATTCAAAGAATAATCAGTATTCAACAATTGGACTGAACAATGGTAAACTGAGTTCGCAGAATAAAAGAATTAATAAAAGAAAAAGAAATACAAGTAAAAAAACTGTAAACTATATTTTTCTCCCTTATATTTAATCAATTTTCATGTTTGACCTTTGCCTTCCATTTTTCTCAATATAATCTCGTATGTTTCAAATTATTTTCAACTTAGTCCTATATAATTGTTCATCACATAACTCATAAAAAATACTGACATAGTACAAACAGAATGTGCGCACATGTGGATTTGTTGTGGATTATGCAACATTATCATTTTTCATATAATAAAATAGCAAGCTAGAATCAAATTGGAACAATTTGAGACAGAAGAGATGAAATTGAGAAAAAAATAAACGAAAATTAATCAAGTTGAAAAGAAAAACTATTTTACCTATGAAACTTTTTTGAGGGAAACAAAGTAAACAAAAATTGATAAATCGTCAAAATTGTTAGGGGAGGTCACAGCCCCTTAACTATAGAAAATTGCCTTACTTCTCTGACCCCAAAACTATATTAAAGCATTAAAAGGAAAAAGAAAAAGAAAACCACTCCTCAATCTAACTCTCTCGTACCCGTCTCCTCTCTCTTTTTTTTGCCGTTTACTAGCTTGTTTGGATGAAAAGTTTTAGAAAAAGAAGAATAGAAACTAAAATACGCATAACGAATCTATTCTTCTTTTGTGAAAAGAAGAATAGAAATTAAAATACATATATAACATATACCAATTAAAATAAGTCGGATTAAGTCTATCTCATTGAATTATCAAGAAATCCGTTTAATTTCCTAGTGTAACTATTTTTTTGATTAAGTTCCTAGTGTAACGATAGTGGATTCAAAGTATATTATCATAGACCGTTGTTCAGTATTAAATGGGTGTATCTTGAGTTTATACTGTATGTATAAAAGTATTCTTTAATTCTATAAAAGAATCTTTCAAACAATTTATTGTAAAATTCAACTAAAATTTAAATAAAAATTAATTTATATTAAAATATAATTTATTTGTGGTTAATAAAATATTAAATGGTTCACTCCACTCCACTTGTCTACAAAAAACCAAAAATCACATGGATAGATAAGTTTCGAGTTATGTTATTTATATGTGTGAGATATTATATTGACTCACACTTAATTTATCATTATATAGGATATGAATCTTATTCAAATAACGTGTGCATATCATTTAATAATGAAAGAGGTGTTAGTTAGTATGATATCTCATACATAATGATTATAAATAATATTTTTCTAAAATTTTAAGAGAAAAAGTACCTTTTTCATTTAAAATACTTTTAAAATTTATCTATATGTTTGGTTATACTTTTTAGGACAAGTAGAAGTAAAAACTATATAATCGGTTTATTTAAAGCATATAACGGGCTGCCCATCTCTAAATCAGAAGAAGTAGAATAGAGAGAAAACATAACTCGATAAATGAGCTAGTTATATTATAAAAAAAATCTTTAAAAGTTTCTAAATAACAAAAAATATTCTCATTTTTTTAATATTAAAACTATATAAATGTAAAATATTTCACACATAATAATAATAATAAAGTAATGAGGATAATGAACTCATATTTTTTTATCTAGAAATCTAAGACAGTTTTATTAAAATTAATTTTTATTAACTTCAATTTTTATTGATTATATATTTAATTAAATTATTTTAAATTACAAAGTAAGAATGTAAAATATTTATAATTTTTTAAATAGTTATTATGTGTTAAAAAAATCTTTTTTGTTCGACTATATTTATTGAGAATTTAATTTTTCATGTTCTAAATTGAAATTTCATGGAAAAAAAATATCATATCTAAATAATTTAACAACTTCTAATTATTTTAAAAATAGTTTTACAAGTAAATTCAAATATGAATATTTTTTTTGCTTCTAATTTCGGTTATATTTTCAAAAAAAAAAAAATCTCCAGGACTTAACCAAATGAGTTCATAACGATCTATTTAGAGATGTTAAAATGAGCTCGACCTATTGGATTGGTCAATCAAAATCGTTATTTTTAAAGAACTGAGCTTGGTTGGGCTGAGCTAAACTTTTGAGCTCGCCAAAAAATTCTAGCTCGCCTAACCAGCTTTACTTAACTTGCATCTTTAGATGGGCCAAGCCTTTTTTTTTAAGAATAAAAAATTATATTTTGTTAGTATTTATTCTACATCAGAATCAAACCAATGAGACATGAGACCAAACCCAAACTAAATTTAAAATATTTCTTACGTAAAAAATAAGGATGAAACGCGTACACTTTATGTAATAAATTATAATCTATAATGTGTAAATTATTAAATTTTATGAGTTGATGTATAATTATTATAAACCTTAAAAATTTGGGTATGTATCAATTAACAAAAAAAACTTTAATTTTTTTTAAAACAAAATAATCAAACTATTAAAAGTTTATTTTTTGTAATTTTTTATTTTTTGGCGAGTTGGCATTCATCTTAAAATGGATTGAACTAACTATTTTAACCTATTTAATTTTAACATATTAGCCCACCCTATCTTGTTTTTGGCAGATTTTTAATGAGGTAGGCCTAAATGGGGAGTGGGCTAGCATATTTTGATATCCCTAGATCCATTACGTGCTAAATAATTCAATTTTTTGTATTTTTGTTCAAAAAAGTATTCTATCCATTTTTTATTAATAATTATTATAGAAAATTGAGATAAATTGATACATTAAAAAGTAATATATTTAACTAGAATTATAACTAAATATAAAAAGGTACAAAAATATTATGCATCGTTGGATTTTTGTAGGACATTCCCTACTTTTGATGAGAGTTCATGGAAGTGGGGCAGGCAGCCACTGCTGTTTGGAAATGACTGCTTGTCCATTCTGTGGGCTCTGAAGGTCAGAAAGGGGCCTTAGCGCACTACCACACTACTCTCTCAAATCAATATTCTTCATTGTGGTTAAATTAATTAACTAATACTACTGACATGTAGAAGAAACATATGATCCCACATTTTAAAGAAAATTCCCAAAATAATTTGGCCATGACCTTGATTAGACAAAGGCCAATTCGATGCTAAGTGTGGAAGGTTGTCGTCATCCTACCGCGGGATATTTGGTAGTTAAACACCGACATTTGTTCCCGAACATTGTGCACGATTATGTTTAATTAAAAAAAAATTGTGCACGATTATGTGTTGCTATTATTAATGGCATTCAGATTTCATGTTTTCAAGTATACTTTTAATGTTTTTAAAGAAAATTAAAATATATTGGTAACCAGTGTTCTAAAAATAATAATTAAAAAATAAAGAACATAAAAGTGATAAATTTTTTAAGTGTTTAATTTCTATAAACTGATGGTATAAATTTTTTTTACACTGTCATTTAATTATGCATAACCACGTTAGCAAATTAAAGGTAGTTGAGTATTAGCTCCACAGCTTAAAAAGTCATAGAAATAAAATGATTTGATTGTATAAAAATTTTACGTTATTAATGCATTAAAATTAAACTCGTTTTAAAAAATTATTTGATATTTGTTTTTATTTCTTATTTTCAAAAACTTGTTTTGAAAATAATAAAAATTGAAAACTAAAAATTAAAAGCTAAATTTTATTATTTTTACTGTTTGATTCGTAAAATCCAGAAAATAAAAAATAAACTACTGAAAAAAAAAGACGAAGATATTTAGTCTACTATAAATTCTACCATTCCCTTTTGTTAATTCGGTAACGTGTGACAAAGGAAATGAGATCGAGATAATTGACAAGAATATATATCATTTCTGTACGTGCAAGTATTATTATTTTCATAATTGTATGATTTACTTAATATCTAAGGCTCCAAGCTTACATCCTAATTACTGGCCGTAAAATGCTATGCCTTATTTTCGATGCTTGTTTCTTATAAACCGTATATACCAGACAGCCATCATAGGGGTTATCGATGACAAATATAGTACATGATGATGCAATGAATCACAGTAATGCAAGCCAAAGAGCAAACTGTATTGCGCACGCCTAAGCCCCCCGTATCTCTTTCAGATCTGCTTAATTATTGAATTGAACAATTGCCACTCCACCTATCCTTTTTGTCTTGTAGACTTACTGGAACCTTGATAATTAATTTTAACTTTTCCTTTTCAATGGAAAGATTTTTCACGGGGAAAACAGTAAAAATTATATAACCATACTAATGAAAATTATTGATGTATTCTCTTATTCCCTCCTTACACCGAAACTGATGAGTTAACTTTTTTTTGGGCCTCACTATGTTAGAAACCCACGTAATGTAGCCTAATCGGCCTCAAAATGCAAGAACTTTCGCATCAGATTCTTTTTATTTGTATCCTAAACCCACAATAACAGAAAAAATTCAGACCAAAAACAACAAAAAAATTGGATAAAAAAAAACCTAAAAGTGTACAAAAGGCAACTTTTTATTTTTCAAGAAAAATATCAGTCATACCTGAATTGAAGAATTTTTAAAAAAAAATGGTAGATTTGGGCTTCTTTTCTTTTTTTCGATTGGAAGGTGGCGCAATCTCGAACCTTCAACATGGTTATAGACACACGACTTTTTTTTGTTTTTGTGTCTGTGTTATAGACACAAGATGACCAAAATTATTGCTGCAGGAGGAGTAGCAATTTGGGCTTATTTCACAGATAATTTAAAGATATTGGGTCTGAAACTGGGACTGGGCTGTCCATTTGTTGCAATTGGGCAGCTGCAATTACTTTGACCGGTCAACGCTCTTACCCAAAATAAATAAGTGCAACACTTGACCAGAATAAAAAAAAATTGTTTCAATGGTATAAGTTGCGTATATATGTTTGTCATATAAATACCAACTATATTAGCACACTTAATGGAAGGGCTTGGATTAAAATCGTTTTTAATCCTTTATAATTTCTTTTTCAAAGAAAAGGCACACTGAATAATTGATTTGACGATAGCAATGAGGTGTTCCCTTATTCCCTATGATCTATAACTTTCATTTCACATTTGCATAAACACGAAGCAAGATATTCCCTTCTTTTCCAAATCAAATGAAGGAGGCCAGCTGTCGAGGGTCAACGGTCAACATGCCTGCCAAGCCTTTATCCATAGCCTACTTTGCCTTACTCAGAAAAGAAAGCACATACATATCAAAGTTGACATGGATACGCTTCTTGTGGCAAAGATACGATGAGAGAACAATAATATGGATTAACGTGTGCCACGCTTCCTATTTGATAATCCGAGCATAACATATTGTGTTAGGTACTGAAAGTTATTTCTAATGCGGATTGCAGTGGGGCCATAAATTGCCATTGACTATGAGCCTGAGCCACACTTATATGGTGATACGTCTCGCTATCTCCGGCATTATACTTTTCTTCCTTTTAGGGTGAATCACATCTCAGCACCTTTGATGCTGGTGGTGGTGGATGCGTGCAACTGCACCTTCCACGCATCATGGGCGATAAATCCTGCAAATTTAAGTTTTTGAATAGATACACTCTATTCATTTCAAAATATCTATCAAATTTTGACTAAACATGTGAATATTAAGAAAAATAATAAATAATATTAATAATAAAGTAAAATATAGTGAATGAATTAATACATCTATAAGTATTAATTAATACAACACAATACTCAATGCTAATATTAGATAAAATACTTTAAAAATGCAAAATTAACTAGGATAGTTTTGGAAGAATAAAATTAATATTTTATTAAAATATAAAATTGACATATATTTTGAAATATAAAATTATCTAAAAGTAGACAAATATTCTGAAAGAAAAGAGTACACGTTAATATATAGTTGAATAATATTATTAAAAAAATTCTTATACTGTCGATATATTTAAACTAGACCCGCATTAATATATATTTATTATTTTTGAAATAGTAATTGTATAAATTAAACATTTTTAATAATATGTTAATTAAGTTTTGGTTGAGAGACAGTGCATTTGAGTTGCACACACACGTTCTAAATGGAAAATGAGTTATCAGCTAATGTATCTTTAACACTAATCTTCAAAATGGTCCCAATGATGTGTGCTTTCATCAGTTAGGATCAGGGCGTGTGATTATCAAGAGATTAGCAATCGGGTAGGCCAATTGGGTATGTCACATTCGTATCTTCTTCCAGGGTCTCCAAATCCCACTGTCAGAGAACGGTGGAAGCTAGCAGGAAGAAAGGCCGAATTCCAGTTTGGTTTGGTGTGGGCCAATTCAATATTTAGAATATTCATAGCTAGCTTAAAGAAACGAAATAATATATATACACAAGTTCCACTTGTACCTATAGCTGAAATGAGGAAGAGATCATGAGCACACGGATGTAATTGAATTGTTGGGATTTAGAGGATCGTGCATTCCAAGTCAAATTCTAACGGAAATCAGGTGAGTGTCTATCTCTCTGAAGAAAACAAGAGCGGCATGTGACTGAGTTCAAGATTATAATAATAATAATAATGAACTAATTAACCCTACTAATTAACCGTACTTCATTAAAAAGATAATAAAGATACCAATACATGGCTGTTTAGATTGACAAGTACTCTTTCTTCTTAAACAATGGTCTTGGAATTGCTTAAACGGCCAAAAATAAAAAAAATATGTGGTATAGCCCACACGCAAATATATATATATATATATATATATATATATATATATATATATATATATATATATATATATATATATGAGATTACTGATCTCTACATCTTCATGTATAAATTATTAAGGTACACATTTCATTTTAGATATAAAACCCTCTCTTCTCTCCTAAATCAACTTAAAATTTTGGACATTATTATAATTTTATTTTGCTCACTTTTTTTATTACTCTTCTATGTTTTCTCTCACTTAATTAATATCCACTCTTTATTATTAGAATATTATTTTCAAATTTTTTTACTTGAATATTACACAAGTAATTAAAAATTGAAATAATAGTATTATTTATTTATTTTTACTAATTCTAGGTACATTTTTTCACACATTTATTTTAACAATTGTTTTATTTTCCCTAAATAAACACTTTCAGTTTGTAGGTTCTCACGTAACTTTTTTTTTTTGTTGGTGTTTAACGTAATATTTACTAATATTTAATACAATTGTTTTTATTTTATATAAACACATACTGTTTCGTACTTTCTAGCATAATATTTAATGATATAACTGTTTTTAAGATTTTAACACTTGCATTTTTTTTTCTATAAACACTTAATATAATTTTTAAACATGTGAATTAATATTTATAATATTTTGAGACAAATTAAAAATATAATCATCAATAACTAAATACTACAAAGTTATAATGGAGATGGATATATATTAATTAAGTGAGAGAAAATATAGAAGAGTGATAATAAATGTGAGCAAAATAAAATTACAATAATGACCAAAATTTTAAGTTAATTTGAATTAATATTTAGGTATATATATGTGTGTGTGTGTGTGTGTGTGTGTGTGGGGCAACGCGCTTGCTTGTGTGTTTAGGGGTTTAAGGTTTACGTGTGTGTATAATAACAAAATTTGTAATATTGTGACCATATTTGACCTGTAGACTATACTAATGTAACATTTCACACTCGTACTTCTTTTGTTTGGTAGAATTTCACTCTCGTAGTTGAGTATATGTTTTTTATGATCCCTCAACAAATGTGTTAAGATCCTTATTAGTGATATTCTTAAGGGTAAACTATGATGTAGTCAGGAAATTATTGAATCGTTTAGCAGGAACTTTTGAATTTTAATGAGAGCAAACCGGGAGAGAAGATTGAGCGGAGATTTGTCGCTTAACAACTTGGGATGCTTGAACCCTATCAGTGTCTTGTCAGGCCCCGTCCCGTGGCTTTCACACTTTCCTCATAATGTTACTGTTAGCGTTCATTATTTTATTCGGTCAATGTTCTTCTAAAAAGATTCTGAATTTGTCGCAAAACGACAAAACGAAACAACTAATGCCATATACGCTTGTTCTGCTAAAAGGGGTGATGAAGGAGACTATGAAAAATTTAAAAAAATATTGTGTTCAAGAATTTAGGAATGGAGCATACACCAGCTCAGAGGTGATGGATTTGCTGCGCGTAAGGTTCACATTAAAAGAATAGAATAGAGGCAGAATATATTATGATATATGAATAACTTCAATTCTCTATTTATAAATGAAGTAATTGGTAAGTAAACTATTTTAGATTTTTTTTATGCTTTATTAAAATTCAATTAATATCATAATTGATTCGAGGGCATTTCATTTTTTGTTTCTTGATACAAAATATGTAACATTATAAATTAAGACTTTGATAAATGTTAATGAGATTTGAGAGGTTCACTCCAAGTGAGATTGGGCCAAAATTCTTATCACCAAACAACACATTTTTCTTGTCCTACATTTTTATCATTCAACTAAATTTATCCTACCTTCAGACCAAAAAACAAAAGACGAAAAGCTAAATTTATCCCACCTTATATCCTTCACGCCCATTACAATTGAATAATGTTAAACAATTTAAATCTTATGCAGTAAATTAAATATTAGAATAATATGGCATAATTAATATTCTTTTAATAAGCAAGTAACTGTTACTACCACATTTCATCAAATGATCACTATCATGAATTGTAGCACTGCATTGCTCATTATAACTCTACCGCCTATTCACATGCGAGAGATATGAACTGTATATAAAATGCCGGTGAAGCATTTTTCATTTTTCAAATAAACAAGCCTAATTCGCTCTCTCGCTCTCTCACACACACACTCAATGTATAAAGACAGCATATACTCATCACAAGACATCAATCATGACACTGCTTTCAATTATGTTTTGATTGCGATCTTGCAAAGGGGGGACTGAAGAGTCAAGAGTGAGTACTCCTGGGGGTCCTCTTTTTCATTTCGTCGACACCATGGTAATTGTTTTTATGTCTATGCACTTGGATGAATGGAATATATATATATATTTATTGTGTGTGTACAAATTAAATCCCTCCATTCAATTCACTGGATCAGTCACTTGAAAAACGTTACTTCAGTACATTTGACGTATCCTGTTAGTTTTCCCTGTGCCTGTTTGAAATGTGTCTCCCTCTATGTTAGCGTAATGCTTGTTCCTGTGTGGTTTTTCCCTGCAGGGGGTAAAAGCAAAGAAGGAAATCAAGTGCTAAACACTGTCGTTTGGGCCACATCCATGTTGTCCTCTGATTGCTTGGATAAAGATATGTATGAATGAAGCATTGTGACAAAGCAAATAAGAGAGTGACTGCGACCTACGAAAGTGGCCGGGAAAAACCAAATGTCACAATTGGTGATATGTATATATATATATCTCATGCGCCTAATAATTCACATATCATAATGCTGCTGCTCCAATACTGCTAGCTAAGTCTGCGATTGAAATGGCCTACCAACTGGGCGTGACATGCAGAGTTGTTCAATCCATTTGATTTATTTTGGTTAATACTCGATAATATGATGTGATAAGCTGCTAACTAGCTAGGACAACAAGGGCTATTTTCATAATACTCAAAAACCTGTTATTTTAGTTCCAACTCTATATAGTATTTTGGTTTTTCTAAGATGCGTACATGTGTCATGGTTCTTGGTTAATTTGTATAGCTAGCATAAAAGCATTGAGCAATTTTGCTATTTTTTTCACCCCAGTTCTGCCTCCATG
Source organism: Dalbergia cultrata (assembly GCA_031216105.1). Taxonomy (NCBI): domain Eukaryota; kingdom Viridiplantae; phylum Streptophyta; class Magnoliopsida; order Fabales; family Fabaceae; genus Dalbergia; species Dalbergia cultrata. Next base: position 4,399,916 of record CM062348.1, on the reverse strand, counting down.
TGCCCTCAATCTTCCAATCCCTCCCTTATTTCCCCTAATGCACTTTCTACCATTATGTATGTACTATGTAATGGAAAATGGTGTACATGATTAACTGGTGTAAAGAAATACTTAGTACACTGAAAATAAGATAAAACACTTATTCTGATCCATTGGTTAATTTATACACAAGTTTTGTGAGTTATTATTGTCTCCTACTTTTCCTGCACTTTTAATATATTAGCTAATTTATCAATTAATAAATGAAAAAGAGTAAATGTTTTATCTTACCTTAAAAACACTTTAATATTTTCCCGACAGATTATTTTCAATTTGTGATACACTTTACTTTCTTGTGTATTGTATTGCCTAATAAGCACAGCTAATCAACACATCGTATGCTTACAGGAAAATCCGGTTGAAAAATGGAATAATGAAAAATATATGCCTGTACAGTTGACACACGAGATGAATTTCAAATTGATCAGGTTTCCATGTATATAATAGCCTACCAAAGCTCAAAATCTAGGAAACATATGGGATAAACTTTTGTATCATTCATTGTAAGTACTACGTGCACATGAATAATGCACACAGCACATCTGGCACACAAAGTAACGCACAAGCGTAAGATTATGATACACGGGTGTGAGATTCTTTGCACATCCATTGCATAACAGCGAGCCAGCTCTTATGCGGTTTGTTATTGCGATTACTTTAAGTTAATCATGGAAGCAACAAAGTTTAAGAATTAAACCAGCATTCCACAATTGTAAAAGAAAAAAAATCTTGTCTTTGGCATCTGAAAGGATTCTTACTACACTCGGTGATACCACGCTAACATTATAGTTGACAAAATTCATCTACTTGATTAATAATTAACCTGGAGTGTATTCTGTATATTGTATAACTGCCAAATATTCTTCATTTTAATTTGTTTTTGGTTAAAAAATTAAGTAACAGGTAAATACCCCAAGTTGCAGATAATTGTCGGAGAGTTTTGGAAGCTTCGATGGATGCTAAGTGCTAACAATGACGTAGACTATGATCTATCTTATCACCTTTTATTTCTTTCTTTTCTTTCTACCTTGGAGGAACATATATGTCATGCAACTCTATCCTTTTCATTCCAATCACTCACTACTTGTGCCGTACACCACCCTGGCCCCCTCCAGCCACCACTCTCTCTCTCTCACCTCTTCCATTCCACCGCTTCAAATGGACGAAGCGTCTCCTTGGCTGCATCATTTCAGTTGATTGAGAATCATGTGAGTTTCCTCTTGCGGCTTCTTGCTCACAAATCCAACAAGGACAAGAGCCAGTTTTGAATAAACAAGTTTCCCTTTTCTTCTTTTCTTCTCTGAGACTCCTTTTGCATAGAGAGGGATATAGAGATGGTGAATTTGGGATCGGCTTTCATAGAACTGATAGCTGCGGGTTATAGAAAGTAGCAACCTTTCGGTGTCATCCCATTGAATTGATAACATGAAGCCAAGCCAACAAGGTACTATAACCATATTGCACACAACCCTCCTTTTTTCAATTCCCCTTCCCTATGGTCCGTCTCTTAACCCCCGTCTCTTCTAAACAACACCTTTTCTTTTTTTCTTTCTAATTGTTTCTCAGCTTTCATAAGAATAGGAACAAAACTCCGCATGCCCAAATATAGCCCACAAGGGAAAATACATGAGAGCTAGATACAGAGATAGATAGATAGAGCCTAAAGCTAGAGCAGTGTTATACAGGGCCATAATACAAAGTACAGAAAACAACACTAGCTAGCAACACCCCCACCTACCAAGGACTCATTAATGGTGCAAGCAAAGACATATACTGACACACGGAGCCCAAGAAATTGAAATATGAACTGCATTCGCAGAAGAATAGTGGGTCTGTAGCGGTAATAAGAAACCCCTACAGCCTCCAAAGTGGGCACCTATCACACCTACTGCCCTTTAAAACACTTCCGACTTATCGCTTTCATCTCCTCACCCATAATCATATTTATTTATTTATTTATTTATATATATATGACTCAACTTTATTTATAGATATCTACATTCATCAATGTGGTTCATAAAAACAACAAAGCTTGTAATCAATCATAGAACTAGCCGTACGGTTCCAAAGCCCTCAATGACAAATCTAATTAGTAGCTTCTAAAGTTGCGAGCTTTTTGCAAGTTCCTGTCTAAGAAACCATGTTTTTTGATGATTTCTCTTTGAATTTGAACTTAATCGCTGATTTCAGTTACTGGGTCAGGGTCCCTCATAACGTACGTTAAATCGACAAAGTTCTTCTCTTAAAATGGAAGCGGTTTTTAAGAAACTGTTGCTTTTTTTTTTTTTTTCCCTCCAGTGTGTGACTTTAATGTGAAAACCGAATGGCACAGATTATAGGTGGGGATTACGAAGCATTAAAAAGGTGGAGAGATAGAAAAGAATGCATAGACAGAGCAATTGCAGTTTTTAGAGGCAGAAAGAACACTAGCGCCGCTCGTGTTTTCGTCGCTTTTCAGTCTTCAATTCCCAAAAATCAGATCTCGAGGTGCATGTTTATGTGTTGGTGTTCGTGTTGTTGTTGTTGTTGTTGGATTCTTCAACACAAAAGCAATACTTGTTGAAGAGCTTTGCTTTTGGGGGTTTGTTTTATTATACTATTGGCTTGTTGGCGAGTGGATTATGGCCATGATTAAAGAAGGGTCGGTGATCATGTTGAATTCTTGGCGTTGCTTCACATGTAAGCCTGGTATGGCCTTCACTTTCAACTCTAAGCATGACCTGCGTTTCTTCTTCCTATTTGATTATTATTCGGTGTAGTGGTGTATTGGGGTATGTAGAATTCTTAATTACTAGTACTATTCTATTAGTATTGGAGGGGTTTGGAACATGCAGGCAAACCATTGTCATTGGCGGTTGCTTTTGGTTCCTCGTACTTAGCCATAGTCTTAACTTGTAACATTTAATATTCTACTGGGTTTTGCATAATTAGCTAGAGAAACATTGGGCGTTCTCTATCTTAAGGCGTTGGAAAGCAGTGGTTTTTTTTTTTCATGCGGAAGGTGGTGTGTCTCTAAGTGTAAGATATGCTGAGCTCTGATGAAGGCAATATTGATGAATTCTTTGACTCAGTGGATAGTTTGTCATCGCAAGATTCTTTTTTAGCCAAAGGAGATTTTGGTTGTGAGTGCTTTGGTGGTTGTGATTATGAAATTTGGGTGAATGAGCCAGTGAGTGTGAAGGAAAGAAGGGAGCGGTTTCTGCAGGGTATGGGTTTGGCTGATACTTGTTCTTGTAAGGTGTGTTCACAAGAGGGAATGAAGAACTTTGGTGCCTCATCCATCAGGTTGGGATTGGATAGGGTCAGGGAGTGCAGTGAAGCAGCCTTAAATGCTTGCATTTCTCCTGTTTCCGAAGCATCTGTGAAGTTGGTTCAGTCTGAATTGGAAGTGCCTTCTGAAGCAAAAGTCTTGTTTGATGAATTGAAAGAGAGTCCTCCAGATGCAAGTTTTCAAGGGGAAGTGCATGAGCTCTCTTCTACAGCTCAGGAGCACAAGGATAGAGAACCTGAGGCCCAAGAAGGATTTCAGGATTTTGATCTGGGTGGCAAAAAGAAAAGGAAAAATTGGTGGAAGCGTTTTGTAAACATCAGGAAAGGCAGTGAAGGAAAAATCAGATCAAAGTTGAATGCAGGGACCAATAAAACTCCTAGAGTAAAGGTAAAGCAGAATAAAAAGAGGTGGCTGGAGTTCAGTGGGCTATACATTGGACAACAAATTAAAGCACACAAAGGCCTAATATGGACTGTGAAATTTAGTCCTAATGGTCAGTATTTAGCCAGTGGAGGTGAAGATGGTGCTGTGCGCATATGGCATGTTGTATCGCTGGATACATCTGGTATTTGTTTCGGTGAAGAAGACAATACTGCTGGCAAAGTGAAACATGACAACTCTTCTCCTTGGAAGAAACATTCAAGCCAATCTTTAATTTTCCCTCCAAATAAGATTTATCAGATTGATAAATCACCATTGCAAGAATTTTATGGTCATTCCAGTGATGTCTTGGATCTGGCTTGGTCTAATTCAGAGTTAAATGTGAGTTTAGCTTGCAAGAAGCTCCCAAAACACGCAACAAAAATACTCTATCATGCAATTTGTTATATTTGTTATGATTGCATTTTTTTTTTTTCAAAGCTGATAATAAATACCTGCTGCAGCTTCTCCTCTCATCTTCTATGGATAAAACTGTTCGCTTGTGGCAAATTGATTCTAGTCAATGTCTAAGTGTTTTCCGTCACACTGACTATGGTAAGAATAAGAGGATTATGCATTTCCACCTGCATTTTCCAGTCATCTTTTAGCTAGTACAATTTACAGCATATTCTTTTTACATATTCATATTTTCAAACATTAGCATCTTTCTATCCCTCAAATATAATCATAATTATGTCTCTTCTTTCATCGGAAGCAGTGACATGCATTCAGTTCAACCCTGTTGACGAAAATTACTTCATCAGTGGATCCATAGATGGCAAAGTTCGAATATGGGGAATACGCGAAGAGCGAGTTATTGACTGGGCAGATATACACGATGTCATAAGTGCTATAAGTTACCAGCAAGATGGAAAAGTATGCTATGAATACATGAGTAGATCTTTTCATCATTTTGAGAGTCTTTTTACTTCTTATGACACTGGAAACTTATGTCCATGAGATCCATTAACCTTTGAATATTTATGCATGCCAGGGATTTGTAGTAGGTTCCATTACTGGCACTTGTTGCTTCTATGTTGCCTCAGGTATGTACTTGTGGGTTCCTAATTATTGTACAAGTCTTGAACCCTACTTGCAAAAGATAAAACAAAGGGATGAGGTATTGGAAGGAGTGTCTAAATTGGATTCCTAATGATTTAGGAAAATATTTCCAGCTTGAGGCACAGATACATGTCCATGGAAAGAAGAAAGCGACAAGCAACAAGATTACTGGCATTCAGGTTCCAATCTAGCTTGAAACTCTTTACAACTAAGATGCTACACTTTGTACTACTTTTAGTATCATTATACCACCCTTTTTGCATTGCAGGTTTCCAGTAAAAATCGCCACAGAATTATGATCACATCAGAAGATTCAAAAATTCGTGTATTTGATGGCATTGAACTTGTTCAGAAATACACAGGTAGCACTTAAGGATAGCTTTCAAAACTCACTAGGAGTTTTTCTCTTTCAAATAATTAATATTTGTGTTGCATTTTCTTATGACTTTTTCCTTTTGTTAGGATGCTAATTATCTCTGATTTCGTGACTGTTATCTACTTATCTTAATTAAAATCGTACAATTGGCATGAATATAGGATTTCAGATTCACATATTCTTTGTGATTCGATGCCTGCATGATACGCTTTGTCTTTTTTTTTCAAAATTGCTCAATTATTATGACCTAAGAGCAACTTCTGAAAATTGCCTAGTTGTAACCTTGTTTTTTGTGGGAAGCTGCTTCAGGTTTCACTTTTGCATGTTGAGGATATGTTGATTTATCTCCTTACTTCTAAGGGTCAGCCTCTGTAATTCTGTCATTATCTTTAGTTTCTGTTGGTTTGAGTGGATTGCCATATCATCATTGAATTTGTTAATATGTGAAGATCTTGGCTTTATTTCTTTTTTCGATAAAAATTTCAGACTCATAAGAATTTAGACAGTCAGTTTTGTAGTCCACGGTATAGTTGCCGGATAGGCAGAAGGATCTACTTATCTGGTCAGTTGATGTCCTTTCACTGTTGCCACAACTGTTAAGGCTTGAGCAATTGTTTTATAAATTGGACAGTATAGCGGCTCTAATATTAATGCCTATCCTATCTTTCTACAACAAATTTGGACTAACTTAATTTATTGGCCCTTCTTTTGGACTCCTGTGTGCTGAAAAGTTAAGTTAGTCAAGTTTGATATGCATCTAGATAAAATTATTTTCCATTTCTCTCTAGGATGGATTAGGGGTCACTTCACAAGTTGAGATAATCACTGTGCCTGGTATATTGTGTGTGTATTGTAATGTGCATGGAGAGGCCTCATGAATTTTGATTTCGTTGGGCTATTTCCAAATGCAAATAATACTCCACAATTTCTTTGGTAAGACTTAAGGTATTTGGTCCCTCCTACATATGCATGCATTCCATTTTTCTACTTGTGATATAGTATTGCTTGACCAGCAAGCTTTGGAGTTGTGTGCTGATTTTGTGTTTTCCACTATGCATATGCTTAATGCTTCGTTCACACGAAAAATTGAGGGTCGGTTAACCTTACTACTTCTAACAGGCCTCCCAAAGTCAGGAACTCAGATGTCTGGTTCATTTACATCTAGTGGAAAACATATAATCTCAGTTGGAAAGGACTCCCACGTGTATATTTGGAACTTCAATGACTTGAGGAACGCTTCTTCCAAGAACACAAAATCCGAGCACTCCTGCGAGTACTTTTTCTCCAAGGGTGTCACTGTTGCGATACCTTGGCCAGGCATGAAAGCAGAACCAAGAGTCTCTAACAGTAATCTAGCTTACTGTTCTTCTGAAACACCAACCCAACAAGAGTTTGCACCTGAGGTTAGAGAATCGGAGCGTTTTTCTCTTGGCAATTGGTTCTCCATTGATGGTTCATGTCGAGGTTCCACGACATGGCCTGAGGAGAAACTTCCAAGCTGGGATTTGCCTCTTGCAGAAGCAGATGAATATGATGGGGGGCAGCAGCAGTTATGTCACAAAGATGGTGTATCAGAGACATGGGGACTATCAATTGTGGTGGCTGGTTGTGATGGAACTATCAAAACATTTCACAACTTTGGATTGCCCGTTAGGCTTTAGGACAATGCCATTGCTTTGTGGTGCTGAATAATAACCGAGTAACATGGAAAAGATAGAGTTTCAAGCTTATGATTATGATCATTGCTGAATTCATTTTTTATGTGAACTGAAGCCCTCCAACAAGCTCCAGGGATTTGTATATTTACACTAGTGTGCCACTAATTTAATGTGGCTCTGGTGATGGAGTCAGACCACCGGCCACAACAAGAATCCCTGACATGTTTTTATTGTTATCCCTTAACATTGTTTACGATTAGTTAACTTATAGAGGAGGTTAAAATATAGAATTGAAGATTTGTTCAAAGATGCGCTTCTATTACCGTATGGCTTGCGGCCTAAGCTAAATAACTGTTATTGGATAATAGAACATCACAGCACAGAATAAGGCGCTTATAACTGTAATATTACTCCTTATTTAAGCTCCGTTTTATGCACACTAAGACTCGATAATATAAGCTAATAGTATAATGTTATATAGTCAAATTATTTTTATCCTATAACTATAAAATTAGATTATTAAGTCCCAAAAAGCTTGATAACATCTGAATTAATTTTACAGGATAATTCTAAATTAGTCTTGACTTTTTCCTTCTATGTCAACGCTACACCTCTACCCACCCAAAGAAGGATCCAGAAATCAACTAAAGGTGGGGCTGAACAAATAGAATCATAATTATATTATAAAATAAATTTAAGATATATATAAACTTATCAGTAAATAATATTATATATTCTTAGTAATCTATACCAAAATATATTCTGAAAGTCAAATTATAAATTGCAAATTACAAATATTTGGCTTTGATGCTTGAGAATTTTAATTCGATATTTCTAATTTGCTATGTGTATCTTTATGATAAACAGACTATGAGTTCAATTATCAATAAATAATTAACATGTGAAATATTTCTCTCAAAAGTATTATAATTCAAAAAAATTTTATAACCACTTTTTAAAATCTTATTTCATAAACTAATATATCTAAAAAAAACTAGTAAACCTGGATGAGTATACCTAAAAGAATAAAAATAAATATGCAATAGATCTTCTAATTTTTTAATATATGTATATAAATATAAATACTTTTTAGTTAAATAATAAATATAAGTATATATTGTAATATCCCTAATTTTAAATAAAAGTGTTAGAAAAATTTTTCAAGCTAAAAAGAGTGTCAGTTATCCTTACCTATTGTTCCGAGTCCTAAATTTCACTAAGTCTGGACCTTACACCTCCTTGGAGGATTATATAATATAACCATATTCTTGGAACCAAAAGCCTCTGTAATTGTTCCTTAAAGAAAAACAAGTTAAAGAGCTATTTTTAATGAATTTTATGAAATCTTTAAATACTCCGTTTTTAGCCCTCCAAATTTGAAAAATCGTGAGAATTTCTGGATTTGAACTAAAACCCAAAATTTGGATTTTGATTTTTTTTGGATTTTGACTTTTCTAATATTTTATTTGAATCAAAATGAGGAATATTCCATTATTTACATTTATGTTTTAAAGTTAATGAAGAGTAAAATAAATGAGGACATTAACTTAAAATTAAGAATTGTAAATAACTGAGACTGCCCCAGCGGTCATATGACCGCCCAAACAATCGGCGGAGAGTAAGGCGATGCTACAGCAATAGCAGGGACCACCTTAGCAGTAATTGACCGCCTAGGTGGTCAACAGTGTTATAAAAACCTTCATTTCGAGTTCCAGACTATACACTCTTATATCCCCTCCTCTCTAGAGAAATGTGAAAACTCCACCTCCCAATCCCATTTCACCCTCTAAACTCCATTTTCTTCCAAGTTTAATTAGGAATCATCCGTCCTCCAAACCCAAAGATATGTTATTTTGCTAGTTTTGTTTCATTTCCTTTAAGTTTTCCTTGTTTAGAGGGGATTCTTGGTGTTTCTCGAGGGAAAGGAGCTTTCCACTTTGTTAGAGATGAATTCTTAGATATTTTGAGGTTTTAGAAGTTGATTTAGACTTTCATTGCTTCTATACCAAATATTGCTGTCAATTCTGCTTTTAAGTGTCCTGTTGGTGTTAGTTCATCACTGTTCATCCCTCCAGGTGAGTGGGCTTGCATCTGTGATCTCTATGTTCTGTATTAGAGTTATTTTCATGAAAGTATAATTTATTGCTTGATTTTTTAGAAATATTATATAAGGATTTGAAGTTACTGTTGGTTTATATGTTTTATAAATCCTAATTTTAGAGCATGAAATATGTTTTGATAAAACTCATGGGATCATGTTTGTTGAGTTGATTTCAAGTATGTTTGATGAGAATTGTAATTATGGAAAGCTTTTATGAATATTAAATTAATTGTAGATATGGTTTATGTATATGACATGGTTATATACTTCAAAATGCTATTTAGAGGAGATAGTGGAATTGTAATTGCAAACTTTGCTATTTGAAAATATGATATTAAGATTTCCATTTATGAAAAGCTTGATGGTTTGAATTATATTTTAGAGGATAAATCAAAAGATTTTAGAGCTTGAATTTTCATGAGTTTCAAAATAGTTGACGGCTACATATTTTGTAGAAGTATAAAATCACAAATGTCTACAACGGGTGAACCCTTGGACATGATTTCATAGCCACAATTATGCTAAGGTCAGACTATTAAAATCAGATAGATTCAGAGCTCTCAGAAATTAAAAAGGTTTAAAGGTTTTAGTTTTAATGGATTTACTTTGTTAGTTTAAAAGGTAGTTATAGATAAACAGACTGTATGTTAACGATAGTAAATCCATTAACCTTGGTACCAAGTATCCCAGGCTAGAGATAGCAGAGAATTTATTATCACACTAGGGACAACGATACATAACGTCCAGATGTGATTAGAGGTTTATATTCAGAGTTTTGTTACGTCACAAACATTATGCGTAATCAGAACAGAGATTATTATTTCTCTATAAACTACTACATTGTATGATTTCAGGTATGAAAGTGATTGAGAAAATTATTTTTGAGTTATAACATGAATGATTATAAAGGACTTTTAGAAATATAGGTATACTTGGTTATATGAGATTTTTTAGTGTTATTAATGTTCTTATGATCTTTATGCATAGTTTCTTGATGTCCCATGAAAGGGGTTTTGGGTGAGGAGTCACTTACTGAGTTTTTGTAACAAAACTCACCCCTCTGCTTTCCTTTCTATTGCCGATATTATAGCTGCTATAGGTTCTACTCCTAACCATCAGCGTCTCAGCAGTAATAAAGTATAGCTGGTAATCTTCGCTTGAGTTAAGCTGTCTCATTCTTTTTAGAGTGCTCCAATGTATTACAGGCAGAATCTCAGACCTTAGATCGTGTCTTGCATCTGTATATTATGATAACATATTTAGATTTTGCATTTAATCATCTAATTGTATTAGTTTATGGACATTTTGAAACACAGAAACTTATATTTGTATATTATAGCATGACTTTAGATCTTGGATACAGATTATGAGATTTTTAATCCTAATTTTATGAAATAACAACATGTGATTTATATGCAGAAAATGAAATTGTATTTTAAATAAGTTATAAATAGTAGGTTTACAGAGCATCCTAGGTCACGAGGCTTACGTGGAAATGAGATTTTTCACGTGCAGGCCACATGCCCAAGTCAGGTCATGACATATATATTAAAAATATTGGGAAGGGGAAGAGGGGACCTCTCTCCTGGTACCCATTGCCGACAGTAGATTGCCACCCATTGGTCAACGCTCATCCGCCATCCGCTGGTCATTGCCCATTACTCGCTAGTTACTACCTACCACCTACTAGTCACCATGCTTCCGCTTGTCTATCACCGGTCATATAGTGCACCGAGCAATAGATAGTATAAAAATTGATACAATGAATACCTTATACTATAGTCTCAAATTTCGTACTATCATGTCTAAAATTATTGGGTCTTATTCTTTACGGAGCATCAAAAGTCCTTACTGCAAACCTACATAACTCTCTAGTCCGTTATTGCCTACTAGGGGTGTATAGGAACGAATTAGGACGAGTTAGACAAGACCCGAACCCGTTCGATTTGCAGACTGTATTAATTTTTGAAACCTGACCTCGACCCGATAATAACCCGATTATGTCCTGGGTTGTATTGGGTCAACCCGGCATTCTAACAATATACAAGAATTGAGATATTATACATAATAAAATTATAAAATTTTACAAGTAAGAAACAAAATTTTAGAGATATTTTACGATATAGGTTTCAGAATATACTATATCATTGTAGAAATATCAAATTTTGTAAAATATATTAATTGAAATTTAAAATCTTATAATTTTTCATACATTATTTTATATATATATATATATATATATATATATATATCTTAAGGGATAATTTGACCTCGGGCTGGGTCGGGTCAACTTGATGTATGACCCGAACCCTGCCCAAAAAGTGTACTGAAACAAATTTCAAGATCCGAATCCATCCCAATCTTCAGACCGGGCTTGGTTGATGGGACGGGACAGGTTATGAACACCCCTATTGTCTTTGATGCTGAGATACCGAAATTGAGTAATTTTTGAAAAGGCTGTCAATTTTGTACTATTGTAAAAAGCTATCTAGTTCAAAATATCAACGATTTTAAGTGAGCTTGTTTGAAGTAATTTTTAACAATTAATTATGTAAATGCTCTCTTTGGAGTCTGCTTTTTGGGCTTCGGCCCTCTTGCGCATCCCCAAAAAAAAGAAGAATTATGTAAATTGAAGCACTAGAATATATGTTAGGAATGGAGAACAAATGTGAAGTTTAAAGAAACTTATATTAGGAAGAAAAAAAAAATAATTTTAAAGCACAAAATATTCTTGGAATTCAAAGTCTGCCGACCTTAATGAGGTTCCCTAGTTAGTTTTGCACAAATACCATTGGGATGTCTTTTTTTTGTTTGTTTCCTTGTTTTAATCTCCTTTCATTGCATGAGATTGGTATATTTCTGCTTTGTTGTGCGCTAGATATTTTGGGAAAGAAAAACAAAAAAGTCATTTTTGTCGTGAATGATTACGGAAGAAAAAAAATGAAAAATCCAATCAAGCAAAAGAATAATAATAATAATAATAAAAAAATAAAAAATCAAACTTATCGTTAGCGGCAACCACAACAGAAACACTGAAACAGATCGGAGCATTGCAAAGCGAAGAACAGCTTCCGCAACTGAAGAGGAAGGGAGAAGAGGGTTTGCCTCTGAACTCTGATGGCTATGTCCTTCGCCCCTTTCCTCTCTCTCTCTTCTTCTTCTTCTTCTTCGTCTTATTGTTCCTTCCCTTATCCTTCTTCAGCTCTATCTCCTCCTCCTTCCAAGCCCTACAACTATTCCACTGGCTCGCTTCCTAATTCAGCCTCCCATGCCACCATCACTATTCGCTCTTCTTATTCCCAAATGGGTTCTTCCTCTGACTCCTTTAATTTCAGGTTCTCCCCAGCACACCCTTCCTTTTTTATTTTATTCCTTATTTTTTATTTACCTTTTGGTTTAGCCTGGTAGTATCATATGTGACCATGAATTTTGGTCGCCAACAAGCTGTTTGTTGAAATGTTTCTACCAAAGCTAACATAAATGTTGGTTTTTTTTAAACATAGTAGCACTGCGTTGTTCATTGTTATTGTGGCTGCTAAAAATAAAAATTAAAAAAATATATTTGTTCTCAGGAAGCCTGAAATTCCATCTCTGTCCCCATTTGCACTGTCAATGAATGAATCCAGCAACCAACCATTCAAATGGCGAAGGGTCTTGCTCAAAGTCAGCGGAGAAGCTCTTGCAGGAGATCACTCTCAGAATATTGACCCAAAGGTCTACAATCCAATACTCAACAAATCTTTACACTCTCATTAAGGCATAACAAACGAATAAAAATGCAGCATTTTACTTGTACTATGTTACTCTCGCGGGTTATCTCTGACAATTTTTTTAATGTAGATAACTATGGCCATTGCAAGGGAGGTGGCATCTGTGACTCGTCTTGGCATTGAGGTGGCTTTAGTTTATTCTTTACATATTAATGTCTTTCTGTTTCTTTTATTGTAGTTTTTATGCTCGCATCCGTGTGTCTTTTTTATCACTTGCCTTATTGAATGCATGAAATTTGCAGTAGTTTTGGGGAAATTATTATGACATTATTGTATTTTTGCAAACTAGCCTTTAGGAGAACTGCTAAGAGGATGATATATTTTGACATCAGCAGCAATTTTGTTTTTAGTTTATAATATCATTGCAAGTTAGAGGGTTTAACTTGAAACCCTTAAAAGCCTTTTACTTGTTTGTAGACTTTTGTTTTAAATGATTAGGCTGATGTTTCAGGTTGCACTTGTAGTTGGTGGGGGTAACATCTTTCGTGGATCATCTTGGGCAGGATGTAGTGGGCTGGACCGCTCATCTGCTGATTATATTGGGTGATTACCTTAATCTCTCTTAATTAAGCCTACCTTTGATGTTCTGTCAGAACTCTTTTGCATGTACACAAGTCTTTCTAAATTTTATCTTGTGGACTAAGTTTCTCCGCTCTGTTGTGATACTTTTTCACTTCAAATTCCACTTTGTTAAGGTCCTCTTATACTCTAAGTGTTATTAAAAATGCATAATATCTGTGAGACATTTACCAATTGTGTCTAATTTATCTTCTAGGATGTTGGCAACTGTCATGAATGCTATATTTCTTCAAGCAACAATGGAGAGTATCGGCATTCCTACTCGAGTGCAGACTGCATTCCGCATGTCTGAGGTTGCAGAACCATATATACGCAGGAGGGCTGTGAGGCACTTGGAAAAGGGCAGGGTTGTCATTTTTGCTGCTGGAACCGGAAATCCATTCTTTACTACAGACACAGCTGCAGCACTCCGATGTGCAGAAAGTAAGTTATTTATTATTGATGTGATCCGCAATAACTTACTGCTGGAAGTTCTATATGTTTTATTGTTGATGGCTTTATTTATATTGTTTCCATTATGATATCGCAGTAAGGGATGCAGGGTTTTTAGAAAGAGAAAAAATCCAATATACATTCCACTTATTTATTCTCATTGTGTTAAATTTGTTCTCATTTCAGTGGATATAGTGAACTTCCCCGCTGTCTTGTCTGTTTTATTATTGATGACTTTGTTTATATAGTTGTCATTCTGATTTCTTGACAGAGGATGTGGATTTTCAAAAACAATTTCCAGTTTCCAGAATGGCTAATTCCGGTCCAGTTCCACTAATTTAAAATGTCTTTGCTAAATTTGTTCTCACCTTGCCATGCAAAGTCAGCTTTATTGCTGCCTACTCACTTATATTCCGTCATTTTTTCAGTTAATGCAGAGGTTGTTCTCAAAGCAACAAATGTTGATGGAGTGTATGATGATGACCCAAGGCATAATCCACAAGCACGTCTTCTTGACACACTAACTTACCAGGAGGTTACTTCAAAAGATCTGTCAGTGATGGACATGACTGCCATAACTTTGTGCCAGGAAAATAATATTCCCGGTAAGTCCACTCCTCACATACACGAATTGATATGAACTATTATGTGAACTACTCTTGTTACATTTTTAGTGGAATTAACTCACATTGGTAATAGATTTTTTTGTCTCCTTATGCTTTCAAAACTGAAGTGACTTACCTTGATAAGTTGCCCCCTCAAATTCCCTTATTCTGGTGCAGTTGTTGTCTTCAATCTAAACAAACCAGGTAATATTGAGAAAGCTATCAAAGGTGAGAGGGTTGGCACTTTGATTGGGGCGACTTGGAATTCTACCATGTCTAGAACGTGAACATATTTGAAGTCCAATTACCAAGTTATTCTTTCTTGTGTTTTTCCTACACAAGCGTCCAGCTGAAGATGAAAAAATGCGAGGTGCATTACTTTGCAATAGGTGATCTTGATGTCCTTTTAGGATGCTGTTTGTAGTCACTAAACTGTAAATATGACAAGGTTAATTGCTTCTTGGTTTTTACCTACAAGTAGTTGGACCGAATTTTGCTTTGCCACCACCTGGTTTTAGAAATGACATTTTAACTTTGCTCCATTTGCACACAATTCCTATCTTCGTTTTTTTCATTCATGACATTTTATATTGCATTCACAAAGTATCTCGTCTTTCGTCCAAATCAAACATGCACTTCGGCCACAACCTGCAGTCCTACTTTCTGAGCTGTAATCCTTAGGAATTCGGCTGATCTTTATCTTTTTACTATTTCCAATTTCATCCTGGACACAGTGAATTATTGGGCTAGAATCCAAGCGAAAAGGATTTACTTTGGAAATAATATCAGAAAACATGAACAAATTGGCCTAATGGGCTTCGTTTGAGTTTTTCATTCCTCTAAGATGACATATCTTAGCATATGAAGATATACCACCGTCATGTACTCGTGTTCTATTATTTGCAGTTGTAAGATGACTTCCTCTGGGCAGAGAAATCGTGTTGGAATGAACTTTTTCTCAAAAGTTCTAGTAGTAGATCAGAATCTGACTTCTCAAACTTGAAAGGTTTGTGAGCGTATCACTACTCATTTGTTTAGAACAAGGATATGACGGTAATCTCACATGATTCTGGTATAATATGAAGCAATAAAGTAATATAATACGGATGATGAATTGAATCTCTTTTTTTTTTAAAAAAAAAAAAAAGGTAATTTAATGGTGAATAAGAATAGGCTTACTTAGAAGAATGAAAAGAAAAATTATTTTTTTTCCCCAATAAAATACGGACTGTGATGTTTGTAGATCCGAGTGTGGAATCCACAGACTTGGTAGATCCGATCACTAGAACAAAGCCATTTCCACATACCCAGTAAGTCAACCGATCATTAGAACAAAAGAGAATTCATGTTCATGAATGGAGAATCACAAGATTGATATGGTAAGTAACAATGTTACCACGAGATCGAATATTCGCTTGCAAATGATTAAAGAATTTATGTATCTATGACTAGGGAACCAAGTAACACATATCACTGCAATCCTCTTAATTCCTTACTAATCAATGTAAATTTCCCATCAATTATGTGTGCATTTCAATACTGTTCAAATAACACAACTCTCTCTCTCTAACATCTTTTAAAGATCTGTCATAGAATTCATCTTTTATTAGCACAATATAATTCCACCTTGTACCATCCCATCCTTTGTGGAGGGAATGGTGTTATATCAATGCGAATTCCAATTATTCGGACCAAGCAACCATTGCTTGTAGAGTTAAAAGCATGGTCCACCTCTTAGTCTTAGGGGTTTGTTTTTTAATAAACTGTTCAATAAAGAGTAATTTAATTACTACCCAAAATCACAAACTAAAAGTGTGGCCATAGCGCTTTACTAGTAGTCCTGCTCTTATTTGATTAATTTAATAAAATAAATAATTATTTGATAAATTCAAAGCTGGGTGGACCTAGACAGACTCGGAATCAGGCCCACATGCAGCCGCAAGTGGTCATCGCTGGCTTCTTGATCAGTCTTTGGATGGGAGTGATGTGCAAATTTGGACATGCATGGGTGTGAAGGCTCGATGGTCCTGACAAGTTTCGCTTTTGTATCTGGTTGAATTGATTTTTCATGATTCCCTATCTACGGGAACTGTGTTATCTATCTCACCGGCGTGTTATTGACACCAGGACCTGTCAACGGTGCTTGCATGATAGTGAAACTCCTCTTCATTGTCTCAGGGACTGTCCCTATTCCAGGAGTCTCTGGAATGCGTTTGGTTTCGGTTCACCTTCAAACTTCAACGTTGATGATCTATACAGCGGGCTTCATCTTTTGTTTTCTTTTTGTTGGCGGCGTAATAAGGATGGCTTGTTTTTGGTGATTCTTTGGTGGTGTTGGAGATGGCGCAACCAACATGTCTAATAATTCGATCTGGCAGCTGCACCATGTCATCATCCACTGGGTGAGAACTTCAATTCCTTTGCTACTCTTCAAAATGTGAACTTCCCTTCCCAGCCAAGCACAGCTGCTTTTGCCCAGATGGGTTCAATCGTTAAAGTCTTCTGTGGGAGAGATTAGAGTGAATACCGGTGGCGGCAGTCGCATGGGAGTCCCTGGCACTGCTGGCTTTGGAGGAGTCTTTAGTGATGGGACGCTAATGGTGCTGTTCTTTTGGCGGAACTCCATGCCATTTTGCAAGGCTGGCTTGGAAATAGCTTGGGAGCTTGGTGTTTATCATATCGATGTATTTGGTGCGAATCTGATCTGATTCTAAGCATGCAGAGTGTGGCTTTACTTGAGATTGAGAGGCAGGTCATATTTACCCATGTTTGGCCTGAGGCGAATAGATGCGCGGATGCAATGGCTCGGCTCCTGTGATTCCTCCTTTGAATTGAATTGAATTGAGTTGAAGGGTGACTGACTGACATGCAGCGAGTTTTCTTTCTGACATTGTAAGTTTTAACCTCGTCTCCCTGTTCGCCGTTTTTGTTTCTTTCTTTCTACCGTCACGCAAAAACTAAAAAAAAAAGGCATCCATTCTAGAGTCCATCAACAGCAAACATTCAAACATTCAAAAAGAATATGCAGATATTTGAAGCCCAACCCACATGGACAACTCAAACTCAGTGGTTGTGAGCAATAAATTCAGCCAACTGTAAATTTTTCATACATAAGAGCGGACCAAAACCTTGCAATTTGCCAAATGCGAACTCCTCACCATTTTTTTATTCTGCTTGCACTTTTTTTGTATTTTTAGGTACATCTAATAATGTACACGAGTACAAAAATTTGTAACACAAAAGTCAGTGAGATGTTGAATTTTCCACCACCTCTTCCCCAATCAATCATTAACAAAAAGCGAAAAAAAAAACAATAATAATAAAACGAAAATTCAAGGGGGGTTAAAAAGGACTTAGTCGAAGATACTGAAGAGGTCCGGTGAGGGCAGCGGAGACAACACGGCGGCAGAAAGGAAACCCGACGGACTCGCCACGAAGCTGTTCGCTGACCAATACGGACTTAGCTCGTGCAAAAACGACGTCGTTGGCGGCTCCATCGCCGGAGAGAACAACCCCGACGATATCGGCGGTAAAGTCCCCGGCGCCGGCGATAATATACCGGGGAACTGGCCGAATTCCACTCCTTCCATCAACCACGTCAAGTCGTCGTCTCCGCCATGAACTCTTTCCTTATCCGACGGGCTCGTCTTCTCGATGGACGCCAGCCTCGCCGCCGGCGACACGTCGCCGGTTCGGAGGGGAGGTTCCTCGCCGCCGGACGAGGAGGAGGAAGGTCCGGTGAGGCGCTGGACGACGTTCATGAAGTCGCTGACGGCGACATGGAGGACTTTGGGAGACACCGAGTAGATGATCAGCGGCTGCCGGTGATCAGGCGGCGGCGGAGCGGGGATTCCTGCGGCGGGAGGAAGCGGCGGCTTACGGATCTTGTGAGATTCTTTGCTTACTCTGAGAGGCGTCGGGCGTGGACCTTGCAGCTGGAGCTCTCTCTTTGGCGACGGCGATGAGGTTTCGCCGGAGGGGAATTCCGGCGGGTTCATGGCAGCGGCGGGGGGCGGAGCTGAGTGGAAAAAGAAGATTTGGGCGTTAATAGAAAGGAGTGAAGTTCTCTTTTTTTCTTTTCTCTTTTTAGAAGGAAAAGAAGATGTGAAAATTTGGAGAGAAAAAATACGAAAAAAGAAAAAAGGTGTATGAATTGTTTTGTAGTGTTGTTAATGAAATGAAGAAAAGGAAGAGTTTCTGGGACCAAATATTTTAATACTATATGTTGATTTTGGCACCAAGGAAATGCGATGTTAGTTTCCTTCATTTATTGACTTCAAGGGAGGTTGGTTAGTCAAAGCACGTGTTGTTGTCCTTTGTTCAATTGCGAAATAACCATGCACTTTGCGAGATATATTGCAATTTCTGTCCTTGTTCTTCGTTTGAGGATTACTGGAGCCTTCCTTGTTTATTCTTTCACGAAATCGATAATTAAAATGAACGGTTAAATATCCATGTATTATGAAATTTTTTTTTAATAAATATTATTATTAGTATTGTTCAACCGCAATCTAAATGGATTAGATAAATAAATAAAGAGTTAATTTGTAAATAAAAGGCTAGATGAAACACCTTCTTCTAACATGCTAGATTTGCAGATTTAGCGAACCAAACCATGACCCAATTCGGACACTAAGATCTAGGAATGGTTAAGCAAGAGTGGATAGCAAGTTCCTTTTTTTATTTTGGGGCCATTCAAGGCGAAGAGTACCTATCTTGAATTCAACACTCCATATTGAGCAATTAATACATGGTACCTCCATGCATCTCAAAAAAGAGCTTTCTTGACCTTGTGTGACGTAGGTATACCCTACTGTACTGGCAGAAGGGCCAATCAAGGAAGGCAAATGACAAGAACAGGCAGCGTGGATTACATTAATTAATAAACCGATAATAACGTGATGCTTGTGACACACAAACACACACAGCCTTATGAGCCTCCCTAATTATAGCAACATATCCTCCTGAAAGTATTGTGATCTGCCCTGAAAACCATGGAACCATTGCTCACTTTATTGATGGCATCACTTATCAACAATCCCACTCCATTCACTAAGCCCGTCTCAATTTTATGCAACCTGGTTGGTGGCAAGTGGCAGAATTTGAGATATACAGTATGGGTAAAGTCTTGAATGCTAGTTGGATCTTATATTATTTGTTGCTATATTTTTTCAATAACTTAATGTTGATTTTAGCCCCCTAACTTTATATTTACAGGTTATTTTAATCTATAACTTTTAATTTGGAATTGATTTAATTTTCTAAAATCAAAGTACTGAAAGAGAGGAGGCGTGCCAGATGTACAAGAGGGATTAGATCGTCAGAAAATGCTGCAAATGGGCTTTTGAGTGATGGACAAGCTAGCTAGCTGAGCGGAGCTGATTAAATAATTGAGTGGAAAAATAGAATTGACCAATGAAGTTTGGAAGATTGACATTTTAAGTTGTCTTCTTGATGACAAATATTTTTAATGCGGTGCTTGTGATCTGATAACTCTGAATCTGAATGAGATGAGTTGTTGAAAAAAGTGGTAATTATTGATTAGATTGATTATCGTGTGTGTGCGTGTGTGTGTGTATATATATATATATACGAGTAGAATTCTCCGATCCCATGAAGTCTTGGTTCACATCTTGCTTGGGCTCAAATTCTTTATGAACTGGTATTTAATTTTGTCCAATCTGGCGACAAAATATATGACTTTTATTACAATTGATTACACAGCTATATATAGTTGGCGGATCATATTCCATAGAATTTAAAAAGAAGTTCATCTTAGAACTTGTACACAATGTGAAGACCATATATAAATTCTCTTGTGTACTTGTACGTATACGCATGGGGGTGCATTAAGCATGAACAAATTTATATGGCTGATGTAAATACTAGTAGGACTCTTATTACTATTAGCCCAGCCAGTTGTATGCGTGGTGGTTGGTGCCATTTATAGCGATGTTGATTTGCCATGTGAAGTTAGCGCTGTTGGAAAACAATGTGGCGTAGTTGCCTAGTTGGGGGCAACTGCAGTAGGCGGCGTTATCGTGATGGGCTCAATGGGGGCAAACCAAATGATAGAATAGTATTGGGAGGTGATTATCAGAATATACACGCTTTTGACCAAAACAAGAAAAGAGAATATACACGCTCATAATAATGCAGCCTCATCACCACCATTCAATGTGGCCATAATTGACAATTTGGATGGAGCACTTCCTAGTAGTGAACAAAATTTCTTGATGACATTTCAAAGATATATGCATATATCAAAAATGTTATGGGAACAATAAAATTATACAACAAATGCATATTATCTATCTTTATCACCATTCAAGAAAGAATCTAGTTATTATCTTAGAGCACTTCTTAGGAGGATTTATTAGAAGGATAAGAAATTATTGAGTTGTGCCATGTTTCTGCAAAACATCTAATCTAGGGTGTTTCAGTGTGTCACATAAAAGTTGCTACTTTTTTTTCTTCTTTTTTTTTTTTTTTTCGTCAACCCACTCACACACCCATGGGGAAGGGGGAAGAAGGTTCACATCCTCATGATCGAGCCCATAATGTGGTTTTCAGAGACAAGCATCTTTACCACTATGCCTCAGGCCTCAACCACAAGTTGCTACTTTCATCAGCAAGGAAAAACTAAAAAGAAAAGTCTTTTTCATTTTTTTGGTAGAAGGAAAATCATCTTTGACCTTCCTGCTCATTTGCTTCCTTTTTGTTTTTTTTTTTTGGGTCTAGGGAATTAAGAAACAAGGGGCCCGAAGCCATTGTAGCTTCAAATTCGGTGATGATGGTCCCTTTCTCTGTAATTGCGTTCGTCACTTGTGGGTTAGTGAGGAATGAGGATATTCTTTGAGGCTTCTTGGGTCAATTAACGGGTGTGGAGGTTTCGTGGTTTTCGTCAGAACAGTTTTAGAGTAGAAATGAGCATATACGACTGAAGAATAAGCCTTTAGCAATTCATTGACTTTTCTGGGGCGAAATACAATAGAGAAATTTAATCAATTTGTGAAAGTGGGTTGGATCCGCCAATAAATGAAAAAAATATAGCCCAATCAGTACTAGACAACCAACCCAAAACGAAACCCAAATAAAAAAACCAAAAAGAGGCTAAAGAAAATAACCTGAACCGGAACAAGCCATCCAGCGTTTATTGCGATCTTCCTAAAACAACCTGGGATTATTGTGTGCTGGATTATTTTAAAATGTTACATTTTAAAAAAACCTAGATTCCAGCCCAATTGAAAATCACGACAGTCTCATACAGCAGATGTGACCTTCATAAAAATAAGTAAATAAATAAAGAAGCAAATTACAAAAAACCGGTTATTGACAAAAATGAAAAATCAATGACCCAAAAAAAAAAAAAGAGAGAAAAGGTATATTACACACCTCCTTTGAGGTGAACTACTTTACAAATAATTTTAAAAAAAAAAGGTTAAGTAATGATATATAAGTTACTTCCCGGTTTGTGAAACTATATGCTTAATTCTGTTGAATTTTTAAATATATACATCTAACACCTTTTATTTTTTTGGGTAAACCCTCAACTTAGTTCCTGACAATTTCAGGGTCGACCAACCTAGTCCCTAACAATTAGAAAATACCTAATTGCTCTCTGACAATGTCAAACATCGAGCGCTCAATGGTCCTTACTGTTAAGTCTAACAGATTTACTTACGTGATATATCTAATTAGCATTAATGAAAACCCCACGCAACACACTCCCTCTATCTCCACTTCCACTGCCACCACCACCACCACCACCACCACCGCCACCATCTGCTAGGTAGAGAAAAAACAAAAGTACCTAGACACAAAAGAGAGAAGAGTTATAGCAACAACAACATCATCATCGAAAACCATCATCAAGAACCCATCCTCAACTCCATCACCCTTCCAGCAAAGAACTCCTTCCTTCCCCTGCGATACAACCACAACAATAGCAATATCATCAAGAATTGGTCATCAACTCCATCACCTTTGTCAAAAAACCATCCCTATCCCAAAATCCTTAAGCCAAACCCAGTGATAACTCCAGTTTATGGAGTTATTTAGCTTCTAATTTGGTTTGAAATTACATGCTTTTGTCCTTAATTTTTCAAGCAAAACACATTAAAATAAGAAGAATTTGCTTCCTTGTTGTCTTGGAACTTTTGTTAAAAATTCATTGTCTTAAATCATGATTATTGAGGTGAATTGGAAGGTTCAAATTTAAATTCTCATTTGATGATTTTTGACAAAGGAAATTGAAGAAATTTGGAGCGTGAAGAGAATCCAAGTGGAAGCCAAGAGGGAGGAAGCAAGGAATGAAGAAATGGAAGTTTTTGCTGCTGAGTCGCGACCTGAAATCTATTTGAGTCGCAACCTCTTTGGCATCTGACATCTTATCGATTCTTAAAGTCGGTCGCGACACGATGCTTTATTTGAGTCGCAACAGACCTTGAGCGACCCAATTTCAGTAAAGTTTTAAACCTAACCTAGGACAGCAACACATGAGTTCGATTTTACTGCCATTTTCAGCATTTTTCAGAGAGAAAACAAAGGTTCTCAAGGCAAGTTAACACTAGAGAGAGTTCCATCTTGGAGATTGAAGACCAAGGGCTTAGGAGAAGATCAAAGCTTCATTTTGTTCATCTCTTCCCTTCTCTTTTTATGTCTTTAATATTCATTATGTATCTTGAACTAGTTTTTGCTTTGTTCACTGTCATGGATAGCTAAACTTGTAGCTAGGGGATTCTTTGGACCCCTCTATGAATCTTGGATGTTTATAGATTTACTTATTTGAATGTTAATGATGTTGGTTTTGGTTACCCATTTCTATTCTTGATGCTCTTACATGATTGGCCACCATTTAAGTTGATTTGGGGGATTCTCTTGAACTAGACATAGGAATAGAGATATTAGACCCTGGTTATGGGTAATGCTTGTTCTTTTACACTTAATTGGTTTAGGTGTGAGGATTAGTCAATGGGATGGAAACATACCCATTGGCCTTGCATAGTGTATGCTTGATGATAATGCTTAATGGGTTGATTTCACACTAATTCACAAGGACATTTAGTGTTTTAGGTGAAGGAGACACAGTTAATTGACTTAGACATAGTCTTTTAACTATAATTGGCATGCTAACAAAACCAACTTGTTAATGTTTATTTAAGTGATTTATTTATCCAAGTGAAGTAGAGGGTAAAAAAGGTCCCCTAGGCCTTTTAACCTTGGTTATCTCTCGTTTTTATTTGTGTTAGTGTTTCTATTTTCTTGTTCTCTTTATTATTAGTCTTAATCCTCATTAATCTAATTTTGCTTAAGCCTGAACACGGTAGTTTAGTTGATCGCTAGCATACTCTATTCAATCCCTGTGGATACGATACCCTTTAACTCATATTATATTACTTGAATAATCATGCACTTACGGTGTTTTACCTGCTCTTGTAGGCGACCATCACCCAGCAACCATAAAAATAACCAAATTAAATACATCACAAATGCAAACCCCAAATAAATAAATAAAAAGCCCAATCTTCCTCTAATTATAATCATAGCCAAACCATAAATGAAAAATCTATAGCCAAACCCCAAGCCCTTAAATAGAAAATCATCAAAATACATTACAATTCCTTCACAATCCCTTCTCCATCATCACAGGTAATCAAATCCAACAAAAAAGTAAAAAAAATGAAAAGAAAGAAGAATAGAGTCACAGCCCCTATTGCTCTCCGCCCTCACTACTGTCATGCCTCGAACCACCCACATTTGCCATGCCCTCACCGTGAAATACATCGCAGTCTCTTCCCTTGCTACCGTGAGCCATCGCACCACGACCTCTGCCATTTCAGATCATACCACCATCATCTTCCCCCACAGCTACACGAAGTCACCGAGATCAGTATGCACCTTTGTATTACTACATGCTCTACTGTTGCACTGCATCATCCACCCATGCACCACCATAAGCCTCACCTGCTTCAACTTGTGTCATTGCTTTGTAGGTGTTTGCAATGGCATAGGAATGATGGATTTTTTGTGTTTTTGATCTGGAAAATTGAAGGATGATGGTTGGTTGTTTGATTTTTATTAGAAGATAATGATGGTGGTAGTAGGGGTGGGGGTATTAGGGATGAGGGACAGAGGGAGAGTGACGTACGAGTGGGTATAGAGAAGTAATTTAGGGGGTGGGGTCTTTACTAATCATGATTATATATGTCACGTAAGCAAATCTGTTAAACTTAATCAACGGCAGGGACCACTGAGTGTCCAACGTTTGGCATTGTCAGAAAGCAACTAAGTACTTTCTAGTTGTTAGGTATCAAGTTGGCCGATGCTGAAATTGTCATGGATCAGGTTAGGGGTTTATTCTATTTTTTTTATAGCTTACACCTTTCTATTAAACTGATAGTGCATCAAATAAATTCTAAAATTTATTTGTTGGTAAAAGGTTTTAAAAATACAGAGAAAATCTTGCGTATGCTAATTCTAAGAAAGCAAGAAGACTTCTCATCTTGTGTGAGCTCCTGCTGATTACTATCCCGAGCAGAAGATTTTGTTGGATAAGAAAACACAATCGTAGTGCACTTAATATGGAAGTTGTGCGGAAAAGACGAGAAAAATGGCAATAAGTATATTCGTGTAAAAGCTAGGAAAAAATTCCGTACAATCAATCATTTTCCATCGAAGATAATGCTTGATGGTTTTCCCTTTTTTTTTTCATGAGTTTTTGAAAAAATAAATATAATTATGCCAATTACTTAGTATACAAAATCCTATATAAATATCTAATTATATATTTTTACAGTATTAAAAATGGATTTGGATTCATCTCACAAGAAAGTGAGAGATTTCATAGTTACATTAATAGAGTGAAAATGTCCTCATTTATAATTTTATTGATCTAAAGGTAATATCTTTTTACTTTATTCATTAAAATGAGATCCAAATATATTAAAGATATTTCACTCAATCATTGACTACTTTATCAGTATTTGATTAAATAATAATATCAAACTCCTTAATATCGACAGTGTATTGAATGTAGTTTCTTATTATAACATGTTTAGTTATGTTTTTGTAAAATTGATTCCGATTAAAATTAATTTTGGTATAATTGGTTTTGTGGTAATTGACTTTTAGATAAAATAATTTATATTTAGTAGTTTGATTTGAGAAGTGGTTTTGATAAAATTGAAAGATTAAAATTCTTGGAGTGATAAATTTCCACTTCAACAATAATCGATTTTAAGAAGATTATGAAATTTTAAGAACTATGGAAACCTAACACGTCGATTTGCTCATAGAATCAATTATAGTGGGTAGAATCGGTGGTGGGTGCTGTGAGACGGGAACCCAAACATACTGTTAAAATATCATGCTTTTGATTGTTGAATTATTTCCTGGTCTATAAGACTAACAATTTTTACTTTTTATCAATGGTCTTTGTCATGTTATGATAACCTCAATTACCAAGTGGCATGCACATTATCTTCATCGAAGAATGAAATGGCCGAACCCATATCGTTGCCCATCTGAGTTGACCCTTCATCTCATCTGTCTCGGAACGGAAACATGTATGATTGGAGACTGCAGCTCCAGCCAACAGTTGAGTACCTTCTGGAATACATTGAAAATACCTTTTGTTATCTCATTTTCATGGTCATCGAAGATAAGGATATTCTGTACGATATACCTTGCCCCACCATTTACCACCGTCAACATTTTTTTTCCCACTTATTGTTCCTTTGACATTTCACCTTATTATATAACACTGCCTCGTCAGTGATCTGTCACCACACAGTTGCATTTTCCACCGCCGTACCTCACATATATAAACCACGAACCTCTCAGAAATTTCTAGTTCCAACCATTCTCTGTCCTTTGCTTATGTCACGTTTTCCTTCCTTTTGTGAGATGGGAAGTTTAGAGGAGGAGGAGTTGGTAAAGATGGTACAAGATTTCATAGAATCAGAATCAACACCCCCTACAGTTAGTTCCACTTCCTCGAATTGCCACGCTTTAAACCATCGAACCCAATATTTTATTTTGCAGGTACTTGCTGTTCCACGCTTTGTTCAATTTCAATTTGTCTTGGTTTTGAGTTTGTCTCACCTCTTGCATGCCTTTAACGTCATTGCAGGACATTCTAAGAAGTGAAACAGCAGCAGAGACTGAGGTTTTGAAGTGTGTGTTGAAGCATATGAGGGAAAGACATGGTGCTGAAAAAACAACTAGTCTGAATAGGTGGCTTGTTTCTAGGTTGAAAATGGATGGCTTAAATGCTTCTCTGTGCCAAACATCTTGGTCCACCGCCTTGGGATGTCCTGCTGGTGGGTCTCTCTTTCTCTACCTCCTTTGGATCCCTCCAATTTTTTTTGTCACCAGAAACATTAATTAAATTCAATGGTTCCATTTTGTCTTTTGGAGAACCTAGTCTCAACTGACCAAGTCCGTGCTGCATATACACGGATTATTCGGTTGGTTAATTATGCAAGAGAGAGAGAGAGAGAGAGAGAGAGATCAAAATTGGAATTAGTTATGCTAGCTGCACTGTTTTGGGATATCTCGTGTATAAGTTTTCGATTTGTCCCATAAAACAAAACACACTTGCTTTTGAATTTCTCCTGATATTAAATTGAATGATAGGTCAACAACCACTGCACTATGTAGTAGCCTCTATAAAGTGAAATTTAGGCTTTCAGGTTCCTATAATTTAACATTTTTCTTTTTTTTTTTATGCATGACAGGTGAATATGAATTCGTTGAGGTCGAAATAACTGAGGATGAGAATTATGCCAATCCTGTGAGGCTAATAGTGGATATAGACTTCAGGTCCCAATTTGAACTTGCAAGGCCTACACAATACTACAGAGAACTGATAGAGTCACTCCCAGTCATCTTTGTTGGGACTGAGAACAAACTGTGCAAGATAATCTCCCTGCTATGTTCTGCTGCCAAACAGTCCCTTAGAGAAAGGGGCCTCCACGTACCCCCATGGAGAACCACCACATATATGCAATCCAAATGGCTCTCTGGCCGTGCAGGTAATTATGATGGTAATGGCAGGAGGGAGAGTTACGTGGGAGCAAAAGCTGATGCACCTGCTGGTGCTATTGGCAAGTGGGTGCCTCCAACAGTGAGGCCAAAGGGAAGAGATTTAGGTGGTGGATCTGGTTTGTCGAGCCAATTCTCAAACATGAGCATAAATTGCTGTTATGTTTAGCTGCTGCTGCTGAGGCTTAGTTTGCTCATCATTGAGGCTATCCAATTTTGGTTTGATTTTGGAGTTCTTTGTGTTGAACACTCAATGATCATCAAAAGAATTTTTGTACTTTCGATCAACTAATCAATAAGTGCTCATCATACCTGAGTCGTGTTTAATTTGGTTTCAATTTTTAATTTTTATTTTTAGTCTTTCAGCTGGCTTTTAAATTCTAGTATTATTTTTTTTTTTCAAAGTAAATGATGATTTTTTTTTTTGTGCAACCCAATATCCTCCTATGATCTAAATTTTTGGGGGTTATTTTATACCGTTTGAAAAGTTTAAGATTTCGTAATGCATTATTTGAGAAGTAGGGGTTTTTTGCACAATTTAAAAAGTTCAAAGTGTCATAATGGAAAGTCAAGGTTTAAATTACATATAATTTAAAATTCAGAAGGTTGAAATGCATTTAACCTTAAAGAATATACCTCTAATCCATAGCAAATAAATAATACTTTTATTTTTCAGATTCATGTTTCAGGGTTTTGAAGACCAAAGTAGGGATGTGAAACATTTTCATGTTTATAGTGACTGGTATGAAGATTATTGAAGGGTGAATAAGTTTGTCTATAAGAGTTTTTACTTTAATTTTATCACATTAAAGATGGACTTGACATGCATCTTTGATCTTTAAATTATTATGGCTATGATATCATGTCAAAATTATCTCGTTTAAAGGTTTAAATACTTAGATAACTAATATAGTTTTATACACTAATCACGTATTCAACACAAATAAAGCTAGAGTAAATTTGTTTAAAAAGCAATACGTGTGTGTACGTTGGGTTCACAGGAAATCATCTTCAACTATTTCTACGAGAAGCAAAATGTATGGAGCTAAATTTTTATCTATTGATAGTGTAATTTTTTTATACTGTTATTAAGTATTTAAAAAGATTTTATATTTTATATATATATATATATATAAACTGGGTTCATAAGAAAATCTTCAACTGTTCATGTGCTGATATGTTGAGAATACTGCGTTAAAAATAACATTTTTCTTTAAACTATCCATGAATTTGTCTCTTTGACATTTTAATCAAGACACCCTTATCACTTTTCTTTTAATTTGGTCAGCGGGAAATATACCAACCATTAATTAGGAAGGTGTAATAGACCTAAAATTAGGGGTGTTGTTTGGGCGAGCAATTATAATATGATAATAAATTATTTGTTCAGCCTGATTTAATTTTATACAAGTTGTGGGTTGTTGCCTTCTATTTTATTTTTATAATTAAAATATTAATTTTGATCATTTATTCAATTAGTTCGTCTGGAAAATATAAAATTTTTATATTGAAAATTTTAAAGTAATTATTTATATTTATTTTAAAATAAGATTTAAACTTAAATATTTTTTTTGGTTTAATACTTTTAGACATGAAAGTTGGTCTTATCCATTTCAAATAAACTGGTGACGGGGCTGAATTGAGCTGGGTCCAATCAAAATTATTTTTTATTCTAGTTATATTATTCTCTCACTTCGCAGATTTTGCAGTCCTATCACACCATTTACCGCGGCTCCCTTATAAAAATCGATGGGCTTGTGTGTTTACTGTTTAGTAGTAATCAGATACACGTCAATTAAGTGAACTTTTTATTCTTGAATAGTAAGTGTATCTTTGGTTGGATAAGAACGTATGATGACAGTGTGTGATTAATTGTGAGGTCATTTATGACCTTACCATTATTATGCGAGTGAACTTTTATCGGCAGCACATTAATTTATATTTGAGTAATACATCCCCCAGAAAAACTATATAACAAAATCAGAAATTATGGTGATTATTAAATAAAATAAAGTGATATAATTAATCTAAAAATTACCCATGATTCTAGATACAAAATTCTTCATTGTCTAACATTTTTCTTTATAGTTTACACAAAAAAATATATATTTAATTTGTGGTTAGTAATCACCAGTCCTTTTTCAAAATAGAAAATCTTGATGCCTATAAAGAGTAATATTAAAAAAATTAGCTGGTCTCTAATCAATATTATAGATTAATTGATCCTTCATGATTTATATGTTTTATTAATCATTCACTTTTCATTAAAAGAGACCCGTTAACTCATTTTATTAACTTATTATTCTAATACTTAACAAAAAGTACACATAAATCATTAAATTATTTATTTTATTAATTATTTTGTAAGGTCCATAACAACATGTTATTAATCTATTTCATCAAAATAATTTCATCTTAATCTTTTTTCTTGTTAGTCATGTTTATATTGAGTCACTAGAGGAAATAAGTGTCCCTAAAACTATATGGATACTTTTGAATTCTAAGAAATCAATCTATCTCGCAATGTTAGTCAAGAATCAATCTAGAGTTTTAGACTGAAAAAAATCATAGGATAAAGATGTCGCTACAAGGAAAATTGTCTTTAAAATATCAATCAATTGCTCCAAATCCTAAGATAGATTAAATAGAAATCATCATCGGTCAAAGAAAGAAAAAAAATAAGTGAATTTTAAATGATTAATTATATATGATATGATATTGTTGGTTTAATATGTGATATTTATAATTAAGAAAAA
The DNA here is from genome assembly GCA_031216105.1 of Dalbergia cultrata. Classification (NCBI taxonomy): domain Eukaryota; kingdom Viridiplantae; phylum Streptophyta; class Magnoliopsida; order Fabales; family Fabaceae; genus Dalbergia; species Dalbergia cultrata. The sequence goes on along the minus strand of CM062348.1, from coordinate 4,369,800 downwards.
GATCATATATATAGTCTACATTAATCTTTTATATATATATATATATATATATAGCCTTCAATTGGGATTGGTCTAGTGGTGAGAGATTTGATTAATATATATGAAATTATAGATTCAAATCTCATTGCAGCCAATATAATTTTCAAAGAAAAAAAAAAGCAATATATATTTCCATATATACTTAATTTTGTATTATGGTGCTGTTATTTGTGCTTAAGTTTTCATATATTACTTGGATTGTCACTCCCGTTTGTCTAATGCCACTTCACATTAATGGCTTATATTTACCTAATTTCTAAAATGCCCTCAAATTATCAACCTATTTAACTTTATTTTTAAAATTAAGAATACTAAAAATTTCAAGAGAAGAAGAAGACGATCTATCATTGGACCCAATCCCCTCTTCCTCCTCCTAAGCTCATCCACAACGACCCCTTTCATGGATGCTGGCAAAGCAACAAATTTTAATGCCATCCCCCCTCCTTCTAGCTAGTTTTAGGATTAAAATGAAATCCTAGTTTTAGGGACCAAAATATGGTTAGCAACAGCAACTGTGGCTACATTAGGTGCATTTTCTCACAATGTTTTTGGCAACAACAACTTAAAAACTGAAATAAGAAAGATATTAGGAATATAAGAATTATGAAATTAGGAAGAGGATAGAAAAAATTTTCTGGGAAAAGACTCAATTTCACATTTTACATAATCACAATTACAAGCCTAATTACTCCTATTTATGCTATTATGTACCCAACTCTCCTATGTGGGGTCATCCTATACTTGTTACAAAAATCATCACCAGTGTACAATAATAAAAAATTAATAGGAAGAGACAAATGAAGCTAACTTTGGACTATCTTCTGAAGAGCTTCAACGGCGAGTATATGAGTTGTGGTGAATATAGGATTTCATGTTAATTAAATTAAACCAATAACTTAGATCATTTAAATAAAATTTAAAATGAAATGAAAATGCATCATGGAACATGCTATGGTATGTACGGTTGTGCACGGGTGTAAGGAGGTTTTATTTCCGGCGGGCGGATGGGATTAGGAAGAGGAGGGAATGCTGGGGTCTCATTCTTCCCTTGGAATTTTTAGCATGGAAGAGAAAATCGAATCGGACCGGCTGGTTCGATTAAGCTTTAAAAAGTCAAAATTGATAAAAATTAGGGAAAATCGGGGAAACCGAAAAACCAGACCAGTTAGACTGGTTTGGAACAAAGAAGGGCATTAATAAAGATTGTTAAGTTGTTCTTCTTCTCTCATTGTCATTCACGAGTTGCTCATCATAAACCTCGTTGGTCACCAACAAATATTGTTTTCAAATGCTTTGTGATCGTGTTATGAGGCTGAGACTAGAGAAATTTTATATGAATTATGTTTATTTTTATAGACCTATGAATATTTTTTTTGTGTTGATCATGTTAATATTAATGATTTAATATATATTTTTTATATTCTAATTAGTCATTCATTCATACATATATATATATATATATAATTTTATTTGAACCCCGATTGGACCTTTTAATCTTTAAATCAGTACCTTGATCGGTTTGATACCCGGTTTAATTTTCTCTTCTTTAATTTTTAGTATTCTTAATTTTGAAAATAAAATAAAAGAGATTAATACTTTGAGAGTATTTCAGGAACAAGGTAAATATTAGTTATTAATGTGAAATGACATTAGACAATTGAGAGTGACAAGGATACATGGAAAAATGTTATATATTAATAATTAGAATCTTAATTACATTAGTAATGTATAATCCATCTGAAAAATAAATTTGTGTTTGTAATTTAAAAAAAACCAGTAATCTAATTGATTAAATTGATAAGAGTATTTAATAATCATTATTTGTTACTTTACGATATTTATAAGAGTTTAATTTTAATGTACTAAAAGTATAAAATACTTGTGCATTTTTGTCACAAAATTTTTTATTTGTATCACTTTTCAAGTTGTAGGTGGAAGAATTAGCTATTATGGTTGATGTTATAATATATAATTGAATAATTATATAGAAAAATTTATATTGGTAGTATATAAAAATTAAATTTTATTTATTTATTATTAAGATAATTGCAACCACTAATATTGATAAATGATTTCCGTCAAATGTATCAAAAATATGGGTGACTAAAATATTTGTGTTTGTATGGACATCAATGTTGCATAAATAGACCAAAAGTGATGATGTGTTTCGTGTTATCTTGTAAACTCCAAAAACTTGAGAGAGAGAGATTATAGCAACTCCTTGTCATTTGTTATAAGCAACCACATGAGTACTTTGGCATCCATTCGTAGCAAGATGTCGGTTTCCCAAACGTTGTTTTCTGACGAGGACGAGGAACATGTTTTTAAAGCAGGAAAACAACCAAGCTTGACACAGTAATGTGGTTATATTTTTTAAGTATATAACAGGGATTCAATTTTTATTGTATGTATATAAAGAGTTTTTGTTAGGAGAGGTAAAATCACTTTGATGATCTTCATACTTTGATAGGATTAGTCTTCAGCTATTGGTTAGAGATATCATTAAGCAATTAATTAAGAAAAAAAAATGCAAGAAAACAACCTAACACGCAAACCAATCGAATAAATGTAAAATTGAAATCTGATTTTATGTTAATAGTATTAATTATATTATTATTATTATTGTTATTATCTCTTTTTTTTTATCGTGGGCCAACAATCTTTGGTGCCTCTTTTCATGTGGCGTGGTGGCTGGCTGGCTAGCTAGCCAAGGCTCAGTATGCCCTGGACAGTTTGTGTATTTCGATCACCGCATTCTGAAGAGTATGCGAGGCACACAAGTGGAGTGAGTAGAGAAAGAGAAAGGGGGCAACTATACATGATGATAATGATGATGAGTACGCGCTCCATTATTGATGAGCATTTCAAAACCGTATGCACGGTTCCCAAATCAATACTATGTAATGTATAGTCCAAAAAGTGATGTGGACGTGGGAAGGAAGCAAGGATATCGACATGAGTAAGTTAAAGGATGAGAGGCAACGGTGTCAAAATGGCCAATCAAGAGAATTAATGGGAATAATGAATCCGCTGTACTCTCTACGTAGCGAAGGAAAACCAGTGGCAATTATTATAAAAACATGTGGCACCAAAACCATGGGGCAACTTTATCTTTATCTTTCATATACATGCCACATAAACACGGTCTCTTTCACTCCTATAAATTTCATCCAATCATCCATATACCTTGTCCTTGATCACCATTCTTTCCCTTTCGTCGTTTCATATCAACACACGTATTCGAGTGCTATATATCTGTAACACTTTGCATTAAGGGAAGTACTCATAGCCTCGTTCGTCGTCGTCATCATCATCCGATACTTTTTCACCTGCTTAATTTGTCCGTTAGCGCACGTCAATTCACTTTTACCTTTAAATCACATTTTTATATTGTTTTTGACAATCATTACATAAACCTAATCTTGTAATAAAATATTATCATGTTATTTAACAAATTTTTTATTGCTATTTATTGTTATTATAGTTATAATAATCAAATAATGGTCTAGAAATTAATTAGTATTGATATTTAAAAAATTTAAAAATCAAATTTAATATAGTAACATAGCAAAACAAAATATTTATTTATAATTTTACATTTTCATCAATCTCTAAAGATAATTATAATGAAATAGAAATATTTATATACATATATATATATATATATATATATATATAAATATAGTTTTTGGTCAGAGAAATATTTATATTTAAGTATTTAATTAAATAACTGTGTTTATTTTTCAAATGTAAATGCTGGCACTCAGAGAGAACTTAGATTTAAAAAGGCTCAAACAAAATAAAAGTGCAAAAAGGCTGGCCCAATATTGAAAGAAGATAGGTATGAGTTGGTAAGGCCCAATAGCATTGCTAACAAACCCCGCTATCCCATTTCGTTGTGCTTGCTTCCACTGCACACTACTGTTGTAGGGTTTTTCGTCGTCGTTTTCCTTCACCATTCGAAACAAGTGCGCGTTGTCTGTCTCTCCTCCCACCCAGCTCTGCGTTAGCGACAGCGATCCGTGAAGTGAAGATGACGAAGTTCAGGAAACTGGGTCGACCAACCGGTCATCGAATGTCCATGCTCAGGCGAGTGAGGCCCCCTCACTTATTACTTTCTCCCTCCGTTCCATTCCATTCCCAAATTTCAACTCAGCATTCATTTACAATAACATTTTCTCTTCGTTTCATTCAGAACCATGGTGTCGCAGCTGGTCAAGCATGAGCGCATCGAAACCACTGTCGCCAAGGTTGGTTCGTTGGTTCCGCCTTCTTCTTATTACTACTCCCCTTTCAATTTCATGCGCAGCTATCTATTCCTTATTCGTAAACACTTGTGAATTCGAAGGCGAAAGAGGTGCGCAGACTTGCGGATAACATGGTTCAGCTTGGAAAGGAGGTTTGTGTTTTTTTTCTTTCTTTTTTTTTTTTTTTTCAAACTGCGTTGCTTTTTATAACAAGATTTGACATGGTTCAGTTTGTGTTTTAATGTTTTCTTTAAATTAACACTAGCATCGTTGCGCGGGCAATTGAACTTAATAGACATATAATTTTGTAGTAAGCATTGCACGATATCATGGATATCCATGTATATTTTAGACCTGTTGTCATATGTATATATGTATCTTATTATTACTGTATGTAAAACATCTGGTTTGATAATTAATAGTATCAACATTCTATAATTAGTCTGGGGTGTTACCATCTTAAGCAAGACATAGTCTACATGATTTATAAGATCAAAATTGCTGACACAATCTTTGATAAAATTGAAAAACCTAAATCAGTAAGGCACATTTTGAAAGGCATGTATATAGTGAAGCCTAAATAATCAGCTTAGTACTCTCCCTTTCAAATTTGATTCGTTCAGAGAAGATTCATAATGTAAAACTAAGCATTACATAATCATCAAACTGCAGCATCTAAATTCAGCAGCAACTTTTACTAAACCACACTTGCTTCTAACCTTATTGAATACTCTTTTTTTCATTAAAACACATTTTGAATCATACAGACCAGCCTAAGCACATTTCTTCCTTTTGAACATCAGCATTTATTCTAGAAGCACGTGCACTTGTTGACTCATTAAACATAGCATTGATATTTTTGTTTTGCTGAAATTTTGTGGCTGGATCTTGTCTCGGATTCACCCACATAATCCTGTCATTCTAAGTACACAATGGAAATCAGATTTTGTTAGCTCAACTCAATATATTTCTGATAAATGGAAATTAAAAAGCCAAAGTAGGGGTATAATTAAAAAAATGATTTTTAAAGTCTGAATCAAGAAATTAATATTGCAAATAGCTAGATAGGAGTTTGCATCACCAGCCTGAATCATATCAGCACTTGACATGGTTTCCATTGTGCAGCAGTGACAGTATGAATTGTTAAACCTTCATTGAAAAACCATGCTTACTTTGAACTCTTATTTTCAGCAATGAGTCAGTGCTTGACAAATCTAATAGAAAGTTGCATGCAGTGCAAGTGTACTGAGTCTCATTAGAGTCAACCATAAACATTATTAAATCTGAATGTTGTTAGAATTAACAAAAATTCTTTAAGCTTTTGTTTTTAGTGAAACATGTATGATATTAGGATAAATTGTAGTTTTTCCTGAAAAATGCATCCGTTGATATAATAAAAAATCTCCAGCTCAAAAAATTATATATCAAACAAAAAGGCTCACTGTTTGTTAAAAAAAGGGAACCATTGGAAAATAATGTCAATGAACGTGTTAATTAAAATATCATATGAGAAAATTTTACAGGTATATCACTTGAATTCTATTTTTTTTCAGTTGCATATTAGTATACTACTTTGCTAACATGGAACAAAGACATATTTCTATAAAAATCTAGGCTGGAATAAAAAAAAATAAACAATACCAAACCGAAAAAAAAGGTGAGAAATCATAATTACACACACTACCCCCCTGAAATGGAGAGATTGAGGGAAGATAGGTCACTGCAATCTTGATGGGCACTGCAAGACATTACAACATATAAGGCATTGGTGAGTAATGTGTTTCAGGATTTTTCCGTGCTAGATTTTCTACCACTGCCAGAAATGCTGCACAACAGTTGCAATACATAAAAAACATTTGATATACGAAATGCAATATAAAAAGTTTAAAGTAAACCGTTGGTTAGATTCAAAAGTATAACAAACAACATAGTTATATTTTCTCATGAATCAAATGATAGCCATAAGCTTCATAATAGCCATTTGCTTTTGAAGTTTCATGTTTAATTTCCATCACAGCTTAGACTATTTTGATATTTTCCAACGAAGTTCATTCATCCTAGGCACAATTCTTTTTTTTTTTTTTTAACATCACAATTCCATGGCTCATAACCAACTTGGATTGTTGTTAAGTAAGTCAAGGTTAAAATTAAAATCAAATGTTAGGAATAGAGATAAACACACAATAAAAAATTGAATTTAGTGCTTAAAACACCAAGCAAATGCTAGAGGTACCTTGGGTTTCTCTTGTTTGTTATGTATTATGGAATCAGTCAGCTTGTGGAATCCATCCTCTTGCAGTAGAGAACTATATGAACATCAACCATTAGCAAATTCATTTCATGCATTTTGAAAATTAGTGAAGAAAACAAAAATGAATACACAACGAATATAAATTCCACAATTAGTTAAAGAAAACTTAGTTAAACAAGTTTTACACCATTTTTTCTTTACAATACCTGAAGAACACATCTAACTGGCTTCCTAACTAGTGGTTTCTGAAATTAAAAATCCATTAACTCAAATGAAGAAAGAATAAAGAGAAGCAGAGAGAAAAATTTCCCCCAAACACAAATGGAACCCTAATCAGTAAAATTTTTACCCATAATCTCAATTAATTCTCCACTTCTTCTTCTATTTGGGCATTGAAGGAAGCTCACCAAGTGGGCACAGGAGGACACCAAAGCTCTCGACCTCATTCCTGTCGCATGCAAAATCCACTGGGCCATCTCCATCTCATAGCACTATGTCTTCTACCCTAAATCGTCTCCAGCACTTTAGCTAGTCCCGATTGCTGCAAATTAGTCTACTCGAGATCCATCACCGGTGGTGGAAGAAGAGTTGTTGATGATGAGCAAGATGTAGTTGATTTAGGATTTGGAGGATGATGGATAATGAGAGTGAATCTTGAATGCTCCCTCACTTGCTCTGTGTGTCGGTTTGTGTGGGTGGGTTACTGAGTTTTTATTTGGTTTCGCCTTTTGGTGTGAGGGAGAGAGGGAGGTGATATTTTCTGTTGGGTTGTGGTGTTTTAGTCAGGGAGAGAAATATAAATGAATAAAAAAAGTGTGTTGCCGTCATAGTCTCAGTAGATATTCAAATTTGAATTTGAATTGGAATAGGCTACAAAAGTGGAAAATAAACGATTAGAGAAGAGAGATTGCACAATGCACGAAAAAGTGCACTAATTTTGAAAGTTTACATTAAACATAAAAGTCACCTTAAGAATATATGCTGCCAAAAATTCATCCAATAAGAACTTGAAAGAAATGAATGAACATATTTGGCAAATGTGTACATAAGGCAGCAACTTGACTAACCACAATAAATCAGTTGATTTCAATTAATTCCCTTGCTATCAGATTGACCATACCTGAGAAGGTAATGTTGTCCTTGCAAGTAGCAGACACTTGGCAAAAAAAATTGAGTGGGAAAACCTGGTGTGAAAAGGTCTAATCCCCTGACTAAGACTACTTGACTTTTATATATTATAAGATGTGCGGTTTTTCAACTGTGTTATTATACCTCTGTATCTGTTATGAGAAAAACACTGAGCTCTTTAAAGGGAAGAGTTTTGATTTTGGAGGGTAGTTAACCATTTTGTTTCATTTCGTTTATTTTATCTGGCTCTGATTAATTACCACCTGTTCTAAGCTAATGTTTTCACATACATTGTTTTAGGGGTCCCTATGTGCTGCAAGACGAGCTGCTGCTTTTGTGCGTGGAGATGATGTCCTTCACAAGCTCTTTACTGAACTCGCATATCGTTACAAGTCAGTATTGCACTTAAACCTCGTGTAAATTCAGTTGCCAGGTTGTGAATTATGGTTGTAAGTTGTAACACTGAATGGACATGGTGCTGTGCAGGGATAGAGCAGGTGGATATACTAGATTGCTAAGGACTCGTATCCGAGTGGGTGATGCTGCACCAATGGCCTATATCGAGTAAGATTACAGATACATAATTAGTTTTATCTCTATTTTTTTTTATTCAATTCTGTTTTGTGGATAATTAGTTTAATCTCTTTATGTTTTTTTATTCAATTCTGTTTTGTGGGTAATCCAGTTTTATTTCACTGAAAGAAGTGACTGTTTTCTCATTATTGGTCTTGATATTGATTCATTGTGTGCCTAATCTATTGTGTGGTTGTGGGAACTACTTTAGTTTTGTTAAGTCTTGTGGGTTGCTTAGAATGAGGATATTGAGAGACTGAGATTTGGAACAGGTTCATTGACAGAGAAAATGAGCTTAGGCAGGCAAAGCCACCAACACCTCAACAACCACAGAGAGCTCCACTTGATCCCTGGACCAGATCCCGTCTTACCAGGCAGTTTGCACCTCCTAAAGTAGATAAATCACAAGACTCTGATTTATGACCCATTCGGCTGTAATGCTGATATATCTGTGTTAATTTTTGCCCCATAGTATGCAGTATCTGAAGTTTTGTCGTGTTTGTATCCTTAATAATTTACAAATCAAATTGCTATGCGCTTTGCGGTAGAGGAAGTGTTCTCTGCTGTGTATAATATTTCGGTTGAAGTTGAATCACAGGGAAAGGAAAATCTCAAGAATTATTTACACTTCACTCTATCTATCCCCCCAACATTTGTGGGCTATGCTTGCCTTTTCTTGGTCTGAGTTACTGGGAGGTCTTATTGGCCTGATGCCAAATGGGATGTGAGATATCCAAATCCAGGACTGTTCAAAAAGACTCTTTTAACCAAACCATACCGTAACTGATCCAAACCATAGTGATTTTATTCTATTTTATTAAATTAACTGCAGGTATTTAACAGCTTACTTGAACATCAGTACTAAGATACTAGGCCATCTCCCTTGAAAGTTACATATGGCAAAAGGAAGGAAGATAGTACGCAAAGCATGTCTCAAATGAATGGAAACATTCAAATGGCAAGTAGGCAACAGTACAGCTGGAGTTTACTACAGAGTCCAAACACATTCACACCGAATGTGAGAACTTTAAATTTAAATTTAATAAAGGTCACGAAACACAAGGTGGGGGACAGAGCAATAGCTGGTTGAACAAACAGACATATAATTCAACCATATACGATTTTGCAGAGCCATACTTTGACAATCATGTTTGATTGTTTTATAGGAAAGTTCTACATTGGGGTGGTTACCTGAGAACTACTAACCCATGCGTAATTATCAGCCACAACATTCCGAGCACACATAGAACCCAACAAACTTGGTCATTATTATATTGACCTCTCCCAGCATAAAAGTATTTGTTTAGTAATTGCACACCCGATCACTTCCTAATCCTGAAGCAGGTAGTGGAGTGACCACTGATTCACTGTGAGTTGGATTCTTTGCCATCCTATGATGGATAGAGCCAATTTCAAAGTGGGAGAAACAAAATTGTAATGCATTATCAATAATAATTTTGTTTCAACATATTTGTCATAGTGCCTAACCCAACTACCACCACGTGACTTGAAATTAAAATAAGCATGGTAATACAATTCACTTTACATGATTACCTTTGTCACAGACGAACTCTCCCGTGAATTTTCATTGAAATTAACGAAATGCCAACTGCTTTTCATGCCTTTATTTTTTTTTGGGACTTAAAGTATGAGTTTAGTTTTGATGAATTGATAGTGTGAAATTTTTTATATTATCACACAATTAAATACTTTTATTTATAAAATTCTTAAATAATTATTACTATTTTTATTGATATAATTGAATAAGCATAAAAATAAGAGTGCATTACAATTAAATCCTCAAAATTATGTGTCAATAAACCTCATATAGAAATAAGACTAGCTAGAAGTCGCCGCGCTACCCATTTACGCCTTACGAATAGAGTCTAGACTTAATTAAAGGATCCTGTCATCCAGCAACATGGAGAATCTAATAATTATTAAATATTTTTGTTTTAAGTCATTAAAGAAGTGGTCTTTTTGTAATATACGTTCCAATTAACAAAGCCCAGTATAAAAATTCACCATTTAATTATTAAGTACATTCTACTAGATACAAATAGACCTTTTTTGGAAAAAAGAAAGTCAGAGATTAATCTTTACATATGAATAATATAGAGTAGTTTTCTACTGTTATGCAATCATATGATTTTATCTATAGGATTTTAAATTGACAGATGATTGAATCAAATATTTTTATTAATATATTAATATATGATTGAATATATATATATACACACACATTTCTTGTATATATAAATTAAAGTCATCGAAATCAATATGTCTTTCATTGTCTTTTAGGTTCTTGTTATTTTCATTTTTTTCACAATAAGAGAATTAAAGAACATATTTGATTTCAATCTCCAGTTTTCATTTTCAATTTTTCAATTTTAAGAATTTTGTGACACAATTTTCAAAATCAAAAACTAAAACAAATCATGTCCAATCCCTCTAATCACCTGCAGGGAATGCACCGAGAGCTACAGCATGTGAACCATGAACCAATTAAATTTCAAATAAATTTCTGTTTTGGGAGTGTTTCTAAGACCTTTCCGCAGCATGTGACTGCCTGCTATATTGTTAACAAGCCACGCTACCATCAGCACCTCATGTGAGAAAGTAGATCATTGTCCTACCATCATATATGTTATGTTCATGCAATGAAGTCGGCGGCGGGGACTACTATGGTTGGTCACTCTACGCAACGGGACTAACAAAAAGGAGCAAGCAACAGCCCATTCCCGCGTCCGTGGCCAAAACTTTGATCATGAGAGTTTCCTGTCACTCATAACTTACAAGCAAAGGCGTTTGTTAATTCATCAAATTCCCAAGTCCTCATTATGCTGGCTGAGCTCAGTTTCATGCATCATCAACTTGCAAGCCCTTTCAACTTTGCTATCTAGGCCAAATCTCAGTGTGAACATGGATAATTTACTGAGACGAATGGGACACATTAGGTCCAGTAGGGGCGGTCTCGTGCTATACAAGGCAATAACTTGCATTAGAAATTCCCAACTTTCTTTCAATTCTCATCTTCCACTTCCATGTCTTGATAAATAATTAGTGAAAAAAAGGGGCATGATTTTGGAACAGCGATTTCCGTCCCTGCCCTTCTTCATGGTGGCCGCAATAATTGCTTTACATGTAAGAGATAAAATCTTTCTGTTTTTACTGTGTCACTTATATTGTGTGGAAGAAGGGTTTGAGTTGTTGTCCACGCAACAGCTATAGAAATTGAAACATCAATGATCTTTTGTGAGAATCGTGGAGCCCATAATGGGTCATCTTATCGATTATCCCTCCATGTCTTCTTTTTCTTGGTTCCATTTTTCTTAGTTCCATTGGTTGCAATCATGGAAAGATATGTAGAAATATACTAGTTTTACTGATTGATCAGGTCATGCTTATGTAGACAACCACTAATTATACGAAAAAGAATATAGATCTTCCAAATGGAGGGCCTGCCCAATCAAGGGAGAGGACTCAACTCTCATATTTGCCAGCACGACTCGCTGACCTTGGAAAGAAAAAAAAAATCAAAATTCAAAAGGCAGCACGACTCAAATTGATGTGGAATTTTCATCCCCACTACTACTGTGGCTTTTGAAATCTAGATATAGTTGCTATTGTGTTATTATTTGTAACTAATAATAGTTAATTACAATGGGGTTGGTTACCCCAATTTAGTGATGCCTCCTGGAGTTTCCTTGATTACTTCTACGACGATGTGCTAATAACTGAGATGAGGGCATCCAATCATTTCCTTGAATGAAATTCTCCACTGAATACGCCAAAACATGATCAGCAGGCACCTTGCTGCTCCAATGCACCCTTTGAGACAAATCAGAACCTGGTCCAGAATTCTCAAATTCCCCATAGTAAAGTGTCTTGAGTGCAAAGTCACCACCCCATGGCAACCAACCCTGTGGTGCGATAAGTTCTTCCAAGAATGAATGAATGAAAACTGTCCTAGAGTACTCCTTCCACGGCCTACCCAAGTAATTCTTGTGCACTTGAGGCTTGCTATGATACAGTGCCATGTATTCCTCAGTGCCATTAATCAAGCAGTTTTGGAAAACAAACCCTGTTGATTGAGCAGGGTCTGTTCTGCCATGAGCAGTGATGGCATTGGTCTCGCCCTTCTCCGGCTTCACCTGCCGGGGGGCCACTAGGACTTGGCAGTCCTGGAAGATTGCGGCAGAGTTGCCAAATATGAAGTCCACGTTGCCTATTATGCGGCATGACTTGTAGAATTGGCGCAGAGAATGAGCATATAGAGTGTCTTGGTTTCCTACGAACTCACAGTTTTCAATGATTGAAAGATCACTGTCTAGTCTCAAGGCAACTGCTTGGTGAGCATCAGGCCCTGCCGTGTTTTTGATTGTGAGTCCCTTTGCCATGAATCCATCCCCAAGAACCGCTGCCAACAAACAACAAGATCGTTAACAAGACAAAGACAAAACCAACCATGCATGCTTGTCAATGTCACAATATTACTATAAATTATGCATAGGATGCCATCCTTCATAGAAAACTTGGTGCCCATGAGAGTGAATGTATACTGAACATGTTAAAAATGGGTCGAAATCAGGTGAATCAAAATAAGTATATGCTAGAGGGAACTTCCATTTTATGACTGAATGATTGGAATTCGGTTCAATTCGTGTTTCCTCTCTCTCTCATACCAGAAAAGGCATCCAAAGAATGGTTCCTAACCAACAAATGCTATTTAAACAGGTGATCACATTAACTTATCCCACCAGCGGAATATGCATACAAACTGCCCCACCTCCACATGATCGATGCAGGAAATTAGCGGTCTTGTTTTGTTTTGACCAAATAGAGACACGGCAAATATAATCTGACGGCTTACAAGCGCTTGTACTCAAATTCAAACCACTTTCACAACAAACTCTTGAGGAAAAAAAAAAATGAAGTAAAAAGCCGCACAATCCTAACCACGAAAATGAAATCAAGGCCCTCTTCAACTTCAGTTCATTGAGTTTTTATTTTTCTTTTTTCAGAAAAGAATGGCTAACAAAGTTAAAAGAAATGAAAATAGAAAATATCAAATAAAATTTGAGTTTAAAAATTAAATTCATAAGATTTAAAGCATTTAGTACAGTGGGACTATAAAAATACATTTGCAGAAAAAGCGTTAAATATTCAGTGAATAAAGTTGAAAATATTGTCATTTTCTAATTAATTAAATAAACGTTGTTTATTTATCAAAATATTCTGAAATCTTTTTGTTAATTATTATATGATGAAATCTAGTAATAATAAAAAACTCACCGACTGTGGCAGAGTTGTAGGTGGTCATGCCAGGCTGCCCCACATTTGCAGATCCAGTAATTACTGTCTTCCCCATGCCATCCCCTAAGAACACCACATTCCTCTTCTCGAACGGAACCCTAACGGTCTCTTCATAAACCCCTTCCTTAATGTGTATCACGAACCTCCGTCCCCCACCAACGCCGTTACCGTTACCCGGCGCTGCATTAACGGCTTCCTGCACCGTCTTGTAACACCCATTGGCCCCGTCCTTGCACACCGTAACGTCCGCCTTCAGGTTCTCCGGGAAACCCGGTCCGGAGCCACCGCCCGACCCGGCCGCCTCCCAGAACCCGTCCCGCTCGGTGGAGGGCGCCTTCCACGACGCCGTGTCGTTTCCGAACACGTCGTACGAGAACGCGAATGCGAGCGCGTTGCTGGAGAGGACCGTGAGGCCGTTGATGAACGACATCGTTTGGCCGACTTTTGCGGTGTCGTTGGCGTACTTGAGGCCGTTCCAGCAGTCGTACTGATAGGCGAGGGCGGCGCTGAGCCAGGCGCGGGCGTCCTTGGTTCTGCCACGTGGGAGGGCGTCGGTGGCAAGGGAGAGGCGGTGGTTGGAGTTGGAGAGGACCTCAAGGCAGCTGGTGGCTGCGACGGTGCGGTTGCGGCTGTCGGAGGAGGAGTCGAGGATGGACTTGACCATGGACTGGGCGGTTACGAGGTTCTGGGAGGAGGCGGAGATGGCGGACTGGAGGAGCTGGAGAGGGGTCGGGTTGGTTGGGAGGTTGGGGGATTGGGAGAGGGTGGACTCGCATTGTTGTGGGAAGCGGGTGGCCTTGCAGGCTTGCTGGATTTCAGGGGAGGGTGTGGTGGTCGCGCCAGGGGAGGAGGGTGGTTTGTGGGTGGGGGTGGGGGAGTGGTGGTGGCGGGTGGCGGAGGAGAGGGTGAGGAAGAGGAGGAGGAGGAGCATGAGGGAGAGGGAGAGGAAGGAAGCCATGGCGAAGATGAGGAAAGTTTGGTTCAGAGGTGGTGGAATTTATAAGAGTGATTGTTCGTTCGTTGGTTAATGGCCAATGCAATTATTTTTATTATTTTATTTTAGTTTTCTTCTTCCAGATTTGGCTGGTAGTGTCGGGGTGTTAGCTTTTTGGTAATGTTTGATAATTTATTTTATTTATTTATTTCAATAGTAATTGAGATTGGGTTATTGGTGGCTCGTGATCATGGGTGGGGTGGTGTGTTTTGAGCGTGCCGTGGGCGTGAGTTAAGAAAGGGTTCACGGAAATTGGATTATTGATTGTTTGTTTTTTTTGTTGGGTTTGGGAAGAGAATGTAATGGGGGGCGGATGTGATGTGGCCACCATAGTAGTACTACAGTAGGATGGTTGTAATTTGGCGAGGCTGTCACGGGAACAAGCACTCACTCACTCACTCACTCAGAAAGGTTAGAGAGGGAGAGAATAGGAGTTGGTGGTATTTGGTATGGAAATTTGAGGGGAGAGTAGAGGATGGAAGGAAACGATGCGGTTCAGGTGAAAAGGGTTGGGAGACAAGTAGGTGTTGTTATGGGGTGGGGTTCCTTAAACAGTGGATTGGGTCTGATGAGATTGCGGGAGCGGGATCCAGACGAGAGAGCGAGTGTTCTATCCTGCGAAAGCGAAACGCGTAGTAGCTAAGCATGTGACTGAGTGTGAAGTGCAATGCAACTATGCAAGTGCAAATGCTTCCAAAGCCCCCATGCCATGCCATACCATAATTCTGTAACTCGAAATGGACACTCGCTGACTAGTGTGCTGTAGTGTCGGCCAGAGGGCCACCACATTAGTCAGTCACGAGCCCACACATGGATTTCACTACTCCTCCTTTATCTATTCCTTTTCTTTGGCCAATTATGTGGTCGGAAAGGTTGAATTTCAGGATTTCACTGCTCCTTCTTCTCCTTTTCTACTTCTTCAAGTTTTACTTTCTTTTGTAAAAGGAAAAAAACAAAAACTAGAGTGTGATTCTATTAAACTAAAATTAAAATTAAAATTTTTAGGCATTTCGTTAGGCCATTCAGTATTTAACAAAGACATATTAATCATAGAGACTAAAATGAAATAGTTTAGAAATATTTGGATTAAAATAAATCTTTTTCAGGCATTAAAACCAATTTTTTTATTTTTAAGGACCCAAAAAATATCTTAAATTATTTATTTATTAATTTTTAATGTGGATATAATTATAAAATTTTAAAGTGCAATAAAAATATTTGTATGTAAAATTTTAAATTTTAATTTGATTTCAAATTTTGTGTAAATTTTAGTTTTTGTGAATAAATAGAATGAAAAATGATGATATTTTAATTTTATAAAATAATATTTAACCTAGTAATAATCATATTTTAATAATTTGTTCTTAAACTCATTGAGCTTTTGTTCATCATGTAACGTTATATATGCTTATAAAATGGAGTTTTTATAAAAAAAAAATTTACCATTGCAGCATTCACTAGAGAGTATAAAATTCGTCCCTGCACCACCTTACTGCTCACTTGATTGCTACAGTGCCCACTAAAATAGTTTTTCACCCTCCAGAATGGTCTCTTGCTCCCCAAAATAGTCTCTCACTTTCCAGAATTCACTTATTTATATTTTTTAATTTTAAATTAATGTCATCATTTATTTTACTCTTCATTAACTTTAAAACATAAATGTAAATAAGGAAATATTCCCTATTTGAACTCAAATAAAATATAAAAAAAAATCAAAATCCCAACAAATCAAAATCCAAATTTTGGGTTTTAGTTTAAACTCGAGAATTCTCACGGTTTTCTAAACTTGAGAGTTAAAAACAGAGTGTTTAAAGGTTTTATAAAATTCATTAAAAATCCCTCTTTAACATATTTTTCTCTAACGAACAATTACAAGGACTTTTGGTCATAAGAATATGACTCTATCATATAGCTCTCTAAGGACGTACAGGGTCCAGACTTCGTGAAATTCAAGACCCAAAACGACAATAGCTAATACCATTTTTAGTTCAAAAAATTTTCTAACCCTTTATTTAAAATTAGGGGGATTACAGTTCCCCAATGCTGTTAGAGTTGTTTTAGAATTATCTTATATGTGATTAGAGTTTGATTATGAGTTTATGTTACTCTATGGCAATTGTTTGGGTCATTCTAAACTCTCAAGGTCAAGTTGGTGGTGCCCACATACTACCGGCTCCAAATGGTGAGTGGATTTGATCTCATTATCTTAGTTATATCGTTATGGTTGTGTTTCTTGCATGATGATTGCCAAACATGAAGATTTGAGATAAAAATGTGATATAGATGCGTATTTGCAAGTGATGATAAAATTAGCAAAGATTATGATTTTGATTTGGGATGAACAATGAGTTTTAGAAAAACCATGGGACCATGGATCGGATTAATGCATGTATGGAAATGTTTTATATGCTCGTGGAATGATTTTTTGGAAAAATATATGATTTAGCAATGTTTATGAAAGTTGTCAGATATGTTTTATAGATTTATAATACTACCATGTTTTCATAATCTGGAATCTCATTTTTTTTTTAATATTACATTAAGTATATTGGAGAAATGTGAAATAAGAGTATGAGTTTGCTTTTAAATAAATATGTTGTTATGATTTTGGAGTTATTATGATTATAAACCCTAGTGTTTTAAACTATGATATTAGAGTTATCAAGTACATGAAAATATGTTAGTTTAAGATATGAATTTAGAGCTTCAGTTTTCTAGTACCAAGAGGTATGAAATTCAGTATGATTCATAGCAACTACCATATACATATTGGGCAAGATTTTCATAACCACAGTTATGCTAAATTTAGATTGTTAGAGTTATATGAATCCAGAACTCTCAGAGTACTAAGAAATTAAGGGCTCTCATTCGCAAGGGACTGAGCACTCATCCTTCAGTTATGATTTTTGTCAAACTAGTTTAGCCACTAGAGATAAGAAAACAGACAATAAGTTATTGGTTGTGATGAGATCGTTAACCTTGGTACCAAGTTGCCAGCCAGAGGACAATATCGCCCCCAATATATATAGAAAGCAGGACCTAATTAGGTACCCGCAGCTTGCCAGGGATCGTTTTGATTTCAGCAAGTGCTCCTATTCGCCAGGAACTGAGCACCACCTTATAGTTTTTTATTTTACAGTTTTTGTCAATATATATGTATTTACCATGTTTAGTAAATACTATTTCTCAATGCTCTACCGAACCTCAGTTAAAATGATTTTATGATTGATTGTAAATTGCAAATGCTTGTTTACGAAACTATGAAATGAAAATGTTTTCCTAGCTAGCTATGTATGTAAATATCAAATGATTTATGTTTGCCACATGTATATTGCATTATGTACATTTCTTGGTAGTCCCATATGGGTGATGAGTGAGAATCCACTCACTAAATCCGTTGACTCACTCCTTTCCTTTCCTTTCAAAATTGCAGGTGTAGATATCTTTTTGTCACCGGTCTAGTAGCCGCAACTATCATTTGGTGAGCTTTACATTGCTGTGAGGCTTAGTTTAGGCTTATGTTAGTTTTTGGGTACTCTAGTAGACTTGTAGGCAGGATCCGAGCCACGCATGTATTTTAAGATATTGTAGTTATTTTTAAAGTTTTTATATTTTAATTTATGTTTCCAAAGTTTAAGTATGTGTTTGGGATATAGACTATGGTTAACAGGTTTATGTAATGAGCTGGAAATGTATTTATAACTCAGTTTTCAAGTCTTAAACTGATTTTCAAAGCATAACCAAAATGTTTTCGGAGTTATATATGTGAAAGCTTCTATTTTTATGATTTTAAATATTGTGTTTTAATTAGAAAAAATGATAATGAGTAAGAAGAAAAATAATGTTTTAAGTATAATATTATGCTATATTATGCATTTAGAGAATCACGTTACCCAAAAAACTTATGTGGGGATGAGATTCCTCACGTGTCGATTGTGTTTCCTAGTCGATCGTGACATTTTTGTTTTCAAGTTTAAAAAAAAAATGCATGATTGTAGAGAGTTAAGAATGATATAAATAAAAAATATGGAAGGTCAAAATATAATAACAATAAATAGCATTTTTTATGAATATAGTCAATAGTAATTAAACTAATGAAATTATAAATAAAATATTAAAAAATTAAAAAATGATATAAATGAGAAATATGGAAAGTCAAAATAGAATAAATAGTATTATTAGTAATTAAAATAAACTTAAAATGTCACGTAATGATTCTAATGAACTAACATAAACAAAATGAATGAATGCTTCAATGAAAAAGAATTAAAAATTTAAAATTAGGATAAAATGCCACATGATAATGACAGTGGAACAACTTTTATATTATAATATAGATATATAGATTAATTGGTATTGTAATAAATTAGTAAAGAAAATTTCTCCAAGAAAAAAAAAAAAGACTGGACTACTTTAAAGTGAAGAGATTGGTAAAGTGTAAAAGTGAGAGGTTAATTACCAGTGGATCGTTTAATAAGACCCACACAGAGAACGTTAGTCATCCAAGTATTTATTTCGATCCTCTACATTTCTAAGAACAAGTTCTTTAAAGTATATTTATGAATTTAGATTTTCAAGGAAAATGGAGTAGAAGGAATAAACTGTAGTATAAAATCTCTCTATTTTCCTTGAAAATTTAAACTCACAACATACTCTAAGGGGGTGTGTAGTTCGCGAAATGTTTGAACATTCCTGGAAATTTAAGGTTTGGAATAAAGGATTTCCATGTTTGGTTCGCGGCTAGGAAAAATATTCTTAGGAATGAAAACAATCCTCTTTTTATTCCCACCCTACATAATGAGAATGTTGGATTTCCATGGGAAAGGAATCAATCCGAATATTTGAAAAGACCAAAATACCCCTCTATAATATGAAGTTATCCTCAATTTGCCTTCTTTGCCTATCACATCAACCCTAGTAGAACCTCCCTCATTGTGTCGCCATCTCCCCTGTCTCCGCCGCTGAAAGCTCCGGTAGCTACCATCGCGCACTGCCTCTTACACCTCCATCAGTCTAGCTCACTGTTATCAAGTACCATCCTTTGCCTTTTCTTTTCCTCCATCAAGAATGAAGGCAACAAACCTTCGCCGGAAAACACCAAGCGGATATGATGAAAATGTGAACCACTAGATCTAAGGAACCACCAACCACAATGGAGAATGATGCTAGAGTACACAGAACCGATGAACATGTAACTGTGGCGATGAAAAAGACAAATCTGGACGAAGAGAAGACAAAGACAAAGCAGATCGATCTGAAAACTCAATCTAATACTTGGACGCTACAAGGGATAGTGGTTTTACTAGCAGCATCAAGACCCACCATCAGAATTCGCATTTCCTTCTTGGCAAAGAGCCGATTGAAAAGCTTTGTGAATGTCAACCCCATTTCTCTTTGACCTGTGGTGGAACGCCTCCCCAATTTTTTATATTTAAGAAAAAAGGGAAACTAAAACAAACTAGGCCGGAAGCATTTACAAATTTTATTCAATAAAAAAATGAAAATGAAAAACAATAAAAAGGGATAATGGTCTTAATAGAGGAATTTTTAGTTCAAATTTATATAGGCATTTTGAAAAAAAAAAAAAATATTTCCAAAAATATTTATGTCAACCAAACATGAGAATATTTTATTCTTGGATATATTATGCAAGATTCCTAGGAATTTACTAGCAAGCCAAACATAAAAATAGTTCATTCTTGGGAATAGTATTCCTTATAATGTTATTATCAGAAATGTAAAATCATTGTACGAATCACACGCCCCCTAAGGGAATGGAGTGGAATACTTATTAGCTCTATTGTTTAGATAACACAAATTAGCTCTATTGTTTGGATAACACAAAGTTAGATGAAGTAAATTCCACCCATCATTTTTATCTATTTTTCTTACCCTAGTTGGATGGATGGAATGAAATGAAATGAGTTGGTAAATTTAATAAAATCACCACTCTATTCTTATTACTAACATTACTCTATTTTAGTTAAAGGGTATTATAGAAATAAAAAATTTATGACTATACAATTTTGCTCTATTCTGTTTCCGTATTCAAACAATGAAGCGGAGTAATTATTCTGCTCCACTATATTCTATTCCGCTCCTTAGATTTAGTAGTGAGAGTTTTCATTTTAATGCTTGTTACATATTAGATTGTGTGTTGGAGTTTCGTGATCTTCGTATCCATGATTTCACATTTGCAATTAACTCATTACTTTTTTTACTTTATCAATTTTTTCACTTTAAAGAAGCTAATAAAAAAATAATAATGTTTCTTAAAATAAAAGATTCTTTTTATAAAACTCTTGAAATAAAATAAAAGATAAATCCAAGGGCAAAAGCCCGTATATGGTCGACAAAGGCTGAGGCCTGAGTGACCAGAAAAGGGGCCCACACATAATGCTGGCTTATTTGTTCGGTGTGGTTGACGAAACGGCAACAGCTTCAGTTTCAGTTTCGGCTTCCCCTGCTTTTGCTCTGCTTACTGAGTGCTATTCGCTGCCCTACCGAATCAGTCACTTCAGTTCAGTTCCATTCTTGGGGTCACAGTCACCCGGAATCAAATGACCAATGCATTCTACTCAACGCTAGCGCACCGGTATCTCTCTCTCTCTCTCTCTCTACACGCCAGCCAACGCTCTTTCATCACTTAACCCTTACTCTCCATCTCTTCTAGGGTTTTGCTCTATACACTCTTCTTTGATTCCATCCATTATTTTTCTTAGCCTTCGTCTATGTTCTGCCCGCTGAATTTTCGATTCAAATTCAACCCTTGTTCGTTTTTCTAATTATTTCAATTTGAATTGCATGGTGGGTGTTCGTATTTCTTGAATGTCCTTTGTACAGTAGAAGGGGGTTATATTAGCGACTTATGATCTGGAGTAATGCGATTGAGGAACCGTTAATGCTGTGTTAAAACCTGAAAGCTTCTCTTTTTATAATCCCCCATTTCGCTAGTTGTTTTCTTCCAGGCTAATAACAATGATTAACATGAAAAAACCCTACCACTATTATTCTCTCTTCCTCGTATTGTTGTGGTATGATATTGCTTCTCTTGTTTTCTTCTTCTTTTTTAAAAACTGCAGTTCTCAGGTGTGTATGCTGTACAATGATTTTTGTGTGATTGGGATAGATGCTCTCTTGGTCTTGTTTAGCCTTGCCTTGATCCTACTGAGAAATCACTTTCTAACACTAAAGTTATTTAACTTATATTGGTGGAAGAAAACTTAGTCATTCTAATTCATCCCATATACCATATAACCAGCTGGATTAGTAGATGTCAAGACATTAGGTTCTGGGTAGTAGTAGAGTTGGCTGGCAGTATCCTCTATGATTTAGCTCTATGTATCTCAGCAATAGAAAGTGCTAATATTAGATACAATTTTTCTGCAGTAAAAATTCGTGTGATCAATGCGTGGAGGTGTTACCAACTGCACTCAAAGTAGCTGGTGTAAATACGTTTACAATGGCATTTGATCCCTCCACAAGCGATATTGGATGTTTTTAACACTGTTGGAATTGGATTGTTTTCGAGTGGAGAATTATTTCAAAAATGTTTTTGGGATAGCGGCATAAACGACTGGCTGGTTCAAGACCAAGGATGTGCCCCCTTATGTATTAACCCTTAAGTTTTTCCAGATCCACTAGTTTCCAATGACTATCAAGAACAACCATTGACGAATATCCAGGCCATGAACATTGTAGCTTTGATCTGCTTTGTAAGTAGCCAATTTTTGGGTCTTGTTGAATCTTTATAGGTGTTGTAATGATGCTGTACCAATTCCATCATGAATGTAGATTTTTAATGGTTTCCTGAGAATGTGCGTAGGCTTTGGAAGATTTTTAGATGGCGAAAAGTAACTTTTTTATTAAAAAAAGTCTGAAAAAATGCACCCTAAATTCACAATTTTGAGAATATGGAATTGTATGTTGTCTTTAATTATTAGATCAATTAGTTATAGAGTGGGCTCTCTCTAATTGTGAGACTTCTTGCTCAGGCACTGTTAAGAAGAATTTAAAATTATACCATTCTGTTTCAATGAGGGTTTAAATAGGAAAAATTTTTGTACTAGCTGTCATCAGCCCATTCTAAATTCTACAGTTCATGCGAGTGATGCAACAGAGTTCTTGGCTCCGAGATTACCCAGTGTTAAGCTTTGACGGATTGTCTTTATAGTAACCTTTCGACAGTTATGGATGTTTGGATAACTCCTGTTCTGGGTACCAGGTCTAATCACTTTAGTTAGTTTCGATTATCGGCAATTAGGCAAGGATATTTGTGTCTGTATGGGCTTGTATACTTCGAATAGGTTAACAAGTACTGCATATGCCTCTGAAAAAATCTCTACGTGGACTCCCAACAATCTTGAACCATATTTCGCTTGTACTTTTGCAGAAAGTACAACTTGTACCAATAAGTTTATTCCTTTGAATAGAAGTTAGATACAAAGTAGCATTTTGGTGGAAGCAGATGTGTATTGGTTAATTACGTTAAAAACAAAAGAACGTATTGATTTCCTCTTTTCATTGTTATTAAACCGAGTAGCGCTCTTATTTTCCATGCCTACCGACCACCAAGAACATTCTTCAATATGACCTGACAAAAAGCAAAAAAGAAAATAAGAAAACCGTTTGCTCCTGTTTATTAAGTCGATTCCATTTATCTTGTGTATAGAATTTTTGTACTCGGGTATAATTTGTGTATTGAGGCTTATAAGATCTTAGCACAACACTTACGAAAGGAAGAAAGAAACATGCTAACTGAGTAAATCTTGGTAGTCTGGGACCGAGCCATAGCAAGCGGATTAATGGATTTGATGTTATTGTCGATCTCAACTAATGGGTCATCTGAAAACCATTAATGGTTAACCATGGTCAACTGGATTAAAACGAAATGTCAAACTTTTCACCATTTGTTTCATCATGAAGAAATGCTTTGAGTTTATATTTTCTTTTCCCCTGTTCCCTTGTTGCTTTTTCCATTAGCGGAATTCCCAATCCTCTCTCCTGTTCTAAATTCTTGTTCTCTCCTTGTTGATTCCTTTCTGTTGACAATAAATGGTCAATTATATTTGTGAGTTGTGACTCCTGTTGTTGATGTGAACTTTGACTGGGTCAATTCTTGTAGCTTCAGAGTTTTGGTGGAACTGCTTGCATTGATACTTGGCTTTTAATTTAAGTCAGCTATTAATTTGAAAATTCTGTTGTTTCTATTTCCTAGTATGCACTAATTTTGTTGTTTTTTTTTTTTCCTTTTTCAGAGCACTCTGCTGTAATCAAACTGAACCTTTAAGGCTTTGGGAAGAAAGATGAGTGGAAGTGGCAGAAAGCACTCTTCAAAGAGGGAGTTGAGAGATGAACCTGAATTTGCAAGGTATCCATGTCATGTTCCATCGTTTTGTTTCAAATCGTTCTGTGTCCTATGTTTCATGCCTGTGCTTTTGCTCAAGATCTTGTTTCTTTATGGGTATTTCTTTTTTTGTTAATTTCAAGGTCATCTCTGTACCTCTTGACTGATTCATATTTTATTCTTTGACAGCTATGTAGCCATTAATTTCAAACTATGTCACCGTTTCCTCTGAGAAAATTTAGATCTTTGACATGCCTGTGTGTGCATAATTTCCAAAGAGTTGGTTTTATTAACTGTCTGCCTTTCTTTGGATAATGCCATGTTTAGGCGCAGTCGGAGCAAGAGCCCTGCAAATGGTTTCAGGGGGGATTCAGGATTCAATGAAAGAAAAAGAACGAGGGCTGGAGGATTGGCACAACCATGTAGAGATTTTGCTGCTGGAAAATGCAGGAGAGGCAGCCATTGCCATTTCCTTCACCATGATAATCGTAATTATGAGGATGGCTGGGAAAGTAGACACATGCATGATGGAGCTCCCAGATACTCTGCTCCCCGTGAGGGTGGGGACTATTCCATTAGGAGTGGAAGATCCAATGGAGCTTGTATTAATTTTGCTAAAGGAAGGTGTAGGATGGGAGCATCATGCAAGTTTGTACATGATGACAATTCTGATGGATTCAGTGTAACTCCTGTGGGTGAATCAACTAGAGAAAGGGAAATTGATAGAAGGCGCACGGAGAATACATTCGAGCGGGGTGGTGGGCATGGTCCAAACCACAGTGGTGATATTCCTTGCAAATTTTTTGCTTTTGGAAATTGTCGCAATGGTAAACATTGCAGGTTTTCTCATGATAGACAAGCATGTAAGAGCCCTAATAGAAGAGTAAGGGATGGTATGTTGAGGAATGTTCAAGGTGCAGATCAGGCATTGGACATACCGAAATTGAATGATGCAATTAATCCTGATGGAAGATCAAAAGATGATAGATGGGGTTCAGATAGCAGTATAGATATGGATGTAGATGAAATTTGGGATGGTCCAAAACAGAATGATTTAGTTGCTGTCTTTGATACCGCAAAGCAGGGTGAGGACAGCAGAAATGGAATTATGGGTGCCCCAACGCCTGAATTCACTGGTTGGCCAATTTGTGATGGATGGGATCGTAGTTTAGACAAGAACAGAGTGCATGGTGAATCACCATTTTCAGGTGATAAGAAGGAAACCAACTGTTGGGAAGCAGAAAATGCTGTAGCCAACGTTCATAGTTCCCAGCCATTAAGTACAGACATTTGGCCGGGGGATGAAAAAATGTCTCCTGATTGGAATTATGGTGTGGGATCTTCCTGCCGCATTGAAGAGAAGCATGGACAGAATAAGCAACAAGTTCCTCCAGGTAATCACATGCTGGATGTTCCTGTGACTGCACATCCTTTCCCCATTGAAAAACCATTTGCTCTGCAATTGTCTGTTTGGTTTCAAGAAATAGTTTTCTTTTTAAATTTCCTTTTTGCAGTTCGTTTCTTGTTTTTCAAGATTTTATGAAGCAACCAGTGAAAACTTTGGGCCTGTTTGGTTAAAAACTGAAAACTATAATCTAGTTTTTAATTTTCATTTCTTGTTTTCACAATTTCCTTTACAAAATCATAAAAAATAGGAAACAAACTGAAAGTAGAAAACAAAAATAAGAAATGAAAAGGCCAAGTAGGATGCTGTTATTTTGTTGACACGTGATGATATGAGTGACAAACAAATGTGCTGATTCACATGTAAGCTAATATTTTCTACCATTGTTCTGCCAGGACAAGAATTTAATCAGAATGCTCAGAATCCAATTGCTTCGCATTCTTCAGGCTGTCATGTGGTTGGACAAAGTCAAGTGGCAGTTTCCGTCATTCCTCCAAGAGTTGGTAGTGTTGAAGGCATGCAGAACCCGGAAATCTCTACCGAGAAAAAGTACACTGTTGAGCCCAATATCATGGAAGGGAACCTGTTACAAGTTGGTTCAAGAAATCCTTCAACTCAGAACATGGCGAACAAAGAAAAAATTGCTCAACTAACCACCATCTCAGCTTCTCTGGCGCATATACTTGGTTCAGTTCAGCAGCTCCCACAACTTCATGCTACATCAAACTCTCACGATGCAAGGGATACTATTACTCACTTCCTAGGCAAAACTGAAGGGTCCAGTAAGCCTCTTGTTCCAACATTCATCAAGTCAGATCCTGCTGTTGGATTAATGAAGCGGCATGATACAATATGTGACAGTGTTGAACCAAAAAGTGCTAATGTGAGTGTGGTCCCCCTATCCTTTTCGCCAATAAAAAAAATTTCAGAAGGTGCAACAGAGATTCCATCACTGTTGTCTAATTCAGGCAGACAAAATCTTGATGATTCTAGTAAAGCTGCCTCTTCCGAAGAACAACTTGTCAAGAGTGACCATCTTATTCAGTTGCAGCAAGGTGAAAACATTGAGGTTAATAAAGAGAAAGATGTAGTGGTGGCTAAAGAAAGGCAAAGTTCTCAATGTGCCAATGAAATTACAAAAGAGAATAGTCCTGTGGAGAACGTGGACCAAAAAGTTGGACCTGATGAGGCCAAGAAAACAAAGGATGCCAAGGGTATTCGTGCATTTAAATATTCATTGGTGGAGTTTGTTAAGGAGCTTCTAAAACCAACATGGAAAGAAGGTCAAATCACCAAAGAAGATTATAAATCAATTGTAAAGAAAGTTGCCGATAAAGTAACTAGCACCGTGCAGCGGGCACATATTCCTCAGACACAAGAAAAAATTGACCACTACTTATCACTGTCGAAACCAAAGCTTAGTAAACTTTTACAGGTCAGTGGTGGTTCTCTTACGAATTTCCATTATATGTATGAAGTAATCCAAATCCATTTCATTTACATCTCATTTGGTGTCTGGAATTGAACATAGAATAGGAGTTTGGAATTAGAATTGAACGACTTAATTCCAATATTCATATTTCGAGTACTATATAGAATTGAAATTATAATTTCACAATCCAATTCCATGGAAGTAAAAAACAACTAATATTGACTTTTCTTAATTTCTAACATATACCCTATAATTATCATTTTTAAAACTTACCAAATATCCTCTCGATGTAATTCTCTCTCTTTCCCATTTATTTCCCAACTTCATATTACAATTCTGTAGTGAACTTCAATATAAAATTTAAGATTATAAACCATTTTCTATAAAATTAAAATTCTACATTATAATTTCAATTCTTACATCCAATTTATAGATCAACGTGATTGTGCAACTTCAGAAACCCTGGAATTTTCTAGAAGGCTTAATTTGGATGTTGAAAGAGTTGCACGAAAGTTATTATTAGTATGGGATCAAATTTTGAGATATGTTTGTGCTTTTCATAGGTTTTGTTTATGTAACCAAAATTCATTATTAAATAAACCGTCTCAAATATTAATAGGAAACCATTCTGGGAGCTTTTTCAATTATTTCTTGTTCTTTTTTTTTATACAGAAAGAAATTTATCAAGATGAAGGAAGGAAGAGTGCAAAGATATAGGATGATGGGACATCCTCTTTACAAGAAAAATAGCTAATAAAAGAGAAACATCAATATAGTAAAGCTTTTCAATCTCTCTATATATCAGAAAATCCCTTTAAGATGCTCACGAGCCTCACGCCTAGTTTTTTCTCATAGAATTTGCTTGTCCGAAATTCTGTCATAAAAAACATGAGAATTATGCTCCAACCAAATATACCAAATGGTGGCATAGAGTAAGCATTGCCATGAGGATTTGACTTCTTTTGTTTTTGTAGAGCTAGCAAAACTAGTTAACAAGGAATGCTTCAAAGCTCTAGGCGATACTTATCTTTCACCAAAGATATCTAACAACAAATTCCATAAAAATTCAACCTCAGTTAAATACGAAAACAGACGTTGAATGCATTCAGAACTTGCACTACAAATAACATATATCAGGGGAGATAGCCCTGTGTAGCCTTAAAACATGCAATATATCAAACGTGTTAATTCTATTAAGCATTGTTATTGAAATAAACGATTTTAACTTTAGAGGGAGTTTTGGACTTCGAAATAAGTTTATCAAGGTAAAAAGAAGTTCTATTTAAGGAATGAGCGAGGAATTGAAAGTAAGGTTTGCATGAAAATTTTCTAGATGGATCTAGACGCATTACCTTTTATCCGGGAGAGAAGACAAATGGATAGAATGAAGAAGACCCAGAGGGATTACTAATTCTTCATTAAATAACTTGGCTATTTTGTTAACTAATAATCTATGGCATTATTTAATCTTTTAACAAAGATGACTTTTTCGATCAAAGTTTTACTTGTTTTCATTCGGTAAGATGGTTGCCATGTAATTTGCTGGTCATGGGTTTCTAGTTGAAAAACATTGTCTTCTCCCACATAGTTTAGGCCGACCTTCCCCAATCTCGAAAATTGTCAGTGCCTCATGCATTGGCTTATCTTTTTTCTTTAATCAATCAAATTGCTCTATTTTACTGGTAAAGATCTATGTCAGCTTCTGAATCTACGCTTGCATTTGAGACGTGTATTTGTCAAAGTTCCATATCCGCGAAACTAATGGCAATTACTTTTGGTTTTTATAGCATGTCTGATAATTGTTCTCTCTGTGGTTGCAGGCATATGTGGAAAAGGTTCAGAAGGCGTAGTGCAAGTACAGAAATTTGGCTGTGTAGTTTGTTGACTTTATTTTGCTAGGTGTTATTGCTTTGCTTAAGTAAGGCTGCGTATATTTACCAGAGATCCCACAAGTGGGAGTATCGTGCATTTGCTCAACCTTTTTTTATAGTTTTATTTATGTCATATCTGATATTTTCCTGTATCGCTACAAGTGTTTCTTTGCACCCGTTAGACCAGTTGATAGTATAATCAACTAACCTTTGCAGCTCGTGTACATATAAACTCGGAGCTGTTTATCTTTGGTTTCTTTCCGCCAAATAACATATGCTATGTAGGATTCATTTTATTTGTGTTGTTGGAAAACTGCTTGACAATGAGAGTTTTTGTCTGAATTTATCTTTCAGGATAATGTAACAGATATGTTAATCTTGAGATAGACAAGTGTATTGTACCACTTTCATTTCATTCAAAAAACACTCATGCTTTTTGTTAAAAATTCTAATAACGTGGCATTATTCTTATTTTTATTTCACATGTTTGATGCAAGTGATGGAAGAGACATCTTTTTCTTTAATAGACAAATGGATAATGGTCATAGTTCATTTGGGCTTCTGTATTCTATTGCCGAAATCATCCCTTTGTAGGGTTGATCGACAAGCCAGCCTGTTTTAATCTTTTAAAAAGTTACGTATTGTTTTAATCTATTGGTTGTGCTATATAGTCAAATAGATGTAGCACATTACATTGGATTTGTTAGAAACACAGTGGGTGAAAAAATAAAACAGCAAACATAAGACATTAGTCAATTTTCGCACAGACCGTTTCGCACCGAAAGTATTTCTCATAATTTTTCTTCTTAATTTGGTTTTTCAATCCATCACTCGTCGCGTTTGAGTTGTCAATTTTGTTGAGACGAATTTTCAATCCATTTCTTATAACCGTTTATCACAGCTGGATCAAGGACTTCTGCTGCTAACGAGTCAAGCGAGTTAATCAAATTGAGTTCTTTTGTCCTTTTGTCTTTGTTTCTAGTCAGAGTTGCGTACGATGCTAACCGAGTTGTACTCTAAGAAGAGGAATAAAGTTCAACGAAAAATTATTTGTATTCATAATGTGCAGGATATTATGTCGACTTACAATTTATCTATTATTGGATAAGATGTAAACTCTACTTTGATGAGATCTACACTCTATTCAATAATGAATGCGGTGTGGGTGGGCACAGTATTTTACACATTATGAATTCAAATAACACAATTTAAAATCAAAACTTGTACAATGTAATCGTTGGAAGGATTTTTTTTTTAATATAATAGTGTTAAAAGACATTTTAGAAGCAAACATTCTGTCTTAACTAGGATTTGCACATCGGAATGTTTTTTAATTTTTTTTTAGATAGTTCAACATGCTCAATCCAGCAAAGAGAGCCAAAAAATATTACATAAAACAAACAGACCTAGAAACTTAGGCAATGAAACAAAAAAATGTAGCCATTGTTGAAAAAAAAAATGACTTGATTTCCATTCAATAATTATGACTACAACCACCTTCCACATGTTGGCAAAAATTCTCAAATATGGTGGCTAACAACCTTCAACTATGGTGGCCAACAACCTTCAACAATGGTAGGCCAACAACCTTCAACTATAGTGGCCAACAACCTTCAACCATGGTAGGCCAACAACTCTCAAACAAGGTGGCTACCAAGCTCTATAAATAGAGCTTGGTTCTTCAAGCTTAAGACACAATAAGAACAATCCATTTCTCTCCTCTTCCTTTCTAAGCATTTAGAGAGTCATCTATTTACTTTGTTTTCTCTCTATTTTGTGAGTTGAGAGTATACACCGGTGAGAAAAATACTAACAGGTATTTTGGGTGTATTTGGGATTCGGGTTTTGAGTGAAGTGTGAAACATTTTGTATCTCCATCATATTTCTATACTGAAATATTTGATTGTCGTCTTTGCCCGTGGACGTAGGCTTTAAGCCGAACCACGTAAATTCCTGGTGTCATTTAGCATTACACTTTCGCATATTTATTTTGCGCTACTCTGTTTGTGTCTTTGGACCCACCATATCACAACAAACTGGTATCAGAGCTCTTATAGAGTTCTAGGCTAATTTGTTCAAAATGTCTACTGCAAAATTTGATATTCAGCAGTTTGATGGGCGGATTAATTTTGACATGTGGAAGGTCCGTATGATGGCTGTTCTTGTACAGCAAGGTGTAAAAGTAGCACTTTCTGACAAGGAAAATAAGCCCGAGACAATGAAGGAATCTGAATGGGAAGATGCCGATCAGAAGGCTCTTTCTATTATTCAGTTATGCATTACAGACAATGTGCTGCAAGAGGTCCTATCAGAGAAAACAGCAAAATCGCTGTGGACCAAATTAGAGTCATTGTATATGACTAAAACGGTGGCTAACCGTCTCGGTGTTTTACAATGTCTGTGCATGCTCCGTATGGCAAAAGGGACATTAATCCGTTCTCACATAGCTGAGTTCACATCACTCGTCACATATCTGAAAAATATAGACGAGACATTTTCAAGTGAGCAATAAGCAATGATGTTGCTTTGTTCCTTACCTCCTTCCTACAGGCACTTTCGTGAAACGCTCATATATGGTCGTGAAAGTCTCAAAATTGATGAGGTGAAATCTGCACTTTTAAGTTGTGACAAAATGGAGCATGATTCTAGCAGTCGTGATGATATTGCATCTGGCTTATTTGCTAGAGGAAGGTCAAAGGAAATTGGATCGAGTAGTAGCAGAGGAAAGTCTAGATCTAAGTCTAGACATCGTAAAGGCAGGTGCCGATACTGCAAGAAAGAAGGGCACTGGAGAGCAGAATGTCCGAAACTCAAAGACAAGAAGGACAAAAATTCAAGTGATGCAGCAAGTGTTCTTTGAAGTGCGATAATGTTCTCGCGGTATCAACCAGTTCAATTGGTGATACTTGGATGCTTGATTCTGGTGCTCTTATCACATGTGTCGGAACCGGGATTGGTTTACAACTTTCCAGTCAATAGATGGTGGTGTTGTCCTTATGGGGAATGATATGCCCTGTAAGGTCATTGACATTGGAACAATCCAAATCAAGATGCATGATGGAGTTGTGAGAACGTTGACTGATGTTCGATACATTCCAGACTTGAAGAAAAATCTTATATCCTTGGGTGTCTTCGATTCTCAAGGTTATAAGTATTCCGGTGAAGGTGGAGTTTTAAAAATCTCCAAAGGTACTCTTATTGTGATTAAAGGCAAGCTGGTCAATGGCCTTTATCTACTTCAAGAAAGTACAGTTGTTGGTGCTGCCTCGATATGATCCTCATCTGATTCAGATTCAAATACTACTCGTTTGTGGCATATGCGTCTAGGGCATATGAGTGAAACTGGAATGTCAATCTTGAGCAAACCTAGCTTACTAGGTGATCACAAAATTGGGAAGCTTGACTTTTGCGAACACTGTGTCTACGGAAAGGCGGACTGCAGTCAAGTTTAGCAATCGCTATACACGGACTAAGGGCATGAGATTACATTCACTCTGACTTGTGGGGCCCTGCGCCTGTTCCGTCAAAAGGTGGTGCTAGATACCTATTGACATTTATTGATGATTTCTCGAGGAAGGTATGGGTTTATTTTCTGAAACATAAAAATGATGTGTTCCATACTTTCAAGAAATGGAAAGCGCTTATTGAGAACCAGACCAGCAAGAAAATCAAGCGTCTCCGAACAGATAATGGTTTGGAGTTCTGTGAGAGTCAGTTCAATAAGTTCTGTGAAGATGAAGGCATAGTACGACATCGTACTGTGCGAAAGACTCCACAACAAAATGGATTGGCTGAACGTATGAATAGAACTCTTTTGGAGAGAGCTCGCTGTATGCTCTCTAATGCTGGTTTATCAAAAGAATTTTAGGCTGAAGCTGTCAATATGGCTTGCTATTTGGTGAATCGGTCTCCATCAACTGCGATCGATTTGAAGACTCCTATTGAGGTATGGTCTGGTACTCCTGCTGATTATTCAAATTTGAGAATTTTCGGTTGTCCTACATATGCTCATATTGATGATGGAAAGCTTGAGCGAAGGGTATTAAAATGCATATTTCTCGGATATCAAACTGGGGTCAAAGGTTATAGATTATGGTGCACTGAACCTAAGACATCCAAATTCATAATCAGCAGAGATGTAAAGTTCAATGAATCATCCATGCTTCATCTGAAAAAGGAGGTTGGCGATGCAATAAAAGACCAAGATGCTAGCAAGCAGGTGGAGTTTGAAGTTGAACCACCAAAGCAGATAGAAGAAGATGCCTCTGATCAGCCCATTCAAGAAGAAGAACAAGATAGTGATGATGTCGCAGATGCACGACAACAGTTGCAACACTATAGCCTTACAAGAGACAGAGAAAAAAGGCAAATAAAATAACCACAGAGGTATGGTCATGCAGACATAGCCTCTTTTGTATTATCAGTGGCAGAGGATATGGAATCAGAAGATCCCACCTCATACCATGAGGCTATCTCGAGTGAAGAGTCTGCACAATGGATTGCTACAATGAGTGAAGAGATGGAATCTCTTCATAAGAATCAGACTTGGGAATTGGTGAAACCACCTAAAAGACATAAAGTCATAGGCTGCAAATGGATCTTCAAGAAAAAGGAAGGATCCCCTGGAGTTGAACCGGCTCGTTACAAAGCACGTTTAGTTGCAAAAGGTTTTAGTCAAAGGGAAGGAGTAGACTTCAATGAAGTATTTTCTCCTGTTGTGAAACATAGCTCCATTCGGGTATTGCTCGCTATGGTTGCACTGTTTGACTTAGAGCTTGAACAGCTCGATGTCAAAACAGCTTTTCTTCATGGTGAGCTTGAAAAACAAATCTACATGCAGCAACCGGAAGGTTTCACTGTTCTTGGCAAGGAGGATCATGTATGTCTCCTACAGAAGTCATTATATGGCTTAAAGCAATCTCCTCGCCAGTGGTATAAGAAATTTGACACTTTTATGTTAAGTCATGGTTACTCAAGGAGTGACTATGACTGTTGTGTTTACCACATAAAGCTTTGAGATGGTTCATTTGTCTATTTGTTGCTCTACATTGATGACATGCTCATTGCTGCTAAAAGTATGTCTGAGATCAAGAAGCTGAAGAAGCAATTGAGTGGTGAATTTGAAATGAAAGATCTAGGAGCAGCTAAGAAGATTTTGGGCATGGAAATTCATAGGGATCGACGTGCTAGCAAATTATATTTATCACAGAAGAAGTATGTTGAAAAAGTACTTCAGCGCTTTGGAATGCAAGATGCAAAGCCTGTGAGTACTCCGTTGGCAGCCCATTTCAGATTATCAGCCGCACATTCACCACAGTCCGTTGAAGAGGAGGAACAGATGTCACATGTTCCTTATGCTAGTGCAATTGGAAGCATCATGTATGCTATGGTATGCACTCGACCAGATATTTCACATGCCGTTAATGTTGTTAGTAGATATATGGGGCATCCTGGCAAGATGCATTGGCAGGCAGTGAAATGGATACTTCGATATCTTCGAGGTACTGCAGATGTTGGCTTGGTATATGACAAAAGTTCTAACACTGGTGGTAGTGTTACTGGTTACGTTGACTCTGATTATGCTGGAGATGTTGACAAAAGAAAATCTCCGATAGGATATATCTTCACGCTCTCGGGTAGTGCAATTAGTTGGAAAGCGACTTTACAGTCTACTATTGCACTATCCACCACAGAAGCCGAATACATAGCAGTAGCAAAAGCAGTGAAGGAAGCCATTTGGCTCAGGAGTTTGGTAGGCAATTTAGGCTTGGAACAAGATGTCACAACTATTTATTGTGATAGCCAAAGTGCTATACATTTGACCAAAAATCAAATGTATCATGAGAGAACCAAACATATAGATGTCAGATATCATTTCATTCGGGAGATTATTTCTCAAGGTACCATTGCAATGAAGAAGATTGGTACCTCAGACAATCCGGCAGATATGTTGACAAAGTCGATCAGGATTGCTAAGTTCAAGCATTGCTTGGACTTAGTTGGTATTCAAAATATGTGAGTGCCCTTATGGGCACATTGGAGAAGGCGACTTCAGAAACTTGATGAAAATCAAGCCAAGGTGGAGATTGTTGAAAAAAAAATGACTTGATTTTCATTCAACAATTGTGACTACAACCACCTTCCACATGTTAGCAAAAATTCTCAAATATCACTACAAGAAAATTGCCATATACCCACGGCAGTCTTTAGCTACACAGACACAAATTGTAGGTATAGATAGTATATAGCCACAAATATATAGTACCGTCACTATAAGTTTTAAGGACAGATATTAATATTGTGGGTATTGGATATCTATACCTACACTTATATTTTACTGTCACTATAACCTTTTTTACCGTGGGTATAAATCACATATACCTACACTTATTATTTTCCGTCACTATAATTTTTCTTTTACTGTGGGTATAGATAACATATACCCACACTCACATTTTGGGTCACTTATTCTAATAACACGGTTTTTCTTTTTTCCCTGCCACTACCGCGAATCTAAAGCAGTGAAAACCCCCCAAATTTTTATTTTCCCTCCTTTTCATTTTTTTTCCCCCGTTTTCCCTTACTCCTTCAAGCTTCAGTGCACACTTTCTTCCAGCTCCATCACTTCACATTAGCACCACCACAACCTCCACCCCTCACCACCGAATCGGCCTCCTCCATGAGAAAATCACATTAGCTCCATTAACCGTGATGGGGACCAACACGATCCAACCTCTGCTGGCCCCTCACGAGAACTCCGCAGCGATACCCCTTTGCAGCCACAGCTTTGCCTCCGCCGCGAGCACCCTTGCAGGCTCTGGTTTGTCACCGCGACAAACCCCTTCCGGCCTCAGCTACCTCCGCCGTGAACCCGCGAGCATGCCTTGCAGCTGCTAGTTCGCAGCCACAACGAACCCCTTTCGGCCGCTGGTTCGCGAGCACCCCTTTCACCGTCGCCATGGACAACCCTTCCACCCTTTGCTTTGCCCTTGCCGTAGACCAAGCCCTTCGAGCCCCTGTTTCAGATTTTCTATAGGTATTTTCTTTGCTCTGTTCTTTTATTTACTCCATTCTTTCTTCAACCAAGGAAGAAAATAACCGCCATATACATTGTTAGTGTGTTAACAAATTTGTTAATACAGGTCTAAAGGCGACTTTGATTTTGGTTTTGCTCCTTTGCTCTCCCGATTTCAGTGACTTAGTTGAGGTAGGGTTTCAACATTTTTGCTTTGAGAAATTGACTGTGTCTTTTTTTTCTTTGTTTTACTTGGATTGTGTATTTGCAATCTCTAATCTTACTGCTACTGTTTTGCCTCTTTTTGTTGGATTTTGTTTAACTAATTTGATGCATTATGGAAATTTGTTTAACTAATTTGTTTTTCAAGGTTTTGCCTTGGGATCACCTGCTGTGGCACCACCGAGTGCACCTGAGGCAGCTTTGGCCCCTACTTCTTCCTTTCCTATCAAGGTATCTTCAAATTCTACCACAAATGAAAATAAGGGTGTTAGTATTACCAAGTCTCATGAGGTTACTAGAAAATCTAGTACAGATGGAATGTCTTCAACTGCTGGAAAAAGTGGAAGCCTATATATTGATGCTTTAGCTAAAGCTCAGAAAGCTTTACAAATGTAGAAAGAGTTGGCAGAGAAGCTGAAGGAAATTCCTCAGGTAAGTTGAACTATGTTTCTGTCAGTTGGATATTTCTCTTTAATGAATACCTGCTGATTCTAATTCACTTTGCTTGCCATAATTAATTATACATTTCATCTGAATACATTAAGTTGTGTACTTATGGTCGTGCAGTTGAATACATTATTCTTTGACTCTTTCAGAGTAAATTTAGAGAAGCTCAAGCAGAAGAGCAGAAGGCTAAGCAAGCACAACTCGCAAAGACAATGGCTGCTCTCGATATAAACCCGAACTTAATAGAAATAACAGAGAAAGTTGTAATCAAAGAAATTAAGAATTAGAGTTGTAATATAAACCCAAACTTAATAGAACTCAATTTCTGTTCAAATTGTAAGGATGAGTAGCTTGGGTTGGCTGGGGACCCCGATTCTGATTTGGTCTTCAAGAATCAGGATCTTAACATGGATATGCTTTATCATACTGGTGAGACACAGCAAGTGCAATTTTCTTTAGTTGGATTTTCATTCAAGCATGATCTTTTTTATTTTTATTTTATTTCTTTAATAATTTTATCAGTTGTATTTGATCCAAAGCATGTTGGTAGAACAATGAATGAGATCTTGCATTTGGAACTATCTGGTTGGCCTGTTGTTATCTATTTGCCCCATTCCATGTGCCAATTCCTGTCACACTACAGCCAACATGAGAGTATCAATTAATTCAGTTGCGTTACTATTAACTGTTAGATTAGTCTATAGTTGGCATATTTTTAGTGGGGGGGAAGGAAAGTGGTGACAGCTGATTTGATTTTGTGGATTAGAACAAGGAAAATGGTGACAGATGATTTGAATTTGTAGATTAGAACCATTAGATGTTTTGCTTGTGCTTACGCTATTGCTGCTTCAATGTGTGCAGGGCATCATTACATATACCCCTCGCCTATTTTCAATACACTTGAGAGGTACTTAATTAAGTATTTTTAAATTATTAAAGCAACATCAATTTTGTTGCTTCTTGCACATTCTGGACCAATTTGTTGTCATCCCTGTTCATTAAGTTGATACTGGTATCTGATCCCAAATTATTCATGTTTAGTCTTAAATTTAATTGAATTGTAGAAGAGAATACTGATTTTGGGAAAAGAAAAGGTGTACTAATATGCAATGGAACTTGTGTAATTGATGTAAAGGCTCATTAGTAATTGTCTGGATATTGTGATAACTAGTCCGCTAAGACTTTTAAATAGAAATCAGGTAAGCATGTTAAGTTGATAGGAAAATAGTAGAACATAAAATGGATGACTCACTGTAACATGGTCATACCTTGCTTCATTCATGGAATCTAAGGAAGAACATAAAGATTTGTTATAAACCTTGGAAGCATGATACAGTGCTAAAAGTAGATATTTTTTGGTAAGCGTTATGACCATATGATTAGTTTCCTTTACTGAGGAAGTGCTAGGAAAGTTTTGAATAAAGAACATAAAACTCTTAAGGTATATATGTCAGTAGGTAATATTATATTTTTCAGGTGGTTGATTTTCCATTGAGAACAATTTTAAATGTACACTTTCTATGGAATTCCCACATATATTCAGCCAATTCTAAGAACAATTAGGTAAAGTTACAATCTCGTGAGCTAGATTTCAGTGGCTCAATTTTCAAAATAGTTTCTCTACTTGTAGGGATAATGTTGCTGCCCTTCTAGAAATTAAGAATTAGTTTGGACTATCTGTAATTGAACTACTATATATATACCTCTTCATGAATTGCTATATATTTTCATGCACTAGATTTCTCATGATTTCACTCATCCTGCTTTGGGAAATAAACTGCCGCAGCCAGTTATGGTGCTAATAAAGCAGGATATTGATGTGTTAACTTCACTTGTGTTATTCTTGAATCACTTTGAATGTGGTGATGCTGACTTTACCCTTTCGTTTGTGCTTGAATGCCATTCTTCTAATCTTAATCACTTGAAAATGCAAATTGAACTAAACTAGCGAACCTTCTAATATGTGGCGCCTTTCTCTGCATTGAAGTATGGTGGACACTGACAAGGCTAAATTATGTGCTGGAATTTTGTTGGTTTTTGTTTTTCTACGTGATTTTCTTATGTATACTTTTTAAATTCATCGTATTGCACTACTGATTGGTAGTTGATCCTTTCTGATTGCAGACTGTGTTTGACTATGATACTTTTAGCAAAGATGATAAAATGGGAGATGCAAAATTTGAAATCTTACCATTTATAGAAGCCTTGAAGATGAGCATGCTTGAGCCTACCAAGTGGTACTGTGATCAAAAGAATACAACCAAGCAATGATATCTACATTTACTTTATGAGAGCATAACATATGTACTTCTTTAGATTGTTATGATTTTATTTATTTGTAATATTGATACCTATTACTTTAAGACTTATTTTACCTTTAATGTAATTGGAGTCTTTTTCCAATATGATTGTTATTCTTATATATATAAATTTAAATAAATAAATTGAATTTCAAATTTTAATTTTTTGTACCCATAAAAAAAATCATTATAAGCTATACCCACAGAAAATATAAAATTAATAAAAGTGTGGTTATAAGTTATATCCACGGAAAAATTAAATTCAACAAAAGTGTGGCTATAAGCTATACCCACGGAAAAAAGATATTTGCTCTAAAGCATATAATGACAGAATTGTTTACGTGGGTAATTATTTGGGGATTATTTGTGACGGTTTTAGTTCTGTCACTAAAACCTATAGTGACACAATGAAATCTGTAGGTATAAGTCAAGATATTTTCTGACAGTAATGGTTACCGTCACTATATGTTATACTGACGGCAAAAAAATCGTGGGTAAAGGCATAGTAAAAATGACGGAAGTAGACGTCCGTGGGTATAAGTTTTTGGGGCTATACCCACGGTTATTATACTTTTACCTACGGTTTTTTTCCGTCACTATATGGCAATTTTTTTGTAGTGTATGGTGGCTAACAACCTTCAACTATGGTGGCCAACAACCTTCAACAATGGTAGGCCAACAACCTTCAACCATAGTAATCCAACAACTCTCAAACAAGGTGGCTACCAAGCTCTATAAATAGAGCTTGGTTCTTCAAGCTTAAGACACAATAAGAACAATCCATTTCTCTCCTCTTCCTTTCTAAGCATTTAGAGAGTCATCTATTTACTTTGTTTTCTCTCTATTTTGTGAGTTGAGAGTATACACCAGTGAGAAAAATACTAACAGGTATTTTGGGTGTATTTGGGATTCGGGTTTTGAGTGGAGTGTGAAACATTTTGTATCTCCATCATATTTCTATACTGAAATATTTGATTGTCGTCTTTGCCCATGGACGTAGGCTTTAAGCCGAACCACGTAAATTCCTAGTGTCATTTAGCATTACACTTCCGCATATTTATTTTGCGCTACTCTGTTTGTGTCTTTG
This sequence comes from Dalbergia cultrata, assembly GCA_031216105.1. Classification (NCBI taxonomy): domain Eukaryota; kingdom Viridiplantae; phylum Streptophyta; class Magnoliopsida; order Fabales; family Fabaceae; genus Dalbergia; species Dalbergia cultrata. The sequence goes on along the minus strand of CM062348.1, from coordinate 4,330,127 downwards.
GACCCACCATATCACAACAGCCATTGATACTTTCAGCACCACTCACCAATCCACACCTTGACCCTCTGCCTTACACCACAGCACATGGATTACCACCAGACAGTTTTCCTTTGAGAACAAATTACTTTGATACTCAGCCACCATGAGCCCATCTCATCATAAGTGATAGATCAAATTTAAAAGAGAAATGCCTCCTGCCTTCAAAAAGCTGCAAGAAAAGGTTCCACTCAAACCTCAACTAGCGTACTCCCAAATCCCATAATTTTCGCTCCTCATCAAGTCTAGTGTCTCTTTTGATTTTGAGATAATTAGAGGATCATATTCCAATATCGCCAACCCTTCCTGCCTTCAAAAAGCTGCAAGAAAAGGTTCCACTCAAACCTCAAGTAGCGTACTCCTAAATCCCATAATTTTCACTCCTCATCAAGTCTAGTGGCTCTTTTGATTTTGAGATAATTAGAGGATCATATTCCAATATCGCCAACCCATTTACCTTTCCAAAATTTTGTTCTCCTATCATCGCCAATCATAAATCACTACCCTTCCTTCACCACCTCAGCCACATCACTGTTGATTCTACTAATATTACATATTCCACCCCACGTTCCATTGCTTTTCACATTCATGAGTTGTTTGTAATTGTTATTCATAGCCAATTTATTATAGGAACATGCCACTTTCTTCCAGAGTAGTTTCTCTTTCGTGACAAAACGCCACCACCATTTATAGAGGAGTGTTTTTTGATGAATCATACTTATTCATCATTTAAATCTCGAATATGTCTTTCTACGTCCTTAACCCAAGTGTCCTATGCTGGCCTTCAAAGATTAGCATGCCATATTTATTCTTTTCTTAATTTTTTTTATACGTGTTTTCTTAATCTTTCTTTAGATCTGGCAGTGCCAGCAAAATAGAAAAAAAGGTTTACAATAAATCATAAGGGACAAAACAATGTCTATACATATTTAAAGCAACAGAAGCAAAATAATTTCTATATTGTATACAGCCATTCAGGAAACTCGTAAGTAATCATTACCAGTTACTGGATAATCTTTCGCAGCTGGTGCCAGTCAATCCTCAACTTGATTGTCATTGCAATAAGCAAACCTATGATCCCAAAGATGTTGAATGGTCATATCCGATCCTGAGAAAAGATGAGTGAGTGATTTTGGCTTTACCTTCTTCATATCAATATTAATTGTCTTTCCGTATGTGACTAGTGACATAATATTTTCGGAGATATCTTTCGGGAAATATATTAAATGTTGTCTAAATATTAGCTGAGAGTGAATCTGAGTTTAATTTAGATGCTCATGTATGTATAACTAATATTATTGACAAGTTCTATTTGTACCACCTTATAGAATGCATATCTTCTAATATAGACAATTTTCATATATATTATTAGAAATCAAACCCCTAATTATATGTTTAAAAAGTCCAACTAACTACTAATAGTATTAGGTCTCTTGATTTTTTAATATTGATCATTTGAATAATGAAACAACAACACATATCAATAAATTAAAGGTTAAATATTGACATGAAGGCACAAATCATTATCAACAATGGGAGATGATTTCAGTGCAACTTTTGAAACAAATAAGAGTAGTGTTACATATTGCAAAATAAATATGTACAAAATTTTTAACAGAAATAGTTATTCGATGAAATAAAATGGTATAATTCACTTATTTATTTAAAGGTCAATAATCATGTCATATAATTTTAGTAATAGAATTGCGGTAAAAACTAAAGTTTTACTTTCTAGCATTTATTAAAATGATTATAATAATATGTGATAAAAACTACAATGTCAAGAAGATTTGTTACACTTTAAAATGTTAAAAAGCACATAGAGTGGCAATTTTTTACGAAAGTCACCCTAAAACCCATTTATATTGCAATATTGTCACTTTTAAGTTTTGATATCATTATTGGTAATTTTTTTTTTTTTTTTTGTTTAGACATGGCTGTAACTTTACTCCCAGAAACGTTAGAACGTACGGTTTTGTGAGAAGAAGTGCCAAAGACCAGACCTCAATAATGCCTTATTAATTAATCATCAATGAGATGTTCCGTTGGCTTCTCTTTTTCTACTCTTCTTTTTCATCCATGAAAAAAATTGTGCATGCCAACTAAACCAGATTTGAAAATCTCATCAATCCAGAGCCTCTAAATATATATCCCAAAGCGCCATCGAAATTTGGTTTGGATACAACTCCAACGAAGAGCTTTCCAAAGGCCATTGATAGGCCCAACAAGGATAGCAGCACTTTTGACAAAAATATAAAAGGGTAACAACACTTTTCCCTTCCTTTTACCTGAAATGGAAGTCTAAAATTCCTCACTCTAAGCACTGTAGTCCAGACTCTGAGGAGGCCAATTTGAAGAGGTGTGGAGTTGAATTCGATGACACCCTTTAACTCTCTTTAGTATGTATGGTGGTGGGAAAGTGAGTGAATACATGACATGGTGTCAGATCTGACCCAATCCTCCTCGTAAAGATGTTCTTCCATTTATGCTAACTATTCTTAAAAGTGAGCATCCATGTGATAGGGGCAATACCCCACCCTTTTATGCCCTAACAATAAATCCCTCTCTGGTTAATTTCTGACTGCTTCTGTTGTGGAATTGTACATAAGTTCCATTTCTTGAAATATTAATTTTAATATAGTATAATAGATTATCATTTCGTTTGATTAATCACTGATTAAATTAGTAAAAAAATTAGACTCTATTGTTGTCTCAGCTTAGAGACAACGAAGGAGAGGGATGGGTCTCATATTTGGATTGAGATGGATCTGTCTAAGCTTTTCTTATACTATCATATTTATTGTGGGTATGAGTTTTCTTTATGTAATGAAGTGGACTTACTACATAAGTGAATAGAAAACTTGGACAACACAGACCCCTAAGTCTTGAGCTAGAAAGGTGAATAGACTAAAGAATTGTCCAAAGCATTAGTGCAGTGGAAATCGGATGAACCACGAGCCTCCAGAGCTACAAAGAGGTTAAAAAATTGTCCAGAGTATCAATCCACTTAAATGGTGAGACTATAAACAACAGATTTTGTGTGCTTATCTTATCTTCATGTAGTACATATCAATAACTTTCAGTTTTACTAACACCTTATTTACATGAATTTCGTTTCAATAATATTGATCATCATTCTCATGAGTACACATCTCACGAAGCTAGCTGTTGCGTAATAAAAGCTTAATCGTACGTGAAAGGGAATCAATCAAATTGTTTTGACCTTTGTTGTAGGTCCACCTTGATTATTACTTGTTCAGGTTTCAATTCAAACTTTTGAAAATTGTGTAAAACTGAAAATGCAAATTAAATTGACATTAGTCCCCACCGCTCTACAACAAATATATTGAGGATTTCCTTCACTCTGTGAAGCACTCATAGACATTTTGCAACTAGTAATATATGTATACTCAGAATTTTTGTGTCATCTGTTATGTTTGTCCTGTGAATTGACTAGAATATGCTCATAAAAAGTGGAAGAGTACGTAAAAATTTCTTTTTTTTTTCGTCAACGTGATTAGTAAATAGTCTTCATCATTAAATTTCATCGCTGATCAGTACACGTACATTCACATGGATGGTACAAGAAATGTCATCCATGGCGCAATAATTTCATTCCAATCAACCAAATCAGCGCAGAAAAAGAAAATTAATTGGATTGGTATGCAAGAACAATGAATAATTTAAAAAAAAAAAAGAAAGAAAGAAACCTATATAGGTATGCAAAAAAAGGGGGAAAAGCTAGCTATTACCAAATAAGCATGGAGTGTACAAATGTAAAATTATGTGTAATATGGACATTGTGTAGTCTTAATTAGTGAGGTAAGAGAGGCAAAGGGTCTTGGAGCGGAACGTGTGAGGGATTTGTTTTCATTTGGTGCACGTGAGATGGTGGATGGAAAACCTAGCCAACCCAGAATGATTGCTTTGTGCATGCGCAAGCGTAGAACAACATAGAATTATAACATAGATGCAGTGATGAAAGCCATGAGCAGCCGGGGCAGGCAGGTGAGTGCGTTGTACTTGAGATTTCTGAACAATATAATTATTTACAAAAACCAAAAAACGGAGAAATAGAAGAAGAAGAAATGATCACACAACAGTACTGTTGCCCCACCGTCTGATATATATTCATCATCAGCCTGAGGCAGCTGGCCGGCTTATGTAATTTGGTTTGGCATATCAAGTTTGTTGCTTGCTTCTGACTGTATATTCTAATAAGCATTTCATTTCATCATATGACTTTTCATGCAGATATTTATACATATATATGATCATAATCTTTTTTATAGTACTACCACCTGCCTTGAATCGTCAGAAAGACAGCATAATAGCTCCCTAAGTTTCCACTTTCTTCCTCGCTTCTATTTTCGATTTTGTGCTCTCCGTCTCTCCTCTCTCCTCCTCGTTGTTCAGAAGTTTTTGTTCCATACACATGTAAATTGACATACAACAGAAAAACTTGCTTGCTCTAGGTCCAAATCCTTCAATTAGTTGCATTGATGCTTATACCATCATGACATCATCTTACCCTTAACTTGAATGAATACGATGGATGGTAATTGTTAGAATAAGGGATAACAAGCTAGGATCGATCAACTCCTGAACATTTGATCACAAAAGTTTTGGTATCATGTTATGAAATTATATTGTCCTCCAAAAATTTAATCTAATAGGTAGAGATACATCAATGTTTTATATCTCATCACACATCCATTATTGCTTCATCAGCTTTGGAGCTTAGTTATAAATTTCAAAGCAATGTTGTCTTCAATTAATTAATGTTTTCCTTAATTGGTAATTACGGTGACCAACCGAAGTTACTTTATCACAGGAGACCCTATCAGACTTTAAATCTTCTAGGGTGAAAATCTTCCCTTTGATCATCGGTTATGAAGGTGGTCTACAAATTTCTTATCTTGTTTGCATTTGCTTGGCAGAAAGGTTTTTCTATTAAACTAAATGACATCAACATTCAAGGTGCGTTGTTTAATGCAATATATTGCATTGGGTTGTTTGTAGTTTTTCATTTTTTACTTGCGTCAGGGTAATGCTCTTTGATAGAGAAATCCTTCTACTTTGGAAAATATAACATCAGCTTCCTCTTTTAAAGATTAGTTGGTTTATGGAATTAACCCGATACCGTTACCACCTTAATTATTTGGTGGTAAGCTAATTTCTCATTAACTATGATGATCACCAATGACATTGATTTTCAATCGTCTTGTATGTTGATGTCTCTTGAAATCAACGATTCAATAGCATTAATCCAAGAAGACATATGACAAATGCAGGTAACGTCAAAATTAATCATGACTTTGGAATTGTCTTCTTGTTCATCAAGAAATTACCCCGATTGTTCAACCCATAGAAAAAGGGATTGGGACCAAATTAAAGTGAAACTGTGTTCCATATAGCAATGATGGTGTATCTATTCCACATAATTTTCTGAGAGTAACTGAAGGAACCAACAAGAGATTGATCATTAATTAGTAAAAACACATGTAGCTTCTTCAAGCAATTCTAGGGAACCAAAAGGCTACGTGCCAATTTAATCTTTTGGTGGGTACTCTAACTGCAGTACTTACATATCCAGAACCCAGGGGGATAAAAAGAAAAGAAATCATCTTGAGAATTTGCGTTTGTCTTTCTCAAAATGAAATCAACGCTAGGATGTTATTTTTTTTTTTCAGTTTTGCAAATTTATCTTGAATAATGCTCTTAATTAGAAAGGTCATTTAAAGTTATTGTGGGTGAAGAGTCAATTGTTTTAATTTCAATACACTATCTATTTATAATTATTTTACATTGAGGTACAACTATACTTTCTCATATCAATAAAAATATTTTAGTCTCATATACTCAATATCTCAGAAGTTTCATATGTATGTAGTGTTATATGATTAAATGATACTATACAACACTTTTATTCTGGTTGTGTATCTAAAACTCTTTTATAATATATAAAAAACAATAAGTTTCCTTCTAAACTATTTTGTGCATATGTGTATCATCACTGTAATAAGTTATCTTTCACACCGGTCAAGAGAATAAATTTCAGGGGAGAATATATTTGATGATATATGATATATAGAAGGGTCGCTTGTCTTCTTACACTAAGGCTTAATTAGCTACTTGTTTATAAAAGTTATCATGATCTAGATAGGTTTAAGGATTATTAGCCATTTAATTTGGCCCTAGATTTTTCATTAATGTGTAAGCTTTTATTTTAAAGGCGCCACGTAAGTGTTCATCCATCCTAAAATTGAATGAAGAAGACTAGGAGAGCGAAACTATACCAACAAGCGAGAGGCATATAAAATGGCAATAAAGGAGAAGCAGCCCAAGGATTTCAGTGCACAAAAAAATCAAATTGGAGAGAGAAAGCTGGAAAGTCTTGGAATGTGACTTAAGCCAGCTAGCTAGCCTTCCCTAGCTAGGTGTAATTCTTTTTCACCCCGGCCCTAGCTAGCTTCGTCACTTTTTCTTCCTTATACCTTTGATTCATCGTTTATATTTCTTGGAACCGCATTGAATCCAATCCCTTTAATTTGCTACACCACCTTTTCTTTTTATTCATTTCGTCTACAGGCCTTTTGCACTCACACCCCTTTCGGTAAAACCCCTTCCAACTCCAAATGCTTCCTCTCTTTAATGTATCTCCTCTGGCCCCCTCTACCCAGCTAGCTATCTACGTTTTCAACCCATCAACAAAGACAAAGTAATTGTGTGTGCAGTGTATGCTGGGAACCATACAACTTCAAGGTAATTCAACTAGCTAGCTAGCTAATTAGCCCTTCCCCCTCTTCGATCCCTACTTCCACACCAACAACAATTACACAGCAGCAGGCACCCTTTTACTAGAGGAGATCTTATATATACACATGTATAGTTAGATTATTTATAAGTGGTGTTTCATTTCAAGTGATGATCAGATCAAGAATATAATACAGTTCCTTTTATATTGTTCATTGGTATACTTATGCTACTCTCCTTTTTCTCTTAATTTGTAAGTAATTAAGTTTAGGCCAATTGAAAAACCCTGCAAATAAAATTAGGACACCAGCAAGATCAGAAGCTAGTAGCAATTTTCTTTTTCTTTTTCATATTTCTTAATTTGGTCATGGATACCAACCACCAGTATACTAGTGCACTCACAAATGCAAACAACACTTGGAGTATGCAGAAGATAGGAACAGATGTCCAAGATCACTACCAAATCCCTATGGCCTCTGGGATTTGGCCCAACTACCACCTTCTTCAAATGCATCAACAAGCACCATCCTCTTCTTCCACGTCCTCATCCATCATGGCACCCTCTTCATCTTCATCGGGGTTCCTTGGTGACATACTAGGCGTTCACATAGAAGAAGCAGATGAAGAAGAACCAGAAGAGGAGCTTGGAGCCATGAAGGAGATGATGTACAAGATAGCGGCTATGCAGCCGGTGGACATCGACCCTGCCACCATCCGAAAGCCAAAGAGGCGAAACGTTCGCATCAGCGATGATCCCCAAAGCGTGGCGGCACGCCACAGAAGAGAGAGGATCAGTGAGAAGATTCGCATCCTCCAGAGACTTGTCCCTGGAGGAACCAAGATGGACACAGCTTCAATGCTGGATGAAGCCATTCGCTATGTGAAATTCTTGAAGAGGCAAATCAGGTTGCTTCAATCCACTCCTCAAACTCAACACCAACAACACCCTCTTCCACAGCCACCACATTGCGTTGGTGTTGGCACTCTTGCTAATCCCACTACCAGCACCTTGACCCCTGGCATTGGCGATTGGCCTTTTGCACCTAATATGTTTCATAGTTCCACCGCTGCTACCACCACCGCCTCGTCCACCATGGACATTCCGGCTGGACTTGGATTCAACGCCGGAGGCCACGGCCATGTCTGTGATGGCTCCTCCAGCTTTAATCACCATGAGGTAATTAGAGAATGATTAGTGGTTGGTTAATTAGGTATACTGCTAATATATATCAATATATGTAGGTATTTGTATGGAATATATTATATATGTGAGTATATGCTTAGTGTTAGTATATATTTATGTTGAGGACTCTTAAATTGAGTTTAGGGAGAAGGGCAAAAAAAAAGGAAGATCGAAGAGGTAGCTAGTGTGGTGTGTAATATTTTTAGGGGAGGGGGAGTCATCTGTGGGGAGAAAGGGTTTGTTAGGATATTGTTGACTAGAAGAGAAGGGTCTGCAGAATAATGATTAGGGTTGGGTTGGATTACGTACAGGCACAGCGAGCCACTTAGAGAAGAGAAGAGAAGAATAGAATAGAATAATGCGTATGGCAGTTTGGGTGTTGGCCGGAAAGTATGTTTGGCCGACTCTCTTCCGGGAATAAATTCAACTGTGACGTGAGAAGCTATTGAATAATGAGCCTCGATCTATGCCCATATCATATGTGCCCTCTCTTTCTTTCTTTCTGCCCACTCTTATGTAAGTATTGCATAATTACACATAAACACGCTTATTGGCATGTGTGCAGTGGTATATATACATATACTCTAGAGTGAGTTTTACTCCAACAGGACAATATATAATATGAGAACCTAGTTAATGGTCAAGGTTTTGAGTCTGATAGTGTGGAGAAAGCCCTTAAAAACTCATGGTTAGGCAAAATTAATTAATCCATATAAAGCTGTAGATCACTTTGTGGAAGTGATGAGTTATATAGCTAAAACCGCACTTTTTAAAAGGAGGTTCAATTCCTATCATTCATCCTCTTCTACACTTTCCTTTTATCTTTTATATATCATATGTCTCTTTGTGAACATTTCCTTTAAACTTAAGTATGAACCTTTTTTCCATAATAAAAAATAACAATGATTGAATATCTGACTTCTTAGTTATGGATGTGTTATGATATTATGTCATATCTCCTAAAATCTTGACTTAATAGATATAGGCAAATAAATGATTTTATATTTAATAATTAAATTGTGATTAATTTTCAATTTGATTTCAAATATATATATGACATTGATCAGTTTACTTAGTCCCTAAAAGATTTTTTACATAAATGTATTCTTTAATAGAAATATGTGACATCAATTTTGTCCTTAAATTATTTTAACATTATTAGTTTATCCACTAAAATATATATGTGACATCATTTTAATTTTTAAAAGATATATGTGATATCAAACAAGTTCATCAATTCATAGAAAAGAGAATCAAATAGATGTCACATGTATTTTCAAGGACCTAATGATGTCACATTTATCTTTAAGGGCTAAATTGATAAGAAAAAAAAAGAACTAAATTAATATTACATGTATTTATTAGGAATCAAATTCGTAATTTAATTTTAAATTATTCACAAAAAATATTAATTTTTAAAGATTCTTTAAAATGTTAAATGTTTTATTTTTTAAGTTCTTCTATTAAAAAACTTACTTTAGTTTCTGCCTTAATATACTCGATAATAAATTTCTGTTAGTTCCATTTTTTCCGTTGCTGTGTGTAAAAATCAAACACTCAAACGGTTTTCTTTTACGCTGAAAATAAAACTGTGTTCTTATCCTTATGTTTTGCTCCTTTTTATTTTTCCTTATTCACTCAGTCATCATTATTTATTTATTTTTTTGGTCCTGTATTTTGTTTTATCATATATATGTCTGCTTTCTTACTGAGTAAGAATAGCAGTACGGCTCGACGCTGGTATGTATCGGAAATTCGGAATATTTGCATTGCATGTGCATGAAGTCTACAATTGTATGTATTTACTGTAAAGTTATGACACAGCCAATTACTGTTTGATTATTAAATTAGCGATCTATGCAATTAGATGTGAATATTATTAATGAATCTTGTTTACCAGAACTATGGGCATGATTTCTAATTAATTAGCTTTTCAAGGTTGTTGCTATCCACCAACAGTTAATTGTCATTAGCAAAAGAGTAAGACTTTTCTACCAGCTTGCACACAACCCTATTGCAATATTATTTTGTGTGTTATATACCAGTAGTAAGTAACGAAAATCAGTGTGTCCTTCAAATATTATGAGTGTGCTCTAGGAATTGTAGGGCTCTTAATGTTAATTCTCGAAATTATCTCTTAAGCACTACCTCAATTATTATGAATTTGTCCAAAACAGTTACTATTATGGAACGGAGGTATAGTATTAACTTTAAGTTCTAGGATCTTCGAAATAGTTATAGTATTTATGAATTGTATACGCGTTAATTCGATTAGAAAAAGTCATACAATTGTACAGTTGTACTTAATTATATTCTTCCGAAAGTATGATCTGATCCAATTAAGAAACATCAGAAGCTACAAACACCATTTCATCATAAACAAAGTTACATTTATCTCAAGCCAACCAAGCATAAATTGATAAGGACAAAGTGTACGACCATTAGCTTAGTTTATTCATACGTTTGCATCTAATTATCATACAAAATGCGTGTGATTGCTTGTTAATTTTTTGGCCACTAAAATCGTAAGATATATATTGACATTCATTTTTATAAGAATGAGTCAGATGGGAAGACAAATGTATAAATAGACAGACAGAATTGGCTGTTAACGGCTCTGTCAGTGGCTTTTTCAAATGGTATAGTGCATGTGCTAGCCAGCTCTTCAGTTTCTCTGTTTAACAATCAATATTTCTTTTTAATTTTAATTTAATTTTCTCCATCACTTGAAGTGGAGATTATACTCTATTAATGATCAGGTACCTTGTGTACGTTTTGATTCTCTGGATGAGTAAAACTTTATCAAAATTTGTATCGTTAAATAAATAAAATAAAAATTTTAGTGGTCCAGAAAGACTCGATAGGCCCAACCCAATAGTTTAAAACAAATAGCAGTGATGACTAGATCGTGTCATGTTGAGACGTGTGTGCACTTTGAACGACATGTAGACCGACAAACAACACATAAAATATCGTCTGACAAGGAGAACAAGAAGATCCAAGCACCGAGATTGCATTAAACCGAGATTGCAATCGTGTTAACAAACAAACTCCAAAAGAAAACAAAAGAAGTTATGGAATTGACTAGATCCAGCTGTTTCTTTCTATTTTGCAAGATCATTTAAAAATAATATGATTAACTGATTCAAATTCTTTATAATATTAAGGATTACTACGTAGAGAACTAGGACTTGAATGTAGTGGTAAGAAAAACATAAGGAAGAGAAAATCGGACCAGATATCGAACTGATCAAAACACTGGTTCAAAGATTTAGAAGTCCAACCGATTCAATTGGAATATAATAAAATATATTAAATCATTAACAGTAACATAGTCAATACACACACAGATATATATACACGCACACACATAGGTTTATAAAAATAAATATAATCTATATAAAATTTCTCTAGTCTCAACCTCACAGTATGGTCACAAAATATTTGAAAATAATATTTGTTGGTGTCCAATAAGGTCTATGTTGAGCAACCTGTGAATGACAGAGGGAAGAAGAACAACCCAACAATCTTTGTTAATACCTTTCTCTGGTTCCATTTTTTTTCATTTTTGCTCAGTAATTACCACAAAATATCAGTATTTAAGTTTTGTAAAAAATTAAAAAAAAGTTTCAAATCGGTCTAACCGATCCAATTTGCCGGTTTTCCTAGTCTTGACTTCCCCCGATTTTTTGAGTTTAACAGAACTGGCCAGATGATCGGTTCCCAGTCGGGCTTGTCAGATCGATCATGCCTATAAAACCGGTCGGTCCAATCCGATTTTCTCTTCTATGAAAAAATGTACTTTTGAAAAAGGGTCAAAAGTTTAAACCTAAAAAATAATAATAACTCTTAAAAGAACTTCTCAGAGCTCACCATGCCCGAAAGTAAAGATATTTAAAAAGAACAAAAGTTGAACATCAACTAATTAATAAGATGTGGTAGTTTACAAAAAAATAAAAAAATAAGATGTGGTAGTATTTTAAAATCTATTAAACAAAAAAAAAATAGGCATACATTAGTTGTAACATGTAGTATCATCTTAATTCCTATCATAATATAAATCGTAACGCAATAATTCAAAAAATATAGATACTTTTAGAATAAGAAAACTCTTAAATTTTATATTGTTCAATATATATATATATATATACACTATTTTTTTATTACGGGAGAAAAGAAGAGAGCTCTTTAATAACATTTTTTTTTGTTATTATTAAAAGGTCCTTTAATTGTATCAATCCATGAAAAATTATTCTCAATAAAACATGTAGAGATAGTTCAAAGGCTAAAAAAAAATGAAAATAACATTTATACAAATGAATTGAAATTCTAAACAACTTCAATCATATAAAATTTAAATATGAATCTAAATTTTAAAGAAATTTTATTATAAATAAGACTCATATTTTGTAATACCTGGTATACACGTGTCAGTAGATAAGTTCTGTATAGTCCTAAGGTCCCTTAGAAACCCAAACAATATGAAACGACGACGTTTCACTTGTTGATACCCTCCAACCTTTATAAAACCCTTCCCCACTCTTCTTCCTCCATTTTTCTTCGGCCAGAAACCCTCCCTACCCCATTTTCTTTTTCTTTTTTTTCTTTTTTCAATCCCATTCAAATCTTGCTCCCCAAATTATTAAAGTATGCTTATGTTGATAGATTTTGGTCTATTTTCTTCCATTTCCTTCATGTTCTCAGTATGAGTTATTATTTTTCCTCATTGTTGCCAAGTGGGGGTGTTTCCCCAATATTATTAAGATTGTTTTAGAGCTATATAGATGTCATTAGATTTTAATCTTGAATTTTATGATTGTTATAGTCGACGTTGGTGTCATCCCGACTCCTCGAAGCTCAATTGGTGTTGACGTCATCCCTTCCTCCTATCCAAGTGAGTAGGTTTGATCTCATGGCCTTAGTTTGGTCATTATATAATTATTTTCGAACATTACGGAGCATTTAGAGAAATAAAAAATGGATTTTTGCATGATATGATTCATGTATATAGCTATGTTTTAGTTAAGAATGGTTCATTTAAACTTATACATAAATATTATGATTTTAGAATATGCACAGGACTATATTTGCTCTATAAAGGTTTTATATGATTTAATTTATGTCTTTTCATTGATTTAAATTTAGATTATTTACGATTGATTAAATGAAATGCCAAGCCTTATGTTTATTACGGGAACTGAGATATGTTGAACTTAGAATTGATAGAACCCTATTTTATGACTTCAGTTTAAATTAGACTATGGAATTACTAAGAGAAACAGAGCTGTAAGTTAACGATAGTTAATTCGTTAACCTTGGTACCAAGGCCCGCAAGTGGCACTCTATCCACATGTTAGATTAGTCCACGAGGGACGTGATTTGCAAGGGACGCGATTTGCGAGGGACTGAGAACCCACTTTCAGTTTATGGATTATATTTGTTCTTTTAGTAGTTCTTGAGAAAATAAATAAGATTTCCATGTTTATTGCAAATTTAGGATTTAATAGCTATTATACAATTTATTTATAGAAATGAATTATGAGAATTGCATTACTATTTATATATTTCCTTCTTGTCCCATGCATGGTTATTAGTGACCATCCACTCATTGAGTTTTGTAATAAAACTCACCCCTCTTCTCTTCCTTTTTCTTACAAATTTAGCAACTCCCTCAAATTCTCGTCCTACTTAGTAGCAGTAGTGTTTTCAGCTTTGGGGTGAGCTTCACTTTGATGTTGTATAGAGTACTCCAGTGACAATGCGGGCAAGGTCCCAGATCATGCATTTATTTTATTTTGTATGCCATGATTTTTTTTTTTTTGGTATTAAGATGACTCAGTATTCATGGTTCTCTTTTGTAAACGAGCAACTCTGATGGATTTAAGTTACAATTTGATTTATGAGAACGAAGGGGGTTATTTCATGATTATTTTGATTTATTTATGTAAATTGTTTTAATATTTGAAAGGGGTTTTATTGATACAGTATGCATATAGTATGGCACAATAATCACAAGGCTTACGTGTTGATGAGATTCATCACGTGCCAGTCACGATTCAAGTTGGGTCGTGACATATTTCTTATAATTAAATACGAATTAATTTCATTAAACAATTCAAGTGAATTCAACATAGAAAGATGTTTGTATTGTACCAAAAGGAAGTGAAAATTGGGTTTAATTTTGATACACTGTGATCTAATTAATCTCTTTTTTTGTATAACTTTTCAAATAATGGGGTCAAAAAGTAACCATATTTACTAATATGTCATTACATGATTGGATGAATGTGTAAAAAAATTTTACACTGTCAGTATATTCTAATTAAATCCGTGATAGTTAATGTCACTATTTTTGTTGTAGTTTAGTATCAATATGAGTATTGCTATTTTAACGTCTAAAAGTATATGTTTAATTATGATACACACTTTATTACTTTTAGATGTTATCAATCAGTAAAGAAAATTGAGGCTAAAATCATATATAATAATAATAAAATATGTGTCTTAATAAAAATACTTATTTTTAGATATTAAAATAATAATTTTGGTATGTTTATGGATGTGGTAAAAAACAGAGATTTCCCATCATTAAAATTTGTAGGCAAAGGTAGGCGGTTTGGTCATTGTATCACGACACAGGTGTCTCATTGTCTTAACTAGGATTCTGTTTCTCCGCGTACTTGTTAATGTTGTTGTTGTCGTTTGAGTTTATCAATCTGCCTTAAAAGTTCCCAACTTCAATTAAACCATCACGGATCTTCACTTCCGAACCCAACCTCTCAAGACACATGTTCTCCCCCCACCCCAACAAAGATTCTGACTTTTCCATTTTCTGCATCCGGGGCTCCTTTCCCTCTATTCAAGATCGAATCTTTCCCATCTGGGGTCTCTTCGATTTGCATTTTTCAACTCCCTGATGCTGCTATTCCATAAGGGTCAGTGCCTGTGTAGATTCTAGTTCGTATTCTCCTGAGTCGATTGTGTAATGTTAGTGGTTATGGTTATGGCTTTGTACTGTCACAATGAGTGCCTCGAATAGCATTTCGTTCAATAGAACTGCGTCCTTCAATCGAAGGGGTCTCAGTGTAGGAAGTCCCAAAGTCAATCTTATTCGATTTGGATGGGTCTCTTTGAGGTTTCAGGTTCTTGTGATTACTGGGTCTGTGATTTCCTTCTTTGTAGCCGTTGGTTGTGGCTACATTTATGTGCTTCCTAGCCTTGGCCATGCTTTTTTTCATGGCCAAGGTCTCTTCTCTGACCACAATAACGGATCACTTAGAAGCTGTGATGTCTTTGATGGAAGCTGGATCCAGGTCGCCGGTTACCCTTTGTACAATGCCACGGAGTGTCCCTTTGTGGAACAAGGATTTGATTGTTTGGAGAATGGAAGGGGTGACAAGGATTATCTTAGTTGGAGGTGGAAACCAAAGGATTGTGACATTCCAAGGTTTGATGTGCGTGGTGTTTTGGAAATGCTGAGAAGCAAAAGGGTTGTTTTTGTTGGTGATTCAATGAGTAGAACACAGTGGGAGTCTCTGATTTGCATGCTGATGGCTGGGGTTGAGGATAAGAGGAGTGTTTATGAAGTAAATCAAAATAATATAACAAAACGTATTAGGTTCTTAGGGGTTCGGTTCAGTGCCTTCAACTTCACCATTGAGTTTTTTCGATCGGTTTTCCTAGTGCATCAGGGTCCTATGCCTAAACATGCACCAAGGAGGGTAAAATCAACACTTATGCTGGACAAGTTGGATGAAATGAGTGACCAGTGGGTTAACTCAGATGTTCTGATATTCAACACTGGTCATTGGTGGGTTCCATCTAAGCTTTTTGACTTGTAAGCTCCCATTCTTTTCCACATTTTAATAGTGAGCCATGCATATTGTTAGGAGCATGTATGCTATGGTTGATTCTAATGGATATTCATTCATTTCATGCTCTTCACAGTTCTTACTCATCTGTAAGTTTTATTTGAAGGTAGAAAGCTATTTTGATAACACTTCACCTAATAGCTCATAATCGGTATTTTTCACTTTTTAATTTAATCAGCATGATTTATTTTGCAGTTTCTGAATGTCATTGTGTAAGAAAGGTAATAAGATATATGCTTCTCGAGTATATCTGGAAAACTGTGGACATGTGAATCAGTGATGTATCATTTTTATTTCTGTTTCTAACTTAAGAAACCAACTCCTGGCACCTTTTTGAGCAAGTTTAGTCACCTTAACGAATATTTGAACTCATTATAAGTGGGTTCAACATTGTCTTTTTCCTTTCAGCCTTCAGTAAAGCTGCATATGACTTATGTTTCTTTGCTTAAACATCTGAGCCTTGAAATTGATTGGCAGAAATGGGCATAGTCATCTTTAATTAGATATTGTTTCTACTATCTTATTATCCTGACCACCTAAAAATTCATTAGAGTTGGATTTTGAAAGGAAAATTATCTGATTTTGACATTCTCTGAAGGGGACAGGATGTAAGGAAGAGTTATATTACAGAATGAAGAGTGGAAGCTAGGGACATTTTCAATTTCGGCTGCCTTGTATCACATTATGCCCATAATATTTTATCTAAAAAGCATATAGATATGCATGTATCCCATTTTGACATATATTTGAAATGATTGTAGTTATGTAATTCATCTTGGCAACTATTCATTGTAGTTGCCTCTGCTTCCTCCTTTTCATGCAATGACATATTAAATTTCATTCTAGAGTACTTTCATTTGAGTAAAAAACTACGTTATTGTTAAAATCATGCACAATTGAGCAGCAATGGAACAGTCTGAATGGAGGAATTTGCATCCTCATTATTTCCTTTTTTGGATGTTCCTAACTTTCATGGCAGGCTCTAATAACTTTCCTCGTTTGAATCCTCATCTAAGCGTAATGTTATATATCATGAAACGAGCTTATAGCTTATTATCTGAGCTTGACTTTAGTAAAATGAAGTAATGGGATGGGTAGGGTAGGGGCAGGTTTTGAATTTACTTTGCAAGCAGAAGGGGATAATGTAGAAAAAGATGTTAACTTTTGTTGAGAATCACAGAAAGAGAGAAAATCATAGGATGAATCCGTGTGTATTGAACTACACAACGGAGTGAATATATATAGAAAAATGTGTAATAAATACACAATAATTACAAAGATATATTATCCCTATTTACAGATAACAAAAGATAATAAAAGATAATAAAAGATATTCACAAGATATTCACATATTCTAACACTCCCCCTCAAGCTGGGGCATATAGATCATATGCACCTAGCTTGTTACATAGGTAACTTATTCTAGGACCTCTCAATGATTTTGTGAGAACATCTGCCAATTAGTCATTTGAATTGACGAAGCTTGTCATGATGTCTCCAGATAGAATCTTCTCTCTAATAAAGTGACAATCAACTTCAATGTGTTTAGTCCTCTCATAAAAAATTGGATTTGAGGCAATGTGTAAAGCGGCTTGATTGTCACAAACAAGTGTCTTTTGTTTGGCTTCCCCAAATTGAAGTTCTTTGAGGAGTTGCTTGAGCCAGATAAGCTCACATGTGGCTGAAGCCATTGCACGGTACTCTGCCTCAGCACTAGATCGAGCCACTACGGTTTGCTTCTTGCTCTTCCAGGATATGAGATTGCCTCCAATAAGTATACAATACCCTGAAGTGGAACGCCTATCAGAAGGAGATCCCGCCCAATCTGCATCAGAATACCCAACTATATCAGTATGCCCCTTATCTTCATAAATAAGGCCCTTTCACGGTGCTCCTTTGACATACTTCAAAAATACTCGGATAACAAAGATCGGTGAGCTTCGCATGGTGAGTTTAGGAATTGACTAACCACACTTCCGCAAAAGAAATGTGTGGACGAGTAACTGTGAGATAGTTCAATTTCCCAACCAATCTTCTATATCTCCCAGGGTCAGAAAGTGGCTCCCCCTGACTTGATAGGAGCTTGACATTAGGATCCATAGGAGTATCAACAGGTTTTTTGACAAGTAAACCGTTTCCTCTAGAATGTCAATGACATATTTTCTCTGAGAGAACTATGCCATCTTTGGGAATGCTACTTCAATACCCAGGAAGTATCCGAGGTTTGCCAAGGTCTTTGATGAAAATGCTTGCATAGGTGCTGTTTGATCTGTGCTATACCCTGAGTGTCGCTCCCTGTAATGACAACGTCATCAACATACACAACTAGATAGATGCAACCTCTCTGAGTATGACGATAAAACGCGGGTGGTCACTTCACTCAGTCATACCAAATTCTTGAACCACGGTGGAGAACCTTCCAAACCAAGCTCGAGGAGCGCTTAAGACCATACAATGATTTTCGGCGACAAACAAGGCGGAAGACTCACGAGCAACAAACCCAGGAGGTTACTCCATATAAACCTCTTCCTCAAGATCACCATGGAGGAAGGCATTCTTAATATCCAAGCCCGATGAAGAGGCCAATGACGCATAGCGACCATAGAGAGAAAGCAGAGACGGAAGCCATCTTAGCAACAGGGGAGAATGTATCACCATAATCCAAACCAAAGATCCGAGTGTACCCTTTGGCAACAAGGCGAGCCTTAAGAGCGATCAATTTGGCCATCGAGGCCCCACCTTAACCGTAAAAATCACGACAACCAACCACAGATTTACCGAGGAGAGACATCGCGTTTCCCAAGTACCACTGTCCTGTAGTGCACATATCTCAGTATTCATAGCTTGCCTCCACCCAGGATGGGAGACAGCCTCACTGCAGTCTTAGGAATAGACACAGAAGACAAAGAAGACAAACAAGCATAATGTAGAGAAGACAAACGATGATAACTCAAGGCAGTATAGTGAGGAGATGGGTTACGAGTGGAACGAGTACCTTCTGAAGAGCAATGGGAAGATCAGGTGAAAGCAGCGGGGACCGAAAGCGGCGGAGGATCAGCACGGGAGAGTCCACATCAGCCAAGGCAGGCTCGAGAGGAAGAAGCGAGAGGAGGCGATGGTGTGGGTCGGTGCAATGGGTGGACAGGCTCGGCTAGTGGACGGGCTCGACGATGGTAGACCTGAAGGGGGCGAGGCGTGGGTGTAGGCAGAAGGGGTGGCAAAGGCATATGGATTACAGGAAGTGGGAGTTCCTCAGAAGCAGGAGAGGTGGAATGATGAGATGGCTCAAGGAAGGGAACAGTGTCAAAAAAGGTAACATCCGCTGAGACCAGATAACGACGCAGAGTAGGAGAAAAACACCGAAAACCTTTTTGAGACCGAGTGTAACCAAGAAAAACACATTTAAGTGAACGTGCAGAAAGTTTGTCAAGACCAGGAGCTAAGTTATGAACAAAGCAAGTGGACCCAAAAACGTGCAGGGGAAGGGAGTGAAAGGGGTCATAGGGAAATAAGATGGAGTGGGGAACTTGGTAGTCCAAAACAGAAGAAGGCATGCGATTAATTAAATAACATGCAGTTAAAACGGCATCCCCCCAAAAATGAAAAGGTACATGGTTATGAAGAAGAAGAGTACGGGTGGTTTCAATGAGATGACGGTTCTTGCGCTCAGTCACCCCATTTTGTTGTGGGGTATGAGCACAAGACGTTTGGTGAAGAATGCCATGAGAAGCTAAAAAATTTTGAAAATCATGAGACAAATATTCTTTTGCATTATCACTACGTAAAGTGCGAATAGGAACACCAAATTGGGTTTTTATTTCTTGATAAAAGTTGGTAAAAATAGAAAACAACTCAGACCTATGCTTTAATAAAAATAACCAAGTACAACGAGAGTAGTCATCAATAAATGTAACAAAATAACGAAATCCTAAACTAGACACTGTGCGACTAGGACCCCAAATATCTATATGAACTAAAGAAAAAGGAGACGCAGCTCAACTACTAACACTATCAGGAAAATGACTCCGCGTGTGTTTCCCAAGTTGACACGATTCACAAGGCAAACTGGATAGTTTGGACAGGCTAGACACTATGCGCTGCAAGTTAGCAAGGTTGGGATGATCTAGCGGGCGTGGAGGGTGAGAGTGCGTGGTGAGGCTCAGCAAACACTTGGCGAGGCGGAGCCGATAAAGGCCACGAGACTCACATCCGGTGCCAATCATCAGTCCAGGTGCTCCGGTCTGCAGAAGCAGAATGGTGTGGGCAACATTAAGCGATGGGGCGTAGGGGATGAGGATGCAAAGAGTAGTGAACATCAATGGTGTAGCCCGACCGATGACAGTGATCACACTTAGGGCGGGACTTCCGAGAACGACCACGACTAGTACTCTGGGTGACTAGGGCAGAGGTATCAACCGAGGTCAGTAGGAAGGGGCAACGCTCGGCGGTGGTTTGGCGGGAACCCAAGAAGAGAGCGAGACACCATGGAGAGAGTAGGCACGCTTGGGGATCTAGAAGTTGATCACGAGTAGCGTAGTACTCGGAGGTAAACCATAAAGGGCCAGAGAGCATAAAAGGAGCTACGTTGCTCCAACTCCCTCTCAGGAGTATCGGCGAAGTTCATTGAAATCATGAAGAGCACCATGAATCTTACCCAAATAAGAGGACATAGAGCCAACAAGTTGGCGAGGAGCAATGATACCCATGAGATCCTGACAAACACGATAGAGACGTTGAAGTGTCATCGGGTGAAGAGGTCTTGGCTTGTGCCCAAATTGATTCACAAGTGACATGGGCGAAAGATCACATTTGATGGAAGGAGCAATAGTGGACTTGAGAATGCTACGGTTGGGCATCAATCTTAACCATGGGACGCCCGTCCGCCAGGGATGTCTGACCTTCGTGGTGAGATGGTCAGCATAGTCCTGCCCTGTTAGCCAAAGCTTGATATCTGAAGCCCAAGTGTCATAGTTGGTGCCATCAAGTTTGTCAATGGAAAGAGGCACACTGACATAAGCGGTGAATCTTTGGAGGATCGACCTTGAACACTTTTTATCATCGGAGGAAGGGTTCCGGGCCTGCCATAGGGCAAGAAAGGACAAAGAGCAGAATCCGGTATTTCACAAAAAGCGATTTACGAAAAGTACGGTCGCGAGGAGGCGGATCTAGGAAGAGCGGTCGGCGACTTCGTGGCGGTGGAAGCAGCGAAATGCAGCCGGCAGCGCCTTATAGCGCTGGAAGCCATGCGCGGGTGAAACGAGACAGCCGGTGGTGGAGGCGCGTGAGAGCGCGTGGAGCCGGATCTGGGGATGTGGTCGCCAGGGGTTGGCCACGCACGATGTGGGGAGGCGAGAAGTGGGGTCGGTGGCCTGGGCGAGGCTGGAAAGTTGGCAGCGGCGAGAAGCGATGTGGCGGGGTTTTTTTTTTTGTGTGAAAAAGGTGGACAAACCGGAAAGGAAACACGGTTTGGCCAAAAAAAAAAAAAAATTTCACTAGAGAGCAGTGGGCTCTCCTGACGGCACGGATTGGGATTTTCTTTCTTTCTTAGGCTCTAGATACCATGTTGAGAATCACAGAAAGAGAGAAAATCATAGGATGAATCCGTGTGTATTGAACCTGGAATTGAATATATATAGAAAAATGTGTAATAAATACACAATAATTACAAAGATATATTATCCCTATTTACAGATAACAAAAGATAATAAAAGATATTCACAAGATATTCACATATTCTAACTTTGTTATCTTCTCACAATTAGTGGCAGAAAGAAAACTATATAGCAAGAATTCATTAAACCTTTATTCCATTGCAATTCGAATTTCTAAATGTTAGGGATGATAAGTGTTTTCATATTTGAAATGTGTCATTTTGTATTTTGTTTATGCCTATTAAAATGGTCCTCTTCATGTGTTCAACAGAGGTTGCTATTTCCACGTTGGAAGGACACTAAAACTTGGGATGCCTATTCCAACTGCCTTTAGAATTGCACTTGAAACTTGGGCATCATGGGTTGAGAGAGAAATCAATAAAAATAGAACACGCATCTTCTTCAGGACTTATGAGCCATCTCACTGGAGGTATTCCTACACTATTGGTAACACAATACTCTATTTACATTTATTTAGCATTCTTCTTTATCTAATTGCTTAAAACTACTCATTTTGGTAAACCTTTTTCAAAAAGTACTATGTTATATTGTCTTGTTCTTTACTCCTTTCCCCTTCAAAAATCAAAATATCTTTACATGTAGCAAGCTTTGCTCAGTTTAGGTAATTTTAATTCATGCACGGTAATTCCTAACCATTGAAATATTGCTTACTGGCTGTTCCTTCTGTATAACTTGATATTTTCTAGTTAGAATCTGCACGCTTAAACAATTATTGATCTATCTTTTGTGTTTGCTGCAGTGATCAAACCTTTAGCCATTGCAATGTGACCCAATACCCCACGTTAGAAACTAGGGGAAGGGACCAGAGCTTGTTTTCTGACATAGTTTTGGAAGTAGTAAAGAAGGTCACAGTTCCTATAAATGTTCTCCATGTTACTTCTATGTCATCATTCCGGAGTGATGCACATGTTGGTATCTGGAGTGACAATCCATCTATTCAAGATTGCAGCCACTGGTGTCTACCTGGAGTACCTGATATGTGGAATGAAATTGTTCTGTCCCAACTTTTTGCTGCTAATGAAATACCTTTTCAGCCATTGGAATAATAAAGTAAGTTCAGTTACTTTCTAATGCCTTTTCACTGCATATATCAAAAGAAATTGATGTCACAAAATAACTATTTGCCCCTGCAGTTCTATTTCTAGATCAATCTTCAACTATATAATAAATCCTTTAAATGGTCGGACCTTTCTATTCAACATTCTGATCCGCATCCTAGTCTAATTATGTTTTTTTGGGGATGCATTAGTCTTGTGTTTATGTATGGTAAGTTATGTCACTATATTTCTTGGTAGTTTCTGCTCTCGGCTTGACCTATGAATAGCGGAGTAGATATGATGTTATTCTCATATATGCCATGTTTTTCAAGGAAATTTTTTGTTCTTTTTCTCAAGTCAGATGAATTTTAGTTGTGACTTTTCTTTTAGGTTGGAAGACTTCACGTTCTAGTCATAAGCTCGAGTCTTAATAGAACTCAACCCTTATTTCTCATCGGAGTGAGTGAGTACTTTTCTCCTACTTTCTAATGCTTATTCGATTTTAGAGAAGAATGATGTTTCTTACATATTTATATCTGGTTGCAGATTAAAGAGACTAGCATACTTAGTAATTACAAGCCTACCTCATAAATTCAGATACTTTCTAAGATGTAATATGGAGCACATTTAATTCCCGTACTAACCATAAATCTGGAGGCATCCCCTCAGTCTGCAATTGTTGAGTTCTTCGGTTCTCCCATCTACCACGGCTTTCGTGCAATAGACAACTGCACCAGGTTTTGTAAAAGTAACCCCAAATACACATGATTATTGGACCCGATTGTCTAAAACAGAATGATGAGTGTTATATATATTCAATTCTTTGTCTCAGAAAGGTGTGTCTGGGATGTAACAAACTGGTTTCCTTGTGAGGACTTTTAGTATTGGCGATGACAATATTATTGTTATCCGTAAAAGAGAAAGAATAGTACCAATTCACTCAGTTTCTTTTTGCCTTCCCCGGCTTGAATGTATCATAATTGGTCTTTATTGAGTTTTAAACACAATCGTGCATAACATGGATGGCAGTATTAGGCAAAATGCAGTAGGTTTAGAACCATAAATAGGGTGAAACCACTCGTCTCGAGACCCTTGAAAGAATGCCGAGTTTTGGGTTGTCTGTTGCATGGCATGTTGTCTTTACAGAATATCATGTGCAAATGGCTAAGAGATCCAGGCAACGTCCATAGATTAGGATGTGCAGTTCCAAGAAAACATTGATGAAAGTAGTTGAATCAATATTATGTGATGTCTTACAGATACAGGGCTTGGCCTCTGTTCTCTATTAATTTAATCTTTAGTCAACAGTAAGAGGAGAATAACAGATTCACTGGCCGGGCGTCAAACCGTTAATTGTGGATTTCAGACAAATGGCTTGTAAACTTGAATGAAAGAATGTTGCGTAGTGAGGTTTTCCGAGGAAAACAGGGGGATCGGGCCCAGTAGAACAGTCCAAAATAATGATCTAACGAATATATTGAACCAATTACATAATATGTAAACAAAAGCTACTAAAACAGAACAGAGGAGGAAGAAAGACTTAGAATTATAGGCCGCAACAAAAAACGATGTACACATGCGGGCATGGATGGAATTTCTCAGTAATTGAAAATTCAGGGATCAATTGCAATAGGAGTAATACGCTTCTTTGCTGGCTTATTTGGGATGGGCATGCTTGTTGAACTGGAAAATTGTTTCCCTGCCTTTTCTTCTGGCCCTGGTTTTATACCATCTAAACTAGATTGCGGTTTCTCTGCCATCTCTTCTGATCCACATTTTACACCACCTGAACTTGATAGCTGTTTCTCCGCCGTATCTTCTGCTTCAATTTTTCCACTATCTAAAATAGCTGCTTTAACACTCCCAGCTGGCTCAATGACCATGTGAGGAACCTTCTCTTCAACTTCATTTTTCCTACTATCTGATTTAACCTCTTCAACATTCACAGAAGCCTCAATGACCATGTCATCAGCTTTCTCTCCAGCTTCATCTTTCTTAATATCTGGCATAACTGATTGAACATTCCCTGCTGACTCGATGGCCATGTCATCAACCTTCTCTTGTGTTGAAGCTTTCCCGCTTTCTGCTACAGCTGCACCAATGTTGGCAACTGCTTCAATGACCATGTCATCAGCATTCTCTTCTTTTGTTTTGCTGCTTTCTGCTACTACTGCACTAGCATTACCAGGTGGTACAATGACACTGTCATTGGCTGTCTGCTTGGGGCTTTTACTATCCTTGTCTGAGACTTTTCGATCTAGAATATGTAACATAAAAAATTATGAACCTTTTAGTAGTTAAAATATGCCATCAGCCAAAGGAAGACTGCTTACCTGAGAAAGGTGTTCCAAGTTCATCATTTTCAAATTCCACAAATGAGCAGAAACCATCTTGTGAAGACAATGCCAAATAACGGGCATCAGATGACCTTGTGAACAAAAACCAGCTCAGTTAATCCTTTCCCGAAAAAATCCATTTTAATTCTCAAATCTGAAATGGATTTGCTAGCTACTAAAGTATTTACCAGGTGATGTCTGTTACTGCTGCATAGTGAAGACCAGCTAATATAGCTATCGGAGAAGTGCTCTCGGTGTCATAAATGTATAATGAATTCAACGTGGCCACAGCAAATATGATGCGATATGGGAGCTTAAACAAGCTAGCTGCACTAAACGAAAACAGCATTATGCACCTGTTCAGCATTCCATCCTCAAAGACGGCAGAATGTCAAGCAATACTAAATGGTAAGGCAAGAAATCAACCCCCTTGCCACTCACGCAATTCAATTGTAACAACGCTTTCCCAGGTTCCCAGTGTCATCTACAATATATAGTAAAATTGTTTTTAAATACACGTATACCAAGCACATAACTACCTGAGTTTGTTCCCCGAAGATTAAAAAATATGGGGCAGAACCGCACAGCAACAACAGCTTTGCTTGCACAAGGAAGCTGTATAGCAGGCCTGTATATCAGGTCAGATCACAAAGTAACATGCATCACGAACAAATACTTCTTAACTTGTCCAATAGCTTAACATGAGCAGTTGAACTTAAAAAAAGGCAGATTAATTGTATAGTATGCTGCATTGAAATTTGACTGGTCAACCGGATAGCAAATCATCATAAGTCTGTTTTGGGTTGGCGTAATGTCTTCGGCACTTAAAATAGATAAAATAGCTAGAAAATTTACCGAGAGAGATCTTTTCTAGAAAACACGTAAGCCGCATTTACAGATTCAGATGCAGTACCAATTTTGTAACAGCCTGAAATAGGTAGGGTGGCACATGAGCTTTTTTGAGGAAAAATAGAGCATGTAGTACAAGCTATGCAGGAATTGATATCCTAAAAGGAAGAACCCCATACGTACAACACAACCAATAAGTTGCAATTAAATTATATGGTTGCAGCCCAAACCACAACTGGAAAGACCAATAACTCTGTCGAACATGAAACTAAAATACGGCTTAATCAACTTTGACCAGTAATCTTTACTATTCTCTATGTATTTTGCTCCTCTCTATTTTGTGAGGGTTGATCCTTTTGTTATGAATTATCAAAATAAAAAAAAGATGCTTCTACTGGAATCTATTTTTTCACTCTTACAAAAAATGCAGTGAATAGTTCATTGATTTTTTCAATTTAGTGCATCTTAGTCAATGTAAGATGTAAGTATGTAACACTTTCATATCTAGATTCCTCTTTATCTTTTCTTTTGGTCTTATGAAATATTTAATTTCTTCCTCTTTTATCTATGTTGTTGCAATTGAGAGTTTTAGATAGTGGAAGAAAAAAAGAGAGAATAGAGACTCAATAATATGAAAGTATATTTGATATATTGTGCTGTGATAATACAATGAGATAATCCTATTTATAAGCTAAAGATAAAATCTAATCATTATGATAAAATTAGCCTAAATAAATGTAAATAAATCTAAGATATGATATGAAATATTTTAAGATATAATAAAGATATTAATAAATATTTTCTTATTTTTAACACTCCCCCTCAAGTTAAAGCTTACTAAGCTTTAAGCTTGTCACAATTAAACCTTTAAAATATAAAAGAACCTCCAAGAAAGACTAGCAAGGCAACTCAAGGATGCTAGATATGTGTGAAAAGATAACACAACAGGGCAGCTAGAATGACTATCAGCTTGAACAACATGTTGGAGAATTGCATGACTAGGAAGAAGAAGAGACACACAGCTATCGATTGAGTTTCCAAACAACAATTAAGGCTGTCAATAATCCAGCAATGAAGGCCGAAAAAGACACAATGAAGGCTGGAAGATTCCCAATACATGCAATAATAGATCGCGAGAACAGCACATGGAAGCCTTGAATAGTTGAAGGATTAGAGATCCAAAGCCAAAGGAGCATATCACTGGCATGACTAAGTGAAAGACAAGTATCACTATTGGTAGGATTCACAATAGGAGGTTGGTAGGGAGCACAACTTAATATTCATCACTCACAGGTCACAACCATAGGTCACAAACCGAGATAGAATCAGAAATAAGAAAAAGCTGACATTGACGGAGGTCATGGATTGAAAAACTAAGAACAGATCTGAAAAGTGGGCAGCTAAGTGGGCATGACGGTGGACGAGAAGACCAGAGAAACCGCTGGACGCACTAACACACGCGGTGGAAAGAGGCGGAGAAGCTGGTCTCGCAAAGAGAGTGAACACGCATGAAAGCGCATGGTTGTTGGAACGAGGACACAGTCACCAAGGGTAGGCCGTGCAGGAGGAGACGAGCATGATGGTGGGCTCTCCGACCAGGATCGGTGCCAGAAAAAGTTCGCTAGTAGCAGAGGAAGACAATGGACTATGGTTTTCTTACTGCTGGAAGTGACACACAGCAGAGTGAGGGAAGGTTGAGACATTGCCAAAGGAGTTAACGGAAAAAGTCGCCGGAGGCAGTGGCAGGTGTGAAGAGCAAAAAAAAAAGTAGCTGGAACAGTGGTCGACAGCAGAAACAGGCAGTGGAAAGTGGTTTTCTGCCTGCTAGAGGTAATGACACAACGAGAAAAAGAGCCGGCAACTAGAAGGAGAACACAATTGGCCGGAAAATGGTGGACAGCAGCGGTAGGTAGCAATAGAGAGGTATTGGAGGCTACCGGAAGTTAGAACGTAGCTAAAAAAGGCACCAAAATACTGGGGAAAAAAAAAAGGAAATTCCAGGTTCCTATTATTATTATTTTTTTTTTGTAGGAACTTTGGCAGCAAAAAAGAGCACTACAGGTCACGGAGGATGGTACCTCTCTGATACCATGTTGAAATTGAGAGTTTTAGATAGTGAAGGAAGAGAAGAGAGAGAATAAAGACTCAGTAATATGAAAGTATATTCGATATATTGTGCTGTGATAATACAACGAGATAATCTTATTTATAAGCTAAAGATAAAATCATAAAATCTAATCATTATGATAAAATCAACTTAAATAAATATAAATCAATTTAAGATATGATATAAAATATTCGAAAATATAATAAAGATATTAATAGATATTTCCTTATTTCTAACACATGCCATTAGCAGCAATTTATCTTCCGTTGTTATTAACTTATCTCTTTTGGTGTGTAGGCAAATGACAAAGATAACTTGTGCTGTCTGCAAATAACGGAGGAAGTGTGGGGAGAATTGTGTTTTTATTCCACATTTCTTCAATCTACTAAGAATGTCTTTGGAATGGCTTCCTTAAAGGCAAAGCTGGAGAATTTTCTCCAATTTTGGCTTTAAGGAAGCCATTTGAAAGAAATTCTTAATAGAGTCATAGTCACCTTTATTTTCCTTTGAAAAATGTGGAATAAAAACACAGTTCTCCTCACACTTCTTCCTCTATTCTTTGTAGATAACACAAGTTAACTTTGTCATATGCTTACACACCATAAAAGATAAGTTAATAACACCAAAAACGATAACTGCTACTGAAGGCATCGATAAAAGAGAAAGAACTTCCATATTTCATAATACTAAAAGAAGTATCAATAGTTATCTACATCTCAAAGTGTTACATCTAACATTGACTGAAATACACTAAATTAAAAGAATAAATGACTGCATATTCTGTATGAGTGAAAAAGAAAATGAAAAGAAGAAAAAAATCAGGTAGAAGCATCTTTTTTCTCTATTTGATAATTCATGAACAAAAGGCTCAACTCACAACATAGAGGATAGCAAAGAATCATCCACTTTCTCAAAAATAAGATATGATAGACTGCAAAAGAAAAGGCACTGGTTTGCTTCTAAAGTAATCTGTGTATACAAGTAGACAATATAATCCAAAAATTTAGTTCAAAAATGTTCAAAGATTAATTGAACTGAGATCTACTCGAGTAAATACCTGCCGGCACAAGTAAAAATGAACCATCTGGAGACCAGGCTAATCTTCTGAAGAAAGATGGCAGCGTCTCATCATGAAAGAGATGATATTTTGTGGACTACACGAAAATTACAGCTGAGGTTCATGAACGCGACAAAACATCTATAACGCAAATAAAGACAAATATGGAGGTCCATAACCTAACCTTAGAATTCTTTAATAATGGCTGTTCTGCCTTGGAAATAACTTGCTGACAGACATAATTGAGTTTCTCAATTCCCTTCGATTTATGGGGCTTATTGATGTAAATTCGGCATGTCCTGTCAGAACTAAGAGAGGCAACATACTTCCCTAGAGGGTCCCATGCAACCCCCTGCACATAATGTGCATGGGCATCCAACGTTTGAAGGTTAGTGCCTGCAACCAAGGAGCAAGTGCAATAAGAATCAAAACAAACATACCAACTGCCATGTGCCACGGTTAATGCATATTAAGGATCGTGACACATGCGACAGTTACATGTTGCCCGCCTTACCTTTGTTAACATCCCATATAATGCAAGAATTATCAACTGATCCAGATATGATATACGTGCCATCAGTAGACCACTGCAGATCCAGAATGTCTTTGTGATGAGATCTAATTCAAAAAAGAATTATCTTTGATAAGCGAGAAATCAACACAGTAAAACAAGAATGTCCAAATGAATATAAAAAAGATAAAGTGATTGTTCTTTATGAATAATTCTAATCACAATTTGCAATTCTGATATAATAATATTCTATGCATCCATATATACTTTTCGGGCATAAATCAAATGAAGTTACTAATATTATAAATCAAAACAAGTGACCATGCACAAAAGAATTCAGCACTTGCAATTTGAAATAAATGTGAAAACTTTATAAATTGTAAAATATGCAATTCCATATCAGAACAGAACGGATATTATCCTGCCAAACTATGCAAGAATCTGCCAGAACATTAGCATTTTTCTGACACTAGTTCATAAATTCATAATGCAAGGACTCATTGATAAGTCAAAGCAAAACACTTACCGTAACATCTTGAGAACCTTCCATGTCTGACTAGTGTCTGTAGAATGTAACTTCCATATTATCAGGTCGCCTCCTGAAATGGGGAGAAATTTGATTGGGAAACATTGCCTAGAATATATCAACCCAAGCTAAAAACTGTTAAGCACATTCAGTAGTCATGATCAAAGTCATACCATCAGCACCAGAGGCCAGTAGTTCCCCTGCAACATGCAAAATAGCACAGTTACTAGCACAAAACATCACACCTGTTCTTGTTGAAAAATGGCAAATAGTTCACCCAACTAATTAGACTCTCAATCATACATAAAAGGATCTAATTCAATAGAGTCGATTATCAACCTAGATAGGAACATTGACAATTAAAGTTAGAACCACCAACTTAAATACAAGATCAACTGTTATTGGACATGACCAATCTCTTTCAAACCCATTTTCACTATCAATTCATACATATGGCATGAATACCAAAAGAAAAAAAAAAAACCATCCCTTACCGGAGGAAGAAAAGCGAATCACATTGACGGCAGAACTATGGTAAGAAAAGCTATTGAGATAGGTAACTCCGGGTAGCTTCTTCTGAGCCCCTGATGGTTTCACTGACCAAAACTGAAAAAACATAGAGAGAGCAAAACAAAATTGTTAGCGTGGCACACTAAGAGAAAGCAAACCACTAATTGATTTCGCGAGGTCTCAGTTAGATATTGATGCTTATGGATTGCAATGGAATGAATGATGATGCGACAGTTAAAACAACCAAATCGAATGGTTGTTAAACCCTAATGCGTGGCAGCGCGGTACAAAAAGGGAAGGTTAATAGGTTAGTTGTGAGAGAGAGAACTTGCTGACAATAAAGAAAGCGGAGAGAGAGGACCTTGATGTCGAAATCGGCGCCGGCGGTGGCGAGGGTGGAGGAGAGAGGGTGGAAGTCGAGGGTTAAGACGGGCTTGCCCTCGTGCCAGCTGATCTGAATTGTCCCACCCTTCATTTCCTTCAAATCAAATTCTTCTATTCTATTCTCCCGCGTTTC
Source organism: Dalbergia cultrata (assembly GCA_031216105.1). Lineage (NCBI taxonomy): Eukaryota > Viridiplantae > Streptophyta > Magnoliopsida > Fabales > Fabaceae > Dalbergia > Dalbergia cultrata. The sequence goes on along the minus strand of CM062348.1, from coordinate 4,299,159 downwards.
AGATCTGCTCAAATCACAGTTTAGTGGTTTAGAGTGAAGTGAAGTGAAGAAGAAGAACAAGCAAGTTGAACAAAAGGGGAAAAGGAGATTTTGGCGCCCCTTGCCTTTCACTTGGCGGGAAAACCCTACACTGTCACTGATCCGGCACCACACCCCACGAACGCTTCGCTTCCCCTTCTTCTTGGGCCAGGCCGCTTCCGGACATAGCTAAATTACTATATTGGCCTCCATTTTTTCTGCAATGACTTCAGCCCAATCCACTAATAGCCCACTTTCATTCCCAAAACTCATGATGCTTGCTGACAGCCCAATCCTTCAAACCTCGTGTTGCATTTGTTAAAATCTATCCATTTTCAAGCCCAGGCGTATGGTTGTGTGAAAGGGACTCATTCACTCTTAACCAACTATTAGGGGTTCAATTCCTAGCTTTGTTATGGAGAAGCCTCAAATCCCTTTGTCAACTGTCTCATCCATCGAGGTGCCTACAAGCTAATGAAGGGATTAATTACTGTGATAAATAGGTGGATACCATTGGTCATAAATCCCAAAAAAAAAAAAAACTATCCATTTTCTTATGGTTTAGGGCCTTCTTGGCTCCCTATTTCTATCACTCAGGAAATTTTACAACTAGAGAACAATTCATCATGCATGCCCCCAAAAAATAAGGATATGTTTGAATAGTATAACTTATGATTTTTTTTTTTAGAAGTTAAAAGTTATGTTTTTACTTTTTATCTTGTTTGGTTAAACAGTTTATCACTTTTTTAAAAGTTATTCTTAGTATTTTTTCAAAGTGAAAATATCTAGCCTCTTAAGAACCACTTTCTAAAATACAACAAATAAATATTTTTATTATAATATATTTGAATATAAAATAACTTATTCATAAGACCTAAATATTTTGTTATAGTACATTTGAATATTTAAATAAATCGTTTATTCAAATAAGACCTAAATCATACACCTGTTTAAACCAAAAAAAAAAAATCATCATACTTTAGTATTTGACAAGACAAAAAAAACTTTTTCACATTTGCAAGGATCGAAAAACTCGTTAGAATTAAAATTAAGTTTGATCTTAATTCAGTTAAAATTTAATTTATGGAGCAAAAAATATCCCAGTCATTATGAAAATACTATGATTATATTCATCTTAGGCAGCGAGGTGTAACTTAACACTTCTCATTGTTATGAATCACCGCATTGATACTTTAACAAGCCAGTTGTCCTTTACAACTACATGTCATAATATGATCGATTGATATCTCTTTTGGTGTTTATCAAAGATTGTAATTGTATGGAGCGGATTTGGATCGGACCGCATTTGTTTAACGCCATTCTTAAATTATCTGTGTCTTTAAGAAGATGCATAGATAAAAATATCCATGCTCCTAATCAGTTTTATATACTAGGGAGGGGACTTATCTTCTAACTATATGATCAAAATATTTTTCGGCCCATGTGGGATCTATTATGTATAATCGTGCTACTGTAACATAAAATTTAAAATTTTTATACTCTGATCCTGCTTCTTTGAAAAAATATCCACATAACTTTATTGTTTAACACATGGATAAAAAATAGTCACATATTCAGTTTCTCTTTAACCCTGCACCAAATATTTTGCCATATTTACTGAATTTGGTTAAATGCCCCAAAAAGTGATTTAGTCACAATTAATGAAAAGAGCAGGTAAATTTATTTCCATATTTCTGAACATATTTAGCCATATTCAGTAAATGTGACTGAAATGCCAGGCGTGTATTGACGTAAAAAGTGATTAAACACAAACGATGGACCAAACATCTTTTTCTGATAAAGGAATAATATCCAGTAAGAAGAAATTAGTTTGTAATTAAATAATAGTTTAAAAAATAATTTAAGTTCAAACATTATCTATAACCGAAAGGGAAAACTAAAAGGGTCATAATTATATCTTTGAAAAGGACATCAATCATTTGTAATTGTCGAGAAAAAAGGGTTATCAATCATGATAGAGTAGCGAGCAACAATCATTGATGCTTCCTATGACTTTGCTGCAATACGTGAACTCATTATTTCTACCCATACATATACATATACATATACACACACACACTTTCATTAGCAGAAAATAACTTAATTATTCTAATTGCATAAATAATCCTCACTCACCTCAATTTTTACAACACTAGCACTAACACTTCAGCCAAACACCCAAACAGGTGGATCAATGCTAGATAAACACGCAAATTATGCATAACCTGCGCTTATGAATATTACAATATTTCATGATTATATTAATGCTGGTGTACACATAGCCGTTGCAACTATCAGATGAAGCTACCTGGCAGTGGGGAAACTGAGCATTAGAGAAATTCAGAAGTATATATATTATGTATGTAGACCTTTCAAAAAACAAAAATCAACACAAATCAAAGGAAGTGGTGTGCATTAAGCACATATGCTAAAACAAATACCAATTGAGATTATCAATAATCCCCAAAGCAACATCACAAATCTGCTTCAAGCCATCCTCTCTACGACCAAGCTCAGGAGGATAAACCAAACCAGGAGTCCCTTTGAATAAGTTGTGACAAACATTTGGGTAATCCGAGGCTGCAGTAACGTGCATGTAAGCATAGTCATACGCCTCAACGGCCTCATCAACCAAATCCTGTGCAGAATCTTGAAGGGCTTCACCGGCATAGGTGTACTTGTCTGCACACTCCTTGAGGACCCTTTTTAAGGTTTTGTCGTTTGCGGAACCAAGCAAAGAAGACAAGTATGAAGAAGTGGAAGTAGCATTGGCTATTCCAATCCCAACCATGATCAAAGCTAGGCCCTTAGGGTCTGCGCTTGTGCTACCCGGATCTGATTTAAGGGAAGAGAAGCATAGATCGAAGTGCTTGGTCTTCCTGCAGGTTTTCTTGATCAATTTGGCATCTCCATTCACAAACGTGTATGGCTGAGGGTGTGCTAGAAAGAGGAGAAATACATACAAGATCTTTGAAGCCATTGATTTGCAGTGTGTGATCAAGAAGACGTTGATATATACCTGACTGATCTGGCTTTTACTTGAGAACTTTTTGTTGGGAGTAAGGGAGAGAGAATGTGTGTTTGACAACCGACGCAATAATAAAGCCAACAACAACAACTATCGGGGTCATGTGGATCCTTTTCTTCTTCAGACCTATTTACCTCCACTTGTCTTCGCCTTTCAAGAATAAACAATTTACACCGACGTACGTCGTCAGTTAAGATAGTACGCTACCTTAAACGTGAGACGCAGTCTTTAGAATCACTAAAATAAAAATGAATTAAATTGGTTCTCAATTAATAACAATAATAGCATTTGGACTTTAAAAGATGGGGGTGTTCATTTGACACTCGTTCAGCTTAATGGTGGAGAAAATGCACCAGTGAGAGTAAATAAAATTATAATCTCATTCAATAATAATAATATCAACGTCCAAATAAAATTAGAGTTTTTTTTATAATTAAAAGGATTTGACTCTGAAAGAGAATAGTATACATGAACGTCGAGTGTTTCAAAGAACAATATAGACTAAGATAGTAAGACATAAAACCAAACTAAACTACTAACAAGATTCAAACTAACAATGAAACAAATTTTTATACTATTATCAAATCAAATATTTTTATTTTTTGCATATATAATTTTCTAAGTACGTAATAATATGAAAGTTAGCTAATACATAATTAAATTACATTTTTACCCGAAAACAAAATCACATGTAGAACTCCTGACACGTAGAACATATCTAAGCTAGGTGGTTTGGTCCATGATGACCATGTATTCCTATGATAAACTCAGTACACGAAAGAATATCTTATACTTAGACATTATTGTTGGTTGTAGATATACTGGTTGTATATATTATCATTTTGGGCGGGGCTAGCATAAGTTGGAAACAATGAGCTGTTTACGTCGTGTACATACTATTTACGCAGCAAGCTACTCATAAGGCATAGCGTGTCTGCTAGCAAACGTCCAGAAACTAGAGTCACGGGTCACAACCCACAAGAATCTAGACACTCCACCCCATGTCTTTCGAGTCGACAAGGGGAAAGCCACAAATTATGAACAGTGCATTCACACACAAGAAGCTTCAAACCACCGATCATTGAGACCTTCTAGATTTTTCCCAACGTAAACAAGGCCTATGGAACTTTAAATTTGGTTCACTTTTGTCAGAAGATTTAATTTTTCACCCAAGTTGAATACCCAATCCTGTCAACATAGTTAATGTCATGGACCTTCTACCTGTGTATATATCACCATAGATTGAGTTCGATTCTCAGTTTTTTTTTTATTGATGGTAAGTTATACTTTTGTGCAATGAAAAATTCATGAAATTTAAGTGATTGGGGTAAAAATAATATATATCTCATAATTTTTACCTTAGCATAGGGTAGATAAACGAAATATTAGAGTGAGACAATATATAAAACAATTTCCAAATTTTAATGGGGGGCATAAGCCCCCAAATTGCAAACAGGTTTTGACTGAGGCAGCAGTCTTATTTAAGATCATTATCCACACCATCAATCTAAGGATTGGAGAAATTTATAATTAGAATCTATCGAGATTGATTAGCATCGCAACAAAATGTCATCCAGAGTCCAGACTAAGATGGCTTACAATCGAAACATACCGAAATCTCTTTCCCTTTGTTAGAATCTCAACTCTGTAGTCTGCACCAATGCTTGGATGTGTGTAAACTATACGTGAGTTAGACTCTATAATCCAATCTAAGTTCATCTAAAATGTTTTTATTGTTGACATACCTCATTCATCCAATTTTTTTCGTGCTATATAGCAACACCATTTTCTTTTTCTACGTCGTTTTGGTTAATTTAGATCACCGCCCCTTGTTTTAGACCTGAAATCTGTGACCAAAACCTCAATGACTTCATGCTCTTTAAGTGCGTACAACTCGAGTTGTCTACCTAAATTTCACTAGTTTCTATAGCTTCTATAGTAGCATCTTCCTCTAACTCGTCTCGATGATAGCAACCATCACAGTTCTCATCCTCAATTATTGATCCATGCATCTAGATTAACCACTATTCATTTGTGGCCACTAACTTCAAGGAGAAAGAGTAATTAATTGTGATTTATACTGAATGATTAAATATATAAGAGACTATTAATTAAATAATTCAACAGTTAGTTAAATTAATACGAGATAGTTTGAATCAAAAAATTAATATGAGATAGTGTGTACAAAAATATCTATGCATTTGAATAGAATTTTTATTTTTATATGACTTAAACGCAACCATCCTTCTTCTTTTTTTTTTTTTCAATAACGGGATAAGGTTTAATGCTTTCACAAAGAGGAGAGGAGCCAGAGTCCACAAGAAACCGGAAACAAATTCAAAAACACAACATGACCAAACACAGCAGACAATCCAAACCAGATACACACCTAAAACAAGCAACACCAGCAGAAAATAGTGATAATAACAGACACTGACAAATTTGCAGAAGATAATCTCCAACTCCAAGTTTTCTTCTTCAAATTTAAATATTTAATTAAAGTACCAGTCTCAAGCGCTTGAATCCATGACAGAGGACCCTGTTGCCACTGCGAGAACATTATATGGAGCTTGATTTCTCTTACCCTAAACCTTAAACGTAACCTTCCTATATACATAGGCCTAGCGGAGGGGCTACGGAAGCCCCTAATATTGGGAGCATGAGGTATAGGGGTGGAGGATTAATGACTTGTGAATGTAGATTTCATTTACGTTAATTGACTTATTATAATTAATAAAATATGATTTATAATATTATCAACTCGGATTCTCACTTTATTAGCTTGTTACTAACTCATGAGTTTGGGGAATTTTCACATACAGATTAAAAGTTATATGTAGACTGCAAATCTTAATCAGTTTGACAAATTAAAAGATGGCAAATGGACAATGTGGGATCTACTCAATAGTACATGTGAAATGCGATTTAAAAGTTAATCATATGTAAGGATGGTGATTGGGTCTTAAATGAAAACTTAAATATGATTTTGCCTTTATTATTAGGTGATTGCTTATGTGCCTACTTGAGTCAATACCTATAATGTCGTTGTCATTTAACCATATTTCGAAAGTGTGGCTAATAAAAATAATAATGTGGCTAAACCCTTTCCCCAAAACCCTCTCACCTACACACACACACGCAACATACAACACTCACCACTCCTCTATTCCACCGCCAACTCCTCCGCCACGATACTACCTTACAGTTTCCTTTAGGAGGCAGAGACCACCCTTGACCGTAGCCTCATGGCGACTATGAGCACAAGAATCGCCAGGGCATTCAGCAAGTTGAATCCAGGTTGGAGGGAACTAATCCGGATAAAAAAAAAAATCGGGGATCTAGCAAGTTGAATCTAGGTCTGTCCTTGGTGATGTTGCCGAAGTAAGAGGATTAGGAGCGCCAATGACAGTCTCGAGGAGGATGTTGCCGGCAGCAATGAAGGCAATGAAGTCACTAAGCTCGATGCGGAGAAAAGAGAATGAGAGCCACCGGCGATGAGGACGTCGACCCTGAACTCAGTTTAGCAGAAGGCGTAAAGGAAGGTGGAGAAGTCGGAGGCAACATAGCAGATGATGATGGTGGGGCTAGCATGGAGGCGGGCCTCCTGGTCGGTGATGGAGAAGATAACGGAGTCGAAGGTGAGCCAGGTGAGGTCCCAGGTGGTAAGGCAGCAATGCATGGGGTTCTCATTGGTGTTAGGGAGGTCATTCAGCTCGTGGGCAAGCACCATAGGCATTGACTCAAGTAGGCACCAGAGCAGTCACCTTATTATTATTATTATTATCATTTGTAGAACAACCTCTTACTCTTCTAGTCTCTCCACCGCTAGTGTTGTTGGAATCGAGCCATGGTCTTCCACCCTCTATGCTACAGGGGTTGTTTGATTGTGGGGACGACCTTCCACTCTCTTTGCCGTTACTGTAGTCGGGATGTCCGACTATGACCATGGTTTTGCATGGTCTCTACCAGCCTTAGAGATTCAACATGAAGGGCGAAACATATGCATAAGGTGTCACGACAGTGAGGGGCTTCTCGAGGTGGTCAAGGGTTTATCATTGATTTCGTGGCCGATCTCAATGTCCTTACCCAAATCTCAAATTGCACATTTCAAAAACAAAATTTTAAACAAAAATAATGAACACCCAACCAATAAACAAACAACACCATAACTATCAACATTCATCATTATCATTGACGCCTCACCATCTTCACCAACCACCTCCCCTACTCCACTACCACCACCGCATCCTCTCCTTCACTCCTCTACCCACCGCACACCAGATCCCACTTCCACCTCCATAGATCTATGAAAACAAATGTACAGTAAGCACCATTAACAAGTGAGAAGGTTAAGCAGATATGGGGATTGGGTATACTTGCATTTTTCCATAAATGAACTTAGAAGCAATAAAAAGTTCACATGCCTAGGAGATAGTTGACAAGGAGAAAAAGATGCAAACTTTATGGAGGTGGAGTTGCCAATGACAGCACCACCAAGTATAGGCAGTGACGTTTGGCTGGGGGAAGAGAGATAAAAACAAAATATGTTTGTAATATACCACATGAAGTTAGACTATCAATACACCACTATATATTGTCCGCTACATGACTTGGTGTGTGAGCATTAGCACAATGTTAATTAGCTGGGAGGGGAACCTAGTTATGGTTATAACACACCTTAACTTTCACTTACAATGCTTCCACGTGTAATTGTTGTATTGGACCAAGTTCTCCTTGCATGTGAACAAGAACCTAAATGAGAATATTAAATAGAAAAAATATTTTGTCCGACTTTCCAGTTCATAAGTAATAATTACACACCTAAGATAAATGAATAATCCAGATCATAAGTCAAAATTCGCCAACTTTTTTTTTGTAATTTTTATTTTCATGCCCTTTTTATGGTTTTCAATAGCATGCCTTGCTTCATGAGATCACTACTTGACGGCAAATAATACTTGTGACGACAAATGTTTGTTGCTGCTACAATACCGTAACCATGCAAAATTAATATTATGTAGAGAATAAAAAACAGATACTTTAATTTCAGTCTCTACACGTAAGTGACACTCATTTTCAACTTTGTTACACCGCACATTGTTATAATTCTAACAGTTGATAATTAGATATTGACAGCAAATGATAGTGACCACGTTGAAAATGTTGGTACATATATATAAACTAAAACGTATTTTTGTATATAATTAACCAGATTGAAAATAAATACCACTAATGAAGATGAAGATTAAAAAACAATATATTGCTTATTACTCTGAATAGGGCTATATCGGAGTAAAACCTGGATGTGGACCATCAGTTTTCCTCATCACATGGACGAAGAGGATTTTGAGTTCGTTAGCCTTCCAACAGCCATAGAGTTTGTGGCTGTCCATGACCAACGATCCCTTCCTCTTTATATAGTTGGAGCTAGAATGAAGACAGGGGAACTTGAGGCTCCTTCTAACCAAGGAAGACATACAATTGCAGGTTTAGGACCTGTTTTGTTTGCTGTTTCAATTTTCAGTTTTTAATTTTTATGAAGGAAAATTATTTTTAGTTTTTTCAATTTTTTTCTTTTATAAAAACTGAAAGTTGAAACAGTAAACCAAACAGGTCCTAAATTTCCTACTCAATTATTGGGAAAAACTCTACATACGGGAAGGAAATACTGCTATGAAAGCTATCATGCAGAGATCGAATACCGTTGACCAACGTAACAAGTTGGGGCGGTAGGTGAGAAGGAATGAACCATACTTGGATGTAGCTAAATTTATTGCTAGTACGCTGCCTGGCAAATTAAGTTCCTCCACCGAGTTTACTCCAGGGGAAATAAACCCTATCATCCTTCATGACAAGATAAAATAGTTTAAAATGTATGACACTATCCATTTCTTGTTCCGATAAATAAATCTACACTTTCTTGCATGCATCCATATCCTCATTCTAGTCTAGACCTAAAGACGGCGAGTGCCTCGGGGTTTGATTAGAAATGAAAAGATGAACACGCGTATACATATACGAATACAAAAGTATATATTTTTATAAAGATGTCTGTCTATTCGTTTGCAATCAATTCTAAACCTACTCATGATTTGGAGAAAAAAAGATCTCTTGAATTTTCTTGCCGCCACTGAAAACTGATCACAAGCAATAAAATAAAGTCGAGGTATTTTAACTTGAACGCGGTTGCTAACGCACGGCATGACCTAGTCGGTTGAGCCCGCTAGAGAGGAGGATAACTTAATCAAGGCGTGTATGTAAAGAGTATAGACCAACATATCTGTCGTCCTCGTCTCGCTCAAGTTACAAATCTGGTTGGATTCTTTTTTGTTTTTTAGTCTGCCATATGAATTCTCTTTCCAAAAAGCTTTGCGCAAATGTTTCATTGGAGATTTTTTATGTTTCATGATGCATTTTTAATTTCTCGAAAGCTTCATACTTGTACCCAGCCAGCCATAATACAACTTTTTATTTAGAAGTATGCATCTTATTTAAATTAGAATCATTAATCAACCTGCACAATCATAAATTTTGAGGAAAACACACAAATTATTATTATCTTTCTAAAGAAAGGTGAAAGCAAACAGATGTGAATGACTTATATCTATGGAAGCTAATAACAATATATTTAAATCTAAATTTTATATTGATCGCAATAAAATAATATTGTGACTTCATACAAATTTTATTTACAATGTTAGTACTTCAAATCATAGAGTTGTAGTTTTAAGGAGGTTTTGCCTAATTACCATTTTGATATAAAATTACGTAAACAATTACGTGTATATTTGTTGTGCAATTTAATTATACATCAAATATTATTCTTTTCAACTTCAACATTTGTCACTCAATTTTTTTTAGATTGAGTCAATTCTTTTTCTTTTATTCTTTTCAATGAATTGATTTAACTGCACGTCTTTTTTATTTGGGTATACACCATACACTTTATTACTATTGGATGTAATGTGTGATCCCCACTCATCCTCTTTATTCATCAAATCTAATAATGATAAGATGTATGATGCGTGTTTATTGTATAATTTAATTGTACGCCTAACATCACTCACTTGAAAATAAAGAGTTTAATTTATCAGATTTGTAAAAATGAGGGTTAAATGAATGTTTCTCATTTTCTGAAGTGATTTTTTTTTTTTGCAATAAAAATACGATTATTTAGTTGACTCCCGATTATTATATTTATATTATTACTAATTTTTTAGTGCAGTCAAAGGCTCACGGTTGTCTCATTAAAGTTCACAAACTTGTTTTAAGCACCGAATTATTACATACGTTTCAATTTGAAATTGTTGAAAAATGGAACAAGAAAAAAATGGAAGTGTAAAGTCAACGGGCATGGCAAACAGCAAGTGCCTCCAAAAGCATATATCTTCAGGAATTGTTCAGCCATCATAAATATTGAATAACTTGCACGTCAAGTGTTGACCATCAATGAAATTTCTTTTTTAATGGTTTGCTTGTACAATAATTTTTTTAATAGTTATTTACACCAATTTAAGTTCGGAGGGATAATTAAGTAAAATTATAGTTAAAATAATTAAATGAAAATTTCCAATCTAGAAAGGATATAAAACTTTCTTAATTGAAAATAATAATATTTTCCTTTATTTATTAAATTAAAATACAAAATTTAATGATAACTTGATTTCTATTTGAAGAAGAATAAATGTTGTTTTTAACTTCTCTTCTTTTTAAATTTGAATTTAAACTTTTGGAAACTGATTATACATATCCTCTTAACAATCATAAATATATTTATTTCTAATATAATTTTGATTCATTATTTGTGTAAAAAATTTACACTAATATCCAATTATGTATGTTGTTATACTAGCACAACTACTATTATAAAAACTATAGTTATATTATTTGGTAAAATAATATAAAAATTACTTTCAATAAAGATAAGTCGCTGTGGTAGTATTTTGATAAATATATTATAAAGTTGCTCCGAGAATCTAAATTGACTTTAATGAATATAAATATCAATTATGGTAATTTCTTCTTCTATTATATTATCATTAACTAGAATAAGATTATACTAATTTTTTAAATTTTGGAGAATATAAGTCAATTTTGAAAAATGTTTCATTCATAAGATGATCTCAAAAACACCTTAACTGTTCAAAGTGATCAACTTTAATTTTTATTTGCCAAACAGACTCTCTTATATATTTCATAATCAGGAGCATCTTATTGGAGAGCCCACCAAATCAAGCCTTAACCAGCTATTATCACAAAAATTTTATAAATAGAAACATATAAATACTAGTGTAAGATTTTTTTATGTTGATCGTGCATCAAAATTAACCTTTTTATTTTTCTCATTAATATTCTTTAGGCTTTGTCAATATTATTTATAATTTTGAAAATTTTTCATTTCATTACTTTTTAAAACTTTATTTTACCGATACTCATAGTAATTCGCTAGCGGAAATATTAATTTATAGATAAAAAAATATTGTATAAAAATGTAAGGTAAAGGGGAAATGGGAACCGCCAGCTTTTGCCGGCGAAGTGTAGAACTAGTATTCTTGAGTCATCGAGTTGTTCCTTTCCTCTACCTGGCTCTAGCAACAGCTCTTTATAATGAAATTATAACACCATGTGTCCCTTTTCTCACTTGTCTCTCTTCATGCATCTTGCAGAGAGCGAGTGCTTGAAGGGAGTAATATGACGACTAGAGGATTAACTGGTGGATTAACCTCACTAACTGAAATCAGTAATTAGTTAGTAATAGACTAATATCCAGCTGCATAGTTTGTTATCACAGTCTCTACTATCCGTTAGCTTATCATCTCTTGTATATGTAGGTGAAGATGCTTGTACTACACTCAATCAATCAGTACAGTTCTTACACATTCAGTAATTCACGCAAGAGCAGTTAAGCTCAGTTTCTTTCCTTTTGCTCTTATTATTGGTGTTACTCCTTTATCGCTTTCTCTGATACATACCTTACAGTCCTCATATGTATCCATGTCCCGAATCTAGACTTGTGGCGGTAAATGATTTGGGAATAGGGAAGAGGACACCATTTTAGGATAAAAAGAAATTGGGGAGCTTCTCCATCATCCGAAATCTCATCATCGGCTGCACCTTCCTCTCTTTAGGGGCAGATCATCATCTCTCTCCGTATTCACATGCTCACATTCATATTCTCCCTGTATTAATTACAGCTACTGTACTAGTTTGGATTGGACGCCACATAGGCTTCACACGTTAGCTTGTGGAACTCTGTTACAGGTCATCAATACTTGAGTTTGGTGTTTCTTTTCAATTCGAATACCTACTGATATCGATAGAAAAGTGTTACTGCATTGTTGTTCTATTGAAAAATTTGTGAGTCCTGTTACATCATAACGTCAAAAGTTCGGTAATCAATTACCAACAATATGAACAAAATATAAATTGGAACACTGAATTAAATTGACCAAAATTCATGTAAAATGTTTGCCAACTCGCAGTCTAAGGAGAGAGACGCCTTAACTAGTTGGAACCGAAAATCCAGTCATCCACAATAAAATTTCACCACGTGGTGGTGGTATATGCAACCCATAATATAATAAAGTCAACACAAATAAACATAGTTTTGCACCTTCTATTTAAGCCTTCCCCTTGCTCCTATTTGCTTGTATTTTATTATTGCATTACATAAACGACACCATATATTTTATACACCACCACATTAATTAATTCTTCACTTCATTGATCATTGCGATAGGGGTTGATGAGGTGCAGTGTTTGGTAGATAAACCCGTATTCGCTATGGCTGAAAGCAAGAAGAGCAAAGGAAATGAAGACGGGCTTGGAGTTTTATTCGAAACAAGCATATCAGAAACATCGCAGGATTTTTGCAACCACTCTAAGACCTTTAAGACGTTGGTAGAGATGGACCTGCCATGTAATGAATCTATTGAGGAAAAGCTGTCTTGGCTTCGGTCACAGATCATAGGTAACGATGCTGATTTTGATTCTCCATTTGGAAGGCGAGGACTTGTCTATGCTGATCACACTGCTTCAGGCCGCAGCCTGCACTACAACGAAAACTTTATCATCAAACATCTTCTTCCTTTCTATGGTATGTTCATAGATATTTGGTGAAAGTAACAAACATAGCAGTAAATCTTGAGAGAAGAAGTATAGTGAATCCGATGCTTTTGTATTTCGTATGTCTACGCTTTGTTAATTAGGGATATGATTATCGATTTTGAGGTAGAAACTTAATTGATCCAAAGTTAAACAATAAATTTTATTTTAATTTGATTTGGTTCGATTTAATTATATTTTATATATGATAATTTGTGATTAAATGGTAATGTAAAAGAATTTTATACTATGAGTGCATCATTTTTTTTATTCTAATAATTAAATTAAATCGAATAAAAGTTATTACTTCTATAATTCTTTATACAAACATATGGGTTTGAGCCTTGTTATTTTCTGTCTATTTATATAGGCAACACACACACCTGCGACAGCTACGTGGGAAGTAGAACAACAAAAATTTTGCATGGAGCAACCGAGTACATCAAGGAATGCTTAGGTGGTGGAGAAGATGATGCAATCATATTCTGTGGTTCAGGCACAACTGCAGCCATCAAGAGGCTCCAAGAAGTGATGGGAATAGCGGTGCCCTCAACCGTGAGGGAAAGGCTGGTAAATAGTCTCATCAACGTGGAAGAAAAATGGGTGGTTTTTGTAGGACCGTACGAGCACCATTCCAACTTGCTTTCATGGCGACAAAGCTTAGCTGAGGTGATTGAGATTGGCCTAGATGACAATGGTTTGTTAGACATGGATGCTCTAAAGCTACAACTTGAGGCATACAAAAGTACCGACCGACCCATATTGGGGTCTTTCTCTGCATGTAGCAATGTGACGGGCATCTACTCAGACACACGAGCAATTGCTCAGCTTCTTCACCAATACAGTGGCTTTGCATGCTTTGATTTTGCAGCAAGGTACTTAAAATAAAATTGGGGGCGGGGTCATGTATTCTTCACCTCCTCTTTTAATTATTATATATATATATATATATATCATATGGCGTATTAGAAAATTTAATTAATTTGATGGTTTTTATTTGTTTGTGGTAGTGGTCCATACGTGGAGATTGACATGAGATCAGGGCAAAGTGATGGGTATGATGCTGTGTTTCTAAGCCCGCATAAGTTCCTTGGTGGCCCTGACTCTCCTGGCGTCCTCCTCATGAACAAGGCATTGTACCAATTAACTTCTTCACCACCATCGATTTGTGGAGGTGGAACTGTGAATTATGTCAATGGCTTCGATGAAAATGTAAATCTTTATAATAAATTTAATGTCGAAATAAAACATATTATAAAAATATAAATTTAAATCAATTTACATATTTGAAAATCATTAAAAATAAAGTTGGTCAAACTTTATTTTAAGAACTAGAATGTTTAGTATAATGTGAAAAAATGAAATTAATTCACTTTTTTTTTATAAGAAAATTAATTCACCTTTAATTATTCTATTCTGTTTAATATAATATTTAACATAATGACGAAAATACCTATCACATTTCAAATATTAAAATTTTTAAAATATTTTTTAACACTCTAAATACAATATTAAACTTACCAGCCAAATCAAGATTCTTATTTTAATATTCCTAACACATTGACTGGGCTCTCCTCAACCCAGTGTCATGCCAGATGCCAGAGGGAATTCCTTATAAGGGGAGTATACATATTACATATATAGTGCACTTTTGAGCATATTTTAATGAAATGACTCTGGATAAGCTTTCCGGCATATGACCGTTGCACGTCCATTTTTGTATTATTTTATATACAAATAGCTTTGTTAATTAACAAGGTACATTGTATTCGTCAATGATTATTGTCCCCTTAATAATACGCGTTGCCAATATGCCGTAGGCACCGGCACGATCCATTTCATGTTCTTTCTGCAAAGCATTTTAACATCATTTTCTCATGCAACGTACTTCTTGTCAACTTGAAAAGTACTTGACCAGCAATATAATGGATCAATATTCATGCAGGATACATTATATTTGGAGAACATAGAGGAAAGGGAAAATGCGGGCACGCCTCCAATAAATCAGACAGTGAGAGCAGCATTGGCATTTTGGGTGAAAGAATATATTGGCTATGGAGAGATTGAGAAACGGGAACAACTCTACATTGACAAGGCGCTTGAGAGGCTCAACTCCAACCCAAACATTGATGTTCTAGGAAACAAAAGCACCAAACGACAAGCTATATTGTCCTTTGTCGTTTATTCAACCACCAATTCTTTAGAAGCATGTTGGGACAATGAGTGGCAAGATGATGATAACAAAGAAAATGATGAGAAGGAGCTTAATTTGTGGGCAGAGGCCGGGAACAAAAGAGGCAAGCTACTTCATGGTTCTTTTGTTGCCACATTGCTGAATGACCTCTTTGGAATCCAAGCCCGTGGAGGCTGTGCTTGTGCTGGACCTTATGGCCACCAATTGCTCGGTATCGACAAATCTCAATCCCTTGCCGTTAGGTCAGCAATTCAAGAGGTAAATTCTTTTCAAACATCTTTCATTGTAAAATTTAGTGTCAAATTTTTTTTGCCCTTTTTTCTATTCATTCAACAAACATTGTTTATTTTAACAGGGTTATGTCGGAATAAAACCTGGATGGACTAGAGTTAGTTTTCCTTATTACATGGACGAAGAGGATTTCGAGTTCATTGTGACTGCCATAGAGTTTGTAGCTGCCTATGGCCAACGATTCCTTCCTCTTTACAGCTTCAATTTGAGAAGTGGCAGATGGAGGGCCAAGACAGCGAAATTTGAAGCTCTAACAAAGGAAAACAATAGCAACTATAGAAAAACTCTGGAGGCAGCAAGCAGTGATGTCAGTGCAGGGAGTGGATGTGATGATGTTGGAGTTAAACAAGTTGGAATCTTGAGGAAGAAATCTTACCTGGATTTAGCTAGATACATCGCTAGTCGCCTCTCCAAGTTCCCTTCCCAAGGCATATTCAAAGAAAAGATAGATCCCAGTGTTCCCAATTTTAGCATTGTTTTGAAAAGTGGACAGGACCGACTGATTCTGCCAGTTGAACTAAAAACTGGTCACGATACAAGTCCAGTAATCTCAAAAGGACACCTATTTCAAGAATTGGCTATAAATAGTGCAAACCGATCAAATATCAGTGAATGGGCCAAATGGAGTCAATTCACATGGCTGAAAAAAAATTTAGTGTGTTTTTATTTAAACAAAAAAAGAAGAAGAAGAAAGGAAACCCCACTAAGTGAAAGATGACCAAAGACACAACTTAATTATCTAAATTAGTCAAAAATTATTCAAAAGGGGTATAGAGGAAATAAGTATAAAGCTATAAGATACTCATGTATTTATAATTATTAAGAGTAAAAAGTTCCTAATATAAGTAATGTGAGACTTGAGTCCTTTATGTTCCAACTCTTCATTTGTCTTGTTTAATATTTTTTTTATAGCATATAATCAATTATATTTATGTGTGTGTATATATATATATATACCTTGTCCAATATTGAGAGCATTTTACGCTTCAATTAGCTTCCCATGTCATGGTTTCACTTGTTAATCTGCATATACCTTGTCCAATATTGAGAGCATTTTACACTTCAATTAGCTTCCCATGTCATGGTTCACTTGTTAATCTGCATATTCAATTTTGATGTATTCAAATATTGATGGCAGCAAATCTTCTTACACTCATCCATAAAATTTCTCACTTTATTTTTTTTGGTAGCAAATATTTTTTGTGCGGGCACCTCAAAGGGTGAGATAGCTGACCCGGAGAAACTTTTTCATTCTCAAAGGAGGGTTCGAACCCCTAATCCTTAGTTAAGAGTGAACGAACCCCTATCACTCAATCACACCGTAGGTTAATTCTCACTTTGTTTCTACTATCCAACTAAGTATGTCCTAGTGAAATGTTTATGTTTTGGTCGGACCCGAAAAAAATGTTTTAACAGACGAGTTAACCGATATAAAGTAGCCCAATATCTATATCTAAGGCCCGTGCAAACCCCAGAGTCCCAGACATTCAAAAAAAAAAAAAAGTCTTCCCTGACACACGGAAAGAAATTACCGCTTGTTCTAATGTCACGTATGACTCTCAATTCAGGAATGGATCAAGCATTTCATCAAAAAAATTAGAAGGTTGCATATTTTATATGTTAACCTGGAATGGCTTGACTTCGTATGGGCAAGCACATTTGGTTTTGGAGTGGCATAATAGGGGCTATGACCCACTGACCGAGCTTTAGATCACCATTCCTCACAAGAAAATGGAGTGCCTCACGTACGTGTAAAAAATATATTGGCCAGAACAACAGATGCCCACAAGATGGGTGAAAAGAAACTTCGGCTCGTGTTTTCCCCTTCCATCGATGTTGGCTCGTGTTTCTGTGGGTCCAGTTGTCAACATAAAATAAAACTTGTGGGTAAATTGGGCTGGCCAAGCTCGTAGTTTCTGTGCACTTTTTTTATCCCGTTAATGAACATACAAGATAACTTAGAACCCAAAATTATGTACAAGAAAAGCTTTAATATTAAAAGATAAGTCAATACTTAACAAAATTCAATTGAAAAAAAAATCAACAAAAATTGCAATTCAGGGAATTCCTAAATTATAGTTTTGGCAAATAAGCGTTTGATTTCAAATTTTTATAATTATTTTCTCTTCAATTTAAAGTAATTTCTTTGCATTAGCGCATAATAGTCAATTTTTTTTGAAAATTAATTGCATATTATTTTTTATTTAGAATTAATAGCTTAATGTAATTAAAATAAACATATGCATGTAAGGACATAATAAAAGACGGAGTAATTAATAGGAAAATTGATAACAAAAATAGATATTTCCTTTATTTCAAATACTATTTATTATGAAATGGACGTGGTATACCTTCTATCACTTACTTTTTTTTTTTTTTAACTTATTCTCTTTTTATCACTCTTTTCACGTTATAATGAGTGTCTACCTTGATATGAATGTTAAAACGACATTCTTCGTAAACATAAAATATATTGCTTATGTCCTCAATACCCTTTGTTATCCTACAAATTCTAACATCTACACCTACAGCTCATAATGAAACTCCCCAAACTTTTTTTCTGAAATTTTGTCCAACATCTCTGCCTTCCAATTTGAGTGCCAAAAGAAAAAGTTTCACCCCAAACTGAAAGGTCAAGTAAACACCGAGAAAAAGGAAGCATAAAGGTTCAAAAACAATGTTTGGCACCACTTTTCTAGAGAAAGAGGGCTACCAGAATTGGATTTATTATATCCACAGTAAAATAGCACCAACGGGTTCATGCTGCCCATAATATACATCCCACTGAAAACGCTACAATTATAACCTGTATCAAAATATAAATAACCAAAAGTTTTGTGCCTTCTCTTAGAAAGCCTAATTATTCTTCTTCTTCCTCCTCCTACTCTTGCATGTTGCGTTACGTAAACAAAATCATAAACCACATTATTAAGTTCTTGCTGATGGAGGTAGAGCACCCCTTGTTTGAAGAGATACCCGTATTTGCCGAGCCAAGCATAGTTCAAACCGAGAGCAGCAATAAGGTCGATGATGATGAGGTTGGCGTTTTGTCCAAAACAAGTGTATCAGAAATATCTCAGGATTTTTGTAACCACTCTGAGTCCTTTAAGGAGCTTGTGGAGATGGGACTGCCGTGTAATGAGTCCATTGAGGAAAAGCTGTCTTGGCTTCGGTCACAGATCATAGGTAACGATGCTGAGTTCGATTCTCCATTTGGAAGACAAAAAGTTGTCTATGCCGATCACACTGCTTCAGGCCGCAGCTTACACCACAGTGAAAATTTTATCATCAATCATCTCCTTCCTTTCTATGGTATGCAATATTGTCACACCTTGATCATTTATCCAACAGCTATATATAATATATTCTACAGCTGGTGGAATATCTTGGTATGTAATATAGATTTGTCAAGAAAATCGTAGAAGGAATTTAATTGAGAAGGTAAATATAAGAGCATCTCTTTGAGTCCTATAAGTTTTTTGTGTACAGGTAATACTCACACTTGTGACAGCTATGTGGGAAGCAGGACAACAAAGATGTTACATGAAGCAAGTGAGTACATTAAGAACTGCTTAGGTGGAGGAGAAGAAGATGCAATCATATTCTGTGGTTCAGGAACAACTGCAGCCGTCAAAAGGCTGCAAGAGGTGATGGGAATAGCTGTGCCCTCAACTCTGAGGGAAAGGCTATTGAAGGTCCTGAATACAGAAGAAAGATGGGTGGTTTTTGTTGGACCCCATGAGCATCATTCTAACCTCCTTTCCTGGCGGCAAAGCTTGGCTGAGGTGGTAGAGATTGGCCTAGATGATGAGGGGTTGCTGGACATGGATGCTCTTAAGCAACAACTTGAGGCCTATGAACAAACCAACAGACCCTTATTGGGATCTTTCTCAGCTTGTAGTAATGTCACGGGAATCTTCTCAGACACTCGAGCAATCGCTCAGCTTTTTCACCAGTACAATGGTTTTACTTGCTTTGATTTTGCAGCAAGGTACTTGGAATTATAGCCAAGTTTTCTTCCTTTAATTATATCAGGTTTAGTATTAGAGAATTTGAAATAATGGCTTTATTTGTTTGATTAGTGGTCCATATGTGGAGATTGACATGAGGTCAGGGGAGAGTGATGGGTATGATGCTGTGTTCCTGAGTCCACACAAGTTTCTTGGTGGTCCTGACTCTCCTGGGGTTCTCCTTATGACCAAGGCCCTTTACCGTATAGGATCTTCACCACCTTCCACTTGTGGAGGTGGAACTGTGACTTATGTCAATGGTTTCAATGAAAAGGTAAATTTGCCATTCTCATGGTAGAGATTTTGGACAATCATTCATTCCCCTCCTTCACCTTGTTTTCAAACAATATTGCAGGATACATTATATTTGGAGAACATAGAGGAAAGGGAGAGTGGGGGCACCCCTCCAATAATTCAGACAGTGAGAGCAGCGTTGGCATTTTGGGTGAAAGAGTACATTGGCTATGAAGAGATTGAAAAACAGGAACAACTCTACATCAACAAGGCACTTGAGAGGCTTCTCTCTAACTCTAACATTGAGATTCTTGGAAACACAAGCGCCAAACGGCAAGCTATATTGTCATTTCTCATCCACACTAGCACCAATTCTTCTTCCCAAGCTTGTTGGGACAATGATGAAAACCAGGAAAATGGAAAGGGATTCAATTTGTGGGCAGAAACGGGAAGCAAAAGGGGCAAGCCACTTCATGGCCCTTTTGTTGCAGCACTTCTCAATGATGTCTTTGGCATCCAAGCTCGTGGCGGGTGTGCTTGTGCTGGACCCTATGGCCACGAGTTGCTCCATATCAACAAATCTCAATCACTTGCTATTAGATCAGCAGTTCAAGAGGTAAAAATAAAAGGACTTTTCTACATTCTTCCAACAGATTATATTTCAAATTTCATTGTGTTGTAGCATCTTTTGTTTTTTAACCAAAGTCTTTCATTACTTTGAATAGGGGTATGTTGGAGTCAAACCTGGATGGACCCGAGTTAGTTTTCCTTATTACATGAGTGAAGATGATTTTGAGTACATTTTAAGCGCCATTGAGTTTTTAGCTGTGTATGGCCAACGATTCCTTCCTTTGTATAGCTTCAATTTGATAAATGGCAGCTGGAAAATGAAGACAGAGGAATTTGAGGCTGTTGTAACAAAGGAAAGCAATTGCAACTTTCCTACTCATTTGTTGGGAAAAAATAAAACTCTAGAGGAAGCAAATGAAGGAAGAGACCATGTCTTCGGAGTTAAACAAGATGGGGTGGTGAGGATTAAGAACCAATCAACACCATATTTTGATGCGGCTAAATGTGTTGCTAGTAGCCTCCCCAAGTTCCCTTCTGAGGGTGTGCTCCATGGAGACGTGGATCCCAATATTCTCTGCTTTAGAGTTTGATACTTCAATCATGATACAGTCAATACCAAACATAATTTGTTATCCACATATATTTTATGAGAATTTCCTCTTCTTATATATGACCAATGATGAAATCTTCATTTCCTGGCATCCTTCCTCATTTCTAGACTTGAAGCAAGTAGCAATTAGCTCTATTTAGAAAGTGAAGGATCAATAGTCCAAGATGATAAGATCAGATGGTGATACTTCAATGAAATCAATCACTTCAATTCAGAATTTGGCTGCAGAGCCAATAAGAAATTTTGCTAACAGGACAAGGCATAGCCTAAAAATGTGGATATATACGCACAGCTCTCACATTCAGTTGAAGAACTATGAGTTGGAACGGGATGCACACACAATTCTCATCAAGAAATGTTTTACACAAAGGAATATGATTAACGTAACAAAATTCCCAGCAAACATTACTAGATAAGTAGTCACCGTATTTGCGTTCACAAGTTGCGCTCTGGCAAACACAATAAATAAGGGGGTCAAATGACATTTTGGCGTAAGTTATCTGTTACGACGGGAAGGTTTTAAAAGTAATGATAAAAAATCAACTAATAAAATTTACGAAGAGTATCAAACCATTCGATTTATCATTTTTTTTTTCAAATTCTATTGTCTAACATTGTAAGTTAACATAAAAATTGCTTGACAAAATAATTTGAAACAAAAATAACTTATCAAATAGGATAAAAGTTTGGGGAGTCATACCACATGCTCATAAATATAGGTATAAAATCTTTTATAGAAATCGTGATAATTATTTAATAAAATGAAAATGCTCAATTTGCTTATCTACTTAAAGATCAACAATATCTTCATTTTGACAATGAAGTTTTGATAAAATTAGTTTTCTAGCATTTTTTAAGATCAAGTTTGGGAGTCTATTTATAAGCAAAATGAGAAACCTGTGGGATTAAAATAGTTCGTAATGAAAATTTGATCACATAATTTTGAATTGAATACTCAATTGCTTTTCTTTAATTAATTTATTAAACCAGTGGGTGGGACACGTGGTTTTTTCAATATTCTCTGGTCTAGATTAAGAAAAGCACACCTGGATTTGGTTCCTTTGTTAATCATTGTTATCATAGGCCATGTCTAAACCAAAGGAAAAAAAGTCATGTGTATAAAGTATAAACATTTCTTAGGTAGTGTCTGGTTGCTGTTCTAGAAGAGGGGAACAGAGATAGTTTTTGATTTTCTGTCCCTATATTATGTTTATTGGTGAAGACGGAGTATGGGAACAAAAAAATTTTCTGTCTTAGAGACAAAAATTTCTTATATTTTTGTCCCTAAAAAAAGTGGGGACATTGGAGACAGAAATCTTAGGTCACCGGCCACCATCAACCACCGCCGGTCGCCAGTCAACGGCCGACTAACACCGGCGTTAATAGTCAATGTCGGTCAACGGCCAATATTTTTCTGTCTTCATCTCTACCACTAAACATGATACATGGACAATATTTTTTCTATCTCTATATTTCTGTCTCTGTCCCTCATGAGACACAAATCCAACGCTACCTTAGGGTCAGAGGTCCAAAAATATGTTTTCTTTTATCATAAAAACTATCATATTTTTCGTCAGGTCAGCAAAAACGTTTTGGTCCAGAAAATCCTTTGGTCTTTACAGTCTCCAGTTTTATTCCTTTTAGGGCCAGCGCAGTCCAATTATAATGGGCCAGAAAACTTAGCTACGTCTAAACCGTACTGTTCTTCGAGACCAAAAACAATACCATATTCCCAGACCAAAAAAAAAATGTTATTATTCTTCAACTGCAAAGGCAAAACCGTACTGTAGTTGAGGTTGAGGCCACCGAAGGAAAAACTGCGTGTTGTTTTGTTGGCAAGAAGACAAAAAATACAAAACCCCGTTGTTTTGTTATGTATCAGACTCAATATTTTAAAAATTGGACCAAATTCATTCATAGAATTGATTGATCGTCAATAAGTTATATTATTAATTCAAATATTTTTTAATATCTTTCAATAATGAAATAGGTCCTTATTATTATTTTTTTTAACTTTCAAACAGTTGAAATTTTTATTAAATTTATTAAAAATTCTTAAAGAATTTTTCAAGTAACAACAAGAAAAATTATCCAACCTCATATTGTTACATTAGCAATTTAACTCTCATTCTACTACTTTAAAAGTTATACATATAAAAAATCTATTATATAATAATATAAAAAAATTTACATATCTGGGCATAAAAATTAAATTAACAAAATATATGATTTAAGCCTAATACATTTACTAGATGATGATGTGTAATCAAATATTCATATAATTTTTTTAAATGAACTATAAATGTATAAATATAAATTAAGAGTTTAATACTTGATACATTATTGCTATCATCCGATTAATTTTTTTCATTTATATAACTTTGGATGAAATTGGCAAATTAAACTCATAAATTAAATGAAAAGGACGTAAATGTTGTCCCACGCGCGTTGTAGTGCGCATCTTACAGCTATGCGCATCTTAGCTGAGCAGCATTCAAATTTTTCCTTTCGTAATGTTCAAATTAACTCACACGTCACCCTTGTGCGTCTGTCTCACTCTGAAAAAGAAGGTAACAACAACGACCACCTCCACCACCACCGCAGCCACCGTTCCCACCGCAGCCCACCTTCCCTCTAAACGCCGTCGTTTCAACCAAGCTGCGAAGAGACAGATCATCAACCGCTGCTGCCGTCTCCGATCCAATTCCACGCCCTTCCACACTCTCAGGAGAATCAAATCCATATTCTCATCAGAATTCGGGAATCTTGATTCCCTCCAATTCAAAGTCGCGTTGCGTCGTGCTCCAATTGGTGAGAGCTGTAGCCTCGTTTTGCTGGTAGGATTAGGGTTTTCGTCGAAGGTTTAAGTTGAAGGGATTTTTTTTTCATAGGGTTTATATGGAAAGGGTAGAATTAGCGTGCTTTAGTTGCTTGAAGTTTGATCCAATTGAAATTAGGGTTTCTCTTTGATTATGGTAGTCTGAGGATGGTGAGGTTTTTAGGGTTCACTCGTGGTTACACGGATGAGCCCAGGGAGATCACGACGAGGTCGAACCTCACCAGTGAGTCTGGCGAGAATGGATGGCTCATCAGGTTCTTTGACTCGGCCTTCTTCTGTGAGTGGATTGCTGTTAGCTACTTGTACAAGCATGATCACGCAGGGGTGCGTGATTATCTCTGTAATAGAATGTATACTCTTCCCTTGCAGGGAATTGAGAGTTATTTGTTCCAAGTGTGTTACATGATGATATACAAGCCAAGCCCTTCCTTGGATAAGTTTGTAATTGACATATGCTCTAAGTCACTTAAGATTGCTTTGAAGGTACATTGGTTCTTGTTGGCAGAGATTGAGGACTCTGATGATAACGAAGGGATTAGTAGGATTCAGGAGAAGTGCCAGATTGCGGCCACCTTGATGGGTGAGTGGCCGCCTCTGATACGGCCTCAAACTGAGCCTTCGAGTTCTGGAGGCAAGAACCCGGTTTTGACCAGGTTACTCTCATCGAAACCTCGTTTTTTGTCATTGAATTCGTCACCACCTTCACAGAAGTCTTTATCATCCTCGCCTTCCCCAGGAAACAATTTGCATGAGGATGGCAATCCTATGTCTCCTGATGAGAACAAAATATTTAAGAAGTTTATGCCGAGTCCAAAGTTTAGAGATGCTTTGCTTTTCAGGAAGTCAGTGGACAAAGACGATGATGAATCTGAAAAGGATGGGTTTTTCAAGAGGCTTGATGATGAGCTGGGCAAGTTTCGTGATGCATTTTCTTTTCGGAAGTCATCCGAGAAAGATGACGAAGACTCTGAAAAGGATAATTTCTTTAAAAGGTTCTTGAGGGACAGTAGGGATAGTAGAGGTGAGGATGAGGATTTGACCTCAAGTTCAGAGGGATTTTTTAAGAGATTGTTTCGTGATAACAAGAATGATACTGAGGATAGAACACACACTAAAGCAGTGGAAGAGGAAGAGAAAGAGGGATTCTTCCGGAAGATTTTCCGAGAGAAAGTTGAAGATAAGAAGGATGGGACTGATAGGAATGATGATGGAGATATAGCTAATTCTGAAGAAAAAGGTGCAAAACCTGCTGAAGAAGATGAGAAAGAAGGGTTTTTCCGGAAGATCTTTAAGGATAAATTTGAGGATAAGAAGGACATGAATGATAATAAAGCTGAAGAGGGCACTGCCAATGGTGAGGAAGAAGAGCTTTTTGAGTTTTCCTTGTTCAAAAGACTATTTCGGGTACACCCAGAAGATGCTAAACATAGTCCGGCCAATGAAAACAGCAATAAAGGTGGCTTGTTTGAAAGTAGTCCAGGTACAGAGAATTTTTTCCGCAAGTTATTCAAAGACCGTGACCGTTCAATTGAAGATTCAGAGCTATTGGGGTCAAAGAGGCAGAAAGAGGTTTGTTGAATAGTTGTTTATCAATTATCATTTGGCTTATTTCTAGGGTGGAATCGAGAATGAAAACCAAAAAGGTACAAATGGAACCCACGTGTGCAGAAACCTTATCATTGCTTGTTGGCCCACTGTTACATTTTGACACAAACTCTGTTTTACAGTGTCCATTTAGATGCTGAAGTTGTATACTTTTTTTAACATCTATTTCAGCTCATGGTAAAAATGGGCCATGCACTATCCATGCTTCAAGTCTAAAGGGCCTTTACTCGAGGGTGTATGTTAGGCTTGTAATAAAGTCATTCACAGCTTTCACCTAATAGCTTAAGTTGTTAGGAGAGTTAGTCCTTGGTAGCTGCAAAACTATGTTGTACATTTTTTAAAGAAATCAATTTTAATAAATGGTCACATTATCACTAATGACAACAGTTGTATTATAATTATAAGCATGAAATATTGAATGCATGATAGGATAATGGTACTCATTCATTTTGATCCCTGTTACCCCCATTCTTCTAATCAAAATTGAATTTCAGCATAAGATAGGTTGGATCTATGCTTTGTTCACTCTTTAAGCCAAATAGGCTATTGTGTCAAGTGGCATGCTAGATATAAAAGTCATTCATGTGCCTTCACCTAATATCTTAAGGTTTTAGGAGAGTAGGTTCATGGCATATCTCATAGTCATACCTTATTTGGGTGTTCTCATATGACTTTGACAGAAGCATCCTGGATCACCAAAGCAGCAGAGTGAAAAATCGACCACAAAGCCCCCACTGCCCATTTGTCCCTCTCAGTTTCGGAAAGGGGCTTATCATGACTCATTGGAGTTTGTGCAGTCATTATGTGAGACATCATTTGGGTTAGTGGATGTATTTCCAACTGAAGATCGCAAAAGTGCTCTGCGTGAGGTTATCTCCTTACATTTGTCTTTGGTGCTTTCTTTGTCTTGTTGGCATTGTTAGACACTGAAATATGTTGTTATTCTATACCTGTCTCTGTACCAATGTTTCTGACACATTCTTTGTTGTTCTTGTGTTTCTAGTCACTTGTAGAGATCAATTTACATGTAACAGAGGCTCAGAATACTGGAGGTACTTCTTAATTCTTTATATTATTTGACTGAAGTTCATTAAAAGCATTGGATTTCTGTATTTTTGTATGCTTCAATTTAGCAGGTTAAATATCATTTCCAAAAAGTAGGGTCTGAAAATTTTCAACGGTAGTAATACAGCCTTTTTTGGTTCTGACTGACTGAGGCAGAGGCTTCAACATGTATATTTTCTTCCTTTTGATGTATAACAAAAAAAATGGCTTGGATGTCAAGCAGCAGAACTTTTCTTATGAAAAAAATGGTGAACTTTTCTATACTTGTGTCCTTTTTTCCTTCCTTTCATATAACAAATTAGATGGTTTGGTTGTCAAGCAGCAGAACTTTTTCCATAGAAAAAATGATGAAATTTTCCATACATCTATCATTGAAGCAGTGTTCTGCTTCTCTAGGAATTAATGTTTAGAAACTGCCGTTTTGGTGTTTACTGTTTATTCATGGTCCATTTGTAAGAAGATCTGCTGAGAATTTAATTTGATTGCAACTGTTGGTTGTGGTTAGTTCTTTAATTGAAGTATGCCTTTTCGAGGCCTGCTAATTAAGTTACATTGTTTACCACTGCTTATTATAAGTAGATATCACTTGTCTTACTTCTATATGAATCTTGTTTGTAATATATTTGTAGGAGTTTGCTTTCCATTGGGAAAGGGCATGTATCGAGTGCTTCATATACCTGAAGATGAAGCTGTTCTCTTGAATTCTAGGGAGAAGGCACCTTACTTGATCTGTGTTGAAGTTTTGAGATGTGAAATGCCAAGGTATCACTTATATAATACTTCTCAGCATTGTGGAAAATAGTAGTTAGTAAAGCAAAAAGCATATTTTTGATACACTCTCCTCCCTGAAAATTATTTGGTGTAGCAATTCCAAGGAGGCATCCAGTTCTCAGAAACTTTCTCAAGGAGGGATTCCTTTGGCAAATGGAGATGCTTTCTTACAAAAACCACCCCCTTGGGCTTATCCATTACGAACTGCACAGGAGGTGTATCGTAATAGCAATGATAGGATGTCCCAATCGACTGCTCAAGCAATTGATCAGGCAATGACCCATGTATCCGAGGCAAAAAAAAAATTTGTCAGTGTGAATCTTTCTGTGGAAACACAATTACGTGGTAATCTAGGGAAGGGTGTACGTGATGAAGCAGCTGGAGTAGGACATGAAAATGATTTGGAATGGGTACGAATAGTGTTGACAGCCGATCCTAGGGTTAGATTGGAAGATATTGAGGATCAAGCACCACCTCGGAGGAAGGAACATCGCCGCGTTCCAAGTACAGTTGCAATGGAGGAAGTAAAGGTGAGCCTTTGAGTGCTTTTTAGAGCTATTGAGGGTGACATTCACATTATTTTTGTCTAAGCATTTACTTAGCTTTTGAGACATAATTTGGTGTTAGACTTAAGACTTGGCAAAGGTTTAGCAACTTAGTTGTTGTATTGTTGCACAATCTCTAATGAAAAAAATTAATATTTGTCGAAGTGTGAATTTTTTTTTCTGCCCCTCATTGTAATTATGTGTATGAGAAGCTCTTTAATTGAAAGATTATTTTTTGTAATTTATCCACATTTGAACCTTTGGTAGGCTGCAGCAGCAAAAGGGGAAGCTCCTCTTGGACTCCCTTTGAAAAGTTCTGGTCAAGATTCATCTGATGCACAACCAAGGGTAAGACAATTGTTAAGTTACTTTTATTTGACCCCAGGAATGTGGACTCATCACGTGACATGATTCCTCCTAACAGGCTAATGGAATTACTCCCAAAGCCAGTGATGCATTGTCTGGTGAACTTTGGGAGGTAAAGAGAGAGAGGATACGAAAGGCTTCCGTATATGGAAAGTTACCTGGTTGGGACTTGCGATCCGTGAGTGCAATTTTACTCAAAAAGATTTTGCCCTCTATAGTTATATGCAGTAATTTATTTATTTTGGTGAGTCATGAGTCGTGAACTCAATCATAAATAAAAAATAGTAATATTTCTGCATGACAAAAACAACGAACTGCACCCAAGGATCTCTTGACCAATTATATTTTACTATCTAAAAGTAAATCTCCTCATTTACCCTTGCATCATAAATCTGTTGTTTCTTTGCTACATTTCTTTTGAAAATATTGATTTGATTCAATACAATGTTTGTAAATGTGGATTGTAATTTCTTGTGGAGGTTGAGGATGTTGCACCATTCCACATCATACTTTTTCTTACTTGAGGTTCATTGCACTGGATCATGTGCCAACAAATCTTGCAGTTGAAGTATTTTTACAATGGTTTTTAATTAATGAAATAGTTCCTTAACTCCCACTATGCTGTTAAGAGTTTATGAAAGTAACTGCACATATCATGATAGAATGCACATAAAAGAATAGGAATGAAATATAAACAGTGTATTTAGCAAATGATAGTTTTACATCATGTCAAATGCTCCACTATCTTGTCTTTTTAACTTTATTTATATGGTTCTGTGAAGTATGCCAGTATGGTTGGTTTCTGTTCAAGATTATTTATTTGCTTTTTGGGTTTCAGAATATGTGCGTTTTGTCACAAATATTTTAAGAATGACAGCACAATTTCTGCTTTATCACATAGGTTATTGTGAAGAGTGGTGATGATTGCAGGCAGGAACATCTGGCTGTTCAACTTATTTCTCACTTTTATGGTAGGTGGTCTCTCATTTCTTTTGTTTTCCCCCCCTTTCATATTTAAAAATTAGGATTTAACAATTCTTATTCTATTGATGTTTGTATGTTGCAATTTTTCAATTGTTTTGTCAATTCTGTTTGTTAATTGATGTTCACATTATGAGCATTATCATAAACTGGAAATTGGGTTTTACTAAGGGAAGAGAAGCATTCTTGTTCCAGATGTTCTTTCATTTCTTTTTCACTTTACCTAACTTCCATAAGCTGAATGAAGACTTTTTAATTTTTAAAGAATCAGAACAGGTTTTACTATTTAACTGTTCAGAAATTTCATTCTCACATTTGAAGTCAAAACAGAGATAGAGGAAGTCATGCAAGAAAAACTCAGACACCATGAGATTGTACTTAGATCGAAATGTCCTTTTGAAGGTAAGAGCACAGGCAGAATATGATAATAGAACAGTAAGCAACACACAAATACAGGAAGAAGTATAGAGATGAATGTATTAATGGAAAAGCCAGTATAATAGTGACAACAGCCAAGCGAGCCCTAAGCACTCAATAGCTCTGCCACTCCCTTGCCAAAAGTAGTAACATGCCTAAAGAAAGTATTCCCCCCACTAACCAACAAATACCCTCTTTCCTCTAACAGAAAATTCCCCACCAGTCACCCCACATGCTCCCTAAACCGTTACTATGCAGGCCCGCTATTGGGCCCACCTGTAGCTGCCAGCGCGCAAGCATCCCTTGCCCGAAACTACCCGTGTTTCTTTCTCTGATACACCTTAAGTCCTTTTGTGAATTCAACTCTATCAGAAGGCTTAGATTTAAATGGCTACATTAGTATCGTTTGATTCATGTAGCCATCACCACCTAGTGGGAAAGGGCTTTTTGTTGTTGTTGTTGTCAGAGTCCAAAAGAGGCCAGTGTAAGACATGTAAGGCCCTCTTCTTGTTAAAAAATGTGTGGCCAATGATCTCAGCTTATGTTTCATTTTGGATGTGCACGATGAGATTTATTATGATTGCAGTTTTTGATGAGACAGTTAATTAAAGTGGATGTTTGTACAGAAGTGTAAATAAAATTATCTAGTAAACAATTTGGATTGAATGCACCTTAAGAGTTGGTGGTGATGGAACATCATGTGATCTTATTTTAGTATGTTCTGATTCAAGTTTAAGCCAGGATGCAGACTCTTGTTATTTTTCATTACATTTTGCATAAAATTATTGGATTTTGATGCCAGATATTTTCCAAGAAGCTGGTCTACCGCTTTGGTTGCGCCCTTATGAAGTTTTATGTACTTCTTCGTATACAGCTCTTATTGAAACAATTCCTGATACGGTAATTTTGTGCTTTCACACTTAAATCTGTTAAAATGTCTTAAGTTTATGTCTTCTTCATTAAAAAAAAAAAAATTGGTGCTTTCTAGGCTTCTCTACATTCCATCAAAAGTAGATATCCCGACATCTCAAGTTTACGTGAATTCTTCAATGCCAAGTATCAAGAAAATTCTCCGAGTTTTAAACTTGCCCAGGTAATTTAGAGATTCAGATACAAACGAGTTACTTCAGACAGAAAATTTTCATCCTGTGATTTGCTGTGACTTCTTAAATGGACATTTGTTCTACTTCTGCATATTTCGATTGCTTTGTATCATTGTATGTCCCTCCCTCTTTGATATAATCTGTTTCTTGAATAATTTTATATATTCTAACTTGTGTCATGAAGAACACCCTGGTTTACGTTAAAAATGGAGGTGATTTCATTTCCTTTTTTCTTCAATAATTTGTTTACCTTCTTTGTTTCAGAGGAACTTTGTTGAGAGTATGGCTGGGTATTCCCTGGTGTGCTACCTTCTGCAGGTGTGAAGCCTCTTATTGGCTGGTGCCTTACCTATTTAAATTATAATTTCAATTATAGTTTGCTGTTTATTGTTATTGCTTTGTATTCTTACTATTTCTCATTTTGCTGCTTTGCCATCCAGGTGAAGGATAGGCATAATGCAAACCTCTTATTGGATGAAGAAGGTCATATCATACATATTGATTTTGGCTTCATGCTTTCCAACTCACCTGGTGGTGTTAACTTTGAAAGTGCACCTTTCAAATTAACCCGAGAGCTTCTTGAGGTAAAACTGAGATTATTTATTTTCTATTATACTCCCTATTTCAAGCGTCCATTTGATCAGGTGCTGGATACTGCATAAAATGATAACAATATTGTGCTTGTGCTAGGTCATGGATTCTGATGCTGAGGGCGTTCCGAGCGAGTTCTTTGATTATTTCAAGGTGCTGATGAAAACTATCTGATCTTTGAGAGACTGCAGATGACGTGTGATATTATTAGCTCTAAATTTGTGTTGTTGCATTGTCCCATCCAGGTTTTATGCATTCAAGGCTTCCTTACTTGCCGCAAGCATGCTGAGCGTATTATTCTTCTTGTTGAAATGTTACAGGTAATAATGTAACATGAATGTTAGCTTACTGTGGTATCATGGTCATCTAATATGTTGTTTGCCTGTGGTCATCACCTGTTTGCGATATGCACTACCAATTTCTCATTACAAGACACTGGGCTTTACATTATGGCCTAAGTTTTGGCTTTCATCCCAAATCTGAGTCGTGATACCTGCTACTTCCTTTTGACAACTTTTTCATGATACAATAATTTGTGCATAAAGTTGATGACCTAATGTTTGTTTGATTAGAGGAAAGGAAGAAAAGAGGTGTTTTTATGCAAACGTGTGTTATGGAAGGAGAAAATGCAGAAATTCTCTCCTATGCATACTGGCTTTTCTCTGAACTCTCTCTTTATTTTTTTTGGTTTATGTTGGAATCAGGATTCAGGCTTCCCGTGCTTTAAAGGTGGTGCAAGGACAATACAGAACTTACGAAAGCGTTTCCATCTCAGTTTAACCGAAGAGGTTTCAATATTAATAACTCGTTGCCTTTCCAAATGCAGAATGTTTTGGATGTGTTTTTTACAGTGTATTTTTGTTTTTATCTGGCAGCAATGTGTCTCCTTGGTGCTCTCCCTAATTAGCAGTAGTCTAGATGCATGGAGGACGCGACAGTATGATTATTATCAGAGGGTTTTGAATGGAATATTGTGAGATAATTTGTCTGTAGTGATCACTTGCTTCGTCCAATTAGACCAAGCTTGCACAGCACATGCTTGTCAATTAGTATCACATTCGTTAGTCACTGCAGGCGGTGGTTGCTGGTTCACAGTGGAGTGAGCTTTTAAAGTTGCCGTTTGAGAGAGAGAAGGATAATAGCTGGTGCCGTGGTGGCGCAGCATGCAACCTCTTTTCTGCTGATATGAGGAACATTCTAACTGGCCAAGATACTCATAACAGTACACCAGACTAAATTTACTCAATCCGGGTCATTGTTATATCTCTTCCTTCGTTTCAAGTGCATGAAGCTCTACTACTACTGCTTGGAGAAGTTGTATAAGCTTTCCCTAGTATAGTACAGTGTGTGCAGAGATTAATGGGTACACTGATTGATTCATGTACAGTGTTGGGGTGCATTGAATGTGTTGGCCGATACTACTGACCTTGTACGCTTTGGATGACCGTATGGAAGAATACATACATGGACCATGCCTCTTTAGTATTGGCAAACGGCTGTTATTTGTTCATGATCTCAGCTGTTCATTGGCGTCTCTGTGTCTTCCCAGAGTTGATTCTTCATTACTCCACCCTCCAAAATTGTCATCAAAATTAGTTAATGATTTTTAATTGCACCATGTGTAATTGACCCTCTTAAATTTCGGTGAAATTTGTTTCACCTGCGTGTCAATCATATAAAAAAATAGCCTAGTTTTGGCGGCATCGGGTTTGGATCACAGATTTATTTTTCTTATGGAATTGTGAGTGTGCTTGTATTGGATTGTCCGTAAAGAAAATATTATTTTAATAACTGGTCACACACGTGTATATTATCCATCATATTTGACTGAAACATTATAGATTAATTTTATATTTGAATAGCAAATTATTAGCAAGAATAGGAAATAGTTTGTTCATAGATAATATACATGATGTTTGATTCAGTAAAATAGGATGGATGAATTAATGCAGTTATTAATCAATTAAAATGAGTAAAATCTTGAAAAGACTATTTTTGATAACAAGTGATTTTATCATTACCAAAGATAATCTTAAATTATAAATATTCTTATCAATTTTTACCAAGCAAAATATAATCAAATTAAGGCAAGTTTTATTTTAAAGAACCAATTTTACAATTAATTAATCTATCCGAAATGCTTAATATGACAAGTCAAATATGGCATTGGCAAATCGCAATCCTCAAACTGTTCTTACCATGGTATTAACTTTGATAACTTTTTATGATGCATAAAAGCACGATAAAGTTGTCTATTTTCATTTTCAAAATAGGCTTTTGTTGACGTTTACTAAGGATAAAAAAAAAATCAGGTAAATTTTTTTAAAAAAAAGCATTTATTGCATTTAAAGGTTAAAAGTTTTTAATTTTTTACATAGTATTTATTTTAGTATATTTAACAAGTGGTCCAGAACATTTTTTATTTTTTGAAAAAAATATTATTTAAGAACATTTTATCTCTTGGTCCAAATGGGAGAAGCAAGTGATCATACAGACAAATTATCTCACATTATTCCATCCAATACCCTCTGATAATAATCGTACTGCCGCATCCTCCATGCATCTAGACTAGGGAGAGCACCAAGGAAACACATTGCCGACGGAAAAAACTAAAACCAAAAATTAGCCACTGTAAAAATCACATCCAAATCACAAGCCAATGTAAGAGGTGAACTAACAGCATCTTCAATATCATCCCATTTTTAATTATTTGTGGTCCCACCAATTGCCACATTAACACCACGTAATTACTGTGTCATAAAAAGTAAAAACTTCCCAATAATAATCTTCTTTTTTTTCAATGGAAGTGGTCAGCTTTGATTCTCACTGTAACCCCACAGAATTTCTTAAATTAAACGAATAAATCCACATAGTTATAAAATATTTTATTTTAATATCTTGAAGGAAAACTTTCACAACTGGGACAGTCCCATGACAATGTCCCCAAACCTTCTCTCTCTCCGTCCCAAGTTTTCTCTCTAATGGTCGGAGCAACCGGCCCCTGACATGCTACAGGAATTAGGACGCAAAACCTTCACGGTTGGAGCTGCTCTAAAGTCACTAGTCAAGGGTCTTGTTTGCAAGAGCTCAGTCTCCGTATAAGAAGAACCACCTTGACCCAGCAAATAGGGTTTTTTTTCCTTATTGTGTTGAACAGCTCTGTCCTTCCCAGTAGATTTCCTTTACCCATTTTTAGTAGCACGGTTAGTCCTTGACCCACTGCCATATTTCTTCCCTCTAGGGCTGAAGAAGTGCCACTCCAAATCCCCACTTCTAAGAAACCACTTATTTTGAAAATTTTTTGTATAGGCATAATTATAAGAATTATTTCTTAAATATACTCAAAAAAAAAGGTAAGAGATCATAAATGAGTTATAGCCCCTTTAATAAAGACGATGAAATCACTTTTATTATAAATGTATTTAAATATTATGGGTTATATTTATATTATCTTTACAACAATCTCTTACTTATTCTTGCCCACACTTTTCTCTTTAGGAAGTACCTGCACCCGTACTACTGCAGTGGGATGGAACCTAAGCCCCGTAATCAGTTTTGGTTTAGACTTTGGACATCGAATCCAATAACCCCAAAACACAGCGTTTGCTTCGGAACCCAAGAGGCCAAAAACCTTATACATAATATGCTAAGTTTAATTTTTATTATCGGAAGCATTAGTAAGTAAATTACAGTAAAATTTTTACTAAAGTAAAATTTTATTAAAATGTGCCTTTATAATACATTTTTTTGGGAAAAAAACAAAGATAAAAATAGTAAATGAAAAATTGGGAATTTATTACATTAAAATCATAAAAATAGAAACTTTAATTAGAATATAAATAAACTAGTTTATCTCACTAGAAATAATATATAGTACTACTAATATTTAACTAGAGATATTAAATGCTACTTAAATGTAAACCTCACACTTGAATTTTTCTTTTTTCTTTTTTTTGGGTACAGCTCACAGTTTAATTTAAGTTCAACGAAAGAAAGAAAGGAAGGAAGCGAGAAAAAATTGTGGGAGTTTTATTTTTGGTCTTTTTGGTGAGCCCGAGCCGTACAATTTACGCGTTCCTCCAAAGCCCTATAAATAACCAATCGGGTCCGACATTTTCCTTACTCTTGCACTGTTCTTCAAATTTGTGTTCTGAGTGCCGAGTCTTCCTCTTCTTCCGATTCTTGAAGCTCGCTTCATTTTTTCAAGATTCTCCATTCTTGATCTTAATCACTTCAACAATTTCTCAATTTTTCTTCCTTTATCTCTCTCTCGAGACGAACAATTAATCCTTTTTAATTGCTGCAAAAGAACTTCTTCTGTAGTTTGATTTCGCGTTCTGGGGTTTCGGTTGCGCTGATGTTAGTTTACTTCCGCAATGGACCCTCCTCATCGACAATTCCTGAGTTCCACCCCTTTCTTGTGACCCGCGGCAAGCTCTGGTCTTCCTCCAAACTCTTGTTTCGCCACTGGACTTGACACTCTGAATTAGGGTTTCTCGCCACTCATTCTTGAATTCGAGTAATTGTTCTTGTTGGGGTTACGACGTTTCGATTGCAAGTTTCACGACGACATAATATATGTATATATATACACCCAAGAAAAAATCGACTTGAATTACCACAGCCGAAAAAGAAAAAACCAAAAAAACGAAATCTTGAGATCACGAGGTTACGATTGAAAATTAAAAAAGACTGAAGAGTGTGTATTGAACCAGATAAGGGGGGTTTTGGGTTTCTGGAGCAAGCGTTGTGTTCTGGGGTTATTGGATTCGATGTCTAATCAAAAATTGGTTCCGGGGTTTAGGTTCTATCCCACTGACGTAGAACTGGTAAAGTACTTCTTGAAAAGGAAAGTGATGGGTAAAAAATTCTCTTTTGAAGTCATAACTGAACTTGACATATATCAGTACTCTCCATGGGATCTCCCAGGTTAGGACAGTGCTATTTCTGTGTGTCACTGTGTCAGCTTTTTGTGTTTTTTTGTTTTTTTGGTTCTTTTTTGTTGTGTTTCTAAATTAAAAAAGGTTTCTTTTTTCGGGTTTCGTTTTCAGATAAATCGTGTCTGAGAAGTGGGGATTTGGAGTGGTACTTCTTCAGCCCAAGAGGGAAGAAATATGGCAGTGGGTCAAGGACTAATCGTGCTACAAAGAATGGGTTTTGGAAAGCTACTGGGAAGGACAGAGCTGTTCAACACAATAAGCAAACTGTGGGCATGATCAAAACCCTTGTCTTTCACATTGGTAAAGCCCCTGGTGGGGACCGAACTGATTGGGTTATGCATGAGTATAGGCTTGAAGATAAGGAACTCACTAACAAAGGAATTCCTCAGGTAATCCTTTATTTCTTAATTATTCTGTCTAGGTGGAAAGTTTTGTATTATTTTGATCGAGGGAAATATCTAATATGTGAATTGGTTGTGGTTTGTGTTTGTCTAATTTAGCAGCTCTTGTCACATTCTTAACATGTTTATGTTGACTTACTTCGACACCTTGTGATCATTTTTGAATATGTTTTAATTAGTTCTCCGGGTTTTTGTTTTTTTATTATGGTAGGATTCCTTTGTGATCTGTAAGGTGTTCCAGAAGCAGGGTCTTGGTCCCAGGAATGGTGCACAGTATGGGAGACCATTTAATGATCAAGACTGGGATGATGATGATGATGTACAAGAGGAAATCCCTGCAGCTGCTTTGTCTGCACCAGATCCCGTTCTGGATATGACATCTAATAATAGTTCTCCTGAAAATGAGCAGCATCTCGCTGCTACTGCTAGTAGATGTGTTGGGCCAACATCTATGTTGTCATGTCTGTCAGGGCCTGTGCCTTCTCCTGACCCCGCAAATCCTTCAGATCCAACAAGCAACCAAGCTGTTAACAATGATGATAATATTTTAACATTGCTTGATCTTTCCAAAGAAGACAGCAAATTGCCTGAGGTGTGCAGTCTATTTTTCCTTCCTATTCTTCCTGCTCAATGTTTGTTTCTCTTTTTGTGACTTGTTTTGGATGTTCCCCATGTTTCGTAATCCTATATGGCTTTATCTGTCCCTTGTATTTTTGCATTTTGTCTCCTCATAGTTCAAATGTCCTTCTGCTGTTAGATTAGGATGTATGTTTGAGTTTGCATCATGAATTTAGTTTAGTGCTAGATATCTGTGAAATGTATGCGAACAGAGATTCAACGAAGGGCAAGTGATTTCAATCAAATTTGTCTTATAATATGCATGCTTTATCCTCTCATTTCTATTGTTTGTTGTGATTCTTGTGGAATAACAGATGATTTATAATCGTGGTCAGGAAAATATTGCTGAAGGTACACCTTCAAGGGAGTTTTCTGAGGGCTTGGGAGACCTTAACAACTGGGCTTGGGATTACGTGGAGTTGATTGATCTGGACCCTCCCTTGTTCTGGCAAGACTACACATCCTAAGAGTTGAAGTCGAGAGTAATAGGGTCCTGTAAAGATTATATGCACTTTCTTCATTTCAAAACTCTCTCATGTTGATTTTATATGAATAGATTCATCACTGTAATTAATTAGTGAACATGCTCTCAACAGACTCGTTATTTTAATTAGGGTCGGTACATTGATTGTATTATTATAGGATAAGCTTGTAACTTGATTTGCATATTTTTGTTTCAGTGTTAGTACATCGGAAGTGCAAACACCTGATATCTTACATCCAAATCTTGAATTTCTGCGCATTGACTTACAAGCTCATTAGCTGTAAATTGATATCTTTAATTTGTTGTCAAACATTAATTACTCAATAGTTTTCATACCAAATAAATGGAGTTCACCAAATTGAAAAAGCAATAGATATTTAACAATCTCTTCGCAATAAAAGAATCTCCTAGAAAATCTGACACCATTTAGTCACGAGGCTGTTAAGATTACGATCCTACTAAGACTATCCACGTTATTCAGTTCTAGATAATTCAGAAAATAGCAACTCTACACACACTAGATGACTAGAAAATAGCATACAGCGGTACCATTTATCTGGATTCAATGGCTTGAGTTTCAGAGCCTCTTAAGAATGATCGGCGCCACCAAATTTGGAATGACTTACTTAGATTTGGGGATTCGGATCCATGCCTTGAGAAATGCCGAAACCATTCCATGAACAGCACATACTGTTGCTTTAGAGGTAGAGTAAGAAGTGTCTGACCCATAGCCTCTTCCAAGGCCTTAATATCAAGCCCTTTTCTGCATCTCTGCAGCCAACCAAAGTCCAAAAGCATAGGTCCAAACCATGCCTGGAGAAGCCCTGATCTAGATTCCAACCGACATTGTAGTTTTCTTGTTCCCATGGCAACAAGTAGAATTGCTGACACTCTACTGAGTTCATATCTGATCATGGGGGAAGCATTTTCATGCATTTCAAGAAGTTGCTGCTGATCTGCCCATATATCAACAAAGTCCTCAGCTACTTGCCCATCAAGCATAATTTCCAGCAACCAGTTGATGTTATCAACCTGTCTTGAGATGCGCTCGATAAGAGGCTTGCCTTTCTTCGTTGTCAACCTTTCGGGAGGGATTGTGTCAGATGCCTCCTCAAGGAGGCTGACAAGTGAAGCCACACATGAGTCACAAACAGAATATAGATCCTCCTTGCTGAGATCAAGGTGGTTCTTCTCATAGACTGAGCTCTTGCAAAGAAGACCCTTGACTAGTGACTTCAGTTCACTTCTTGCAATGGCATCCTCGCAAGTGCTGATAGACCAGACGAGGTGCTGGGCTACATTTGGCTGGGAATTAACTGAATCATGTAAGTACAGTCTTCCTAGGATGTCTCTTGTTGTTGCATCATCAAACTTGATTCTTGTGAATAGGCTCCTCAATTTCTCCTCTTCCCCTTCAGTCCAAGGAACAGCCTCGAGATATTTTAAACAGGACAAAACGCCCTTAGTGAACATGATACCTGCCGAAACCTAGTAATATATGAGGACAACCATGTCAGAGACTAAAGAGTCACCAATATGCAAGCTCGACTCTATATAAAGGTTATTTAAACTCCAGAACCTTGAATTGCATATTTTATACCTTGTTCTTTGGTTTTTTTTTTATGAATTCTTATCAAGTTATAGATTACTTTTATTTGGTTTCTTGCAACCCTTTGAACTGATCATAATGAAATGATTCATTCTCTCAAATGAAAAACTTGCTATGGCATACGGAAAAGGGAAGAGTAAAGCTAGAGCCTTGTCAAGAAGTGAGTAAATGTATTCCAAAACTCAATCAAAACAGCTTGTTCCACCAATGCATTATTAGTAAGTGAAATGCCTATTCCTTTACTTATAACCTAGATAACCAGTGAGATCGATGACCACATATATCACAATAGTGAGTAAAAGAAATCAACTTCCCACGGAATCTAATCATTTGAAACCTTATTTCAGTACTCACACAACATCAACACGCCACAGAAATGCATAAGCTTTTACAAATCAGCTTAACCGGGAAAAAAAAAGCCATAAAAAATATCATAAGAAAACTGCACCAATCATGAATAGAATTAAACATAACAAGATTCAATTCAACCCCCCCCCCCCCCCGCAAAAAAAAAAAAGAAAGAAAAGAAAAGAGTTAAAAAGTCAAATGAACAAACCTCCAAAATGTCAATGGATC
Organism: Dalbergia cultrata; assembly: GCA_031216105.1. NCBI lineage: Eukaryota > Viridiplantae > Streptophyta > Magnoliopsida > Fabales > Fabaceae > Dalbergia > Dalbergia cultrata. The sequence goes on along the minus strand of CM062348.1, from coordinate 4,259,189 downwards.
CAAAGACACCAATCTTCATGAGCCTCTTGGTGACAGCATCATCATCCTCAAACATAAGCTCAATGGTCTCTCTGAAAACACCCAAGTTCTCCACGTCAGGAACCTCCATTCTACACATCTTTGGCGAAGAAGAAGAAGGAGAACAACCACCCAAACCCGTCTTGTAATCACCAATCAAACCCGCAAACACCTCAGAGTTAGCACTTAGAACCCCCGAATTCACCTCCAGAACCATGCAACTCCCTCTCTTCCCTCTCAAATTCAACCTCACATCAAAACCTTCCTTCGGACCAGCACCGGAACCGTACCTCGAGATCTCCGGCGCCGGCACCGGTGGCCGGAGACTCGGGGTGGTCGGAGCGCGGAAGCTGTTGGATCGCAATTGGGTCGTGGAATCCATTGGCGCGGCGGGGGTGTCGCCCGGAATGTCGCCGGCAGGATCGGAGTCGATCGGGGAAACTCTTCCCGGCGAGAGGATCCGGCGGGGGTCGATCCGGCCGACGATGGGGAAGGAGGATTTGGGTGAGTTTGGGACGGAGACGCAGCTGCTATGCTTCAATGAAGAGAGTGTGTCGGATTTGTGATTGTTGTTGCTGCGGTGCGATTTGGTGCGACAGAAGAATGAAGGGTTTTCGGGGCTTGCCGGAGGGGTTGTGAAGGAGCAGCACCATGTTCGGCGGTGCCTGGAGAGGGGCTTCCTGCCCCGGCTGGACGAGTGGTCCATGGCGGCGAGTCGAGTCAAGTCAAGTCAAGTGCGACTTGACTTCTATAGAGAGAGAGAGAATGGAAATTGGGGAAATGAGGAGTGAGAGTGAGGGTTGAGGTAATGGAGTAAGCAATGGGAGTGTCACGAGACGAGAGATGATGCCTTTTTCTGGGGAAGGGGAAGAGAACATGTCTTGTTGTTTTGTTGCAGTTTTGTTTTTGGACTGTTTTTAGTACTTGTGACTGGAGTGGATTTTTAATTATTTAATCACCATTTGTTATCTGTTATCAATGTGAATTAATATTGATTATTTGATGAATAATATATACTTTTTTTTTTGTATAGGTGTAACTTTTTAACTCCTTGAAAATGAGTTAGTTTAGTTTATACAATAAGAAAAAGATGAGAGATACAGATAGGATCTCAAGTTGCTTTGACGTGGGGTTTTGGTTGAGGGAATTGTAGGTAGGTAGGAAAGGGCAAGATGGGCACGGGGACAATGATGATGATGATTGTATTTCACTCACAACACAACACAACGATACAAAGTGACAAGTGAAGTATCCATCCATCCATCAATCAATAGCATCCATCATTCTGGGAAAATGTTGAAAAGGTGCGCACTGGCAGCTGTAGCCACGGCATCCAACAGCAAACAGCCATGCAAGGAAAGGAATTCGTTTTATTTTGTGACCTTTTTTCCATGCTTGTTTCCTAGGTAAGTCATCCTCCCCTGCTTTCTAACTCCAATTCAATCCATCCATCCATCCCTTGTTTCCATTTTAAAGGATATAGTGTATGGTGGTTGAGCAAATTTAAAAAAAAAAAAGAAAAAGAAAATACTGTCTGTTGCTAGTGGCTTTTCTATATGTTTCTCCACTTTACCGGATTCGAGGATAACACAGAATATTTAGTTGAATAAAACACTAATAGTTTTTTTTTTTTTTGTCAACAAATAATCCAAAGACTATGGAGCCTACAATCTAGTAATTGTTATTGTCTTTTGCATTTTAAGTGGGTGATTCCGCATTTAACTCTCATCTCTCTCTCTCTCCTCCTGTTCCATTTAAGAAGAATTCATAACTTTTAATTCCCTTGTCAAAGAAAATAAATAAATAATAATGGAAAGATTCAGTTTTTTCTTGTTTTTAAAGCATAGTCATAGATTCATTTTTAATTTGCACACCTCCATCAAATTTGGGTCGTCAGGGTTGATTTGATGGGTGCAGGAGTCCATCATCGTTAGATATACTTGATGGGTCTCGTAGCGAATAAGCCCAAACCATGCAAATTTCCGGCCCACCTTTCTGGCCCCAGATGGGCTCGGGGTTTAAGCCTGGACCTGCATGAAAGAAGAGCATTGCCCAAACTGCAACACCTCCCAAAAGTTCTTATTTTGATATTGTCTTGAAATGCCACGTGCATGCATGGTATACAGAACAGGTAGATATGTATACGTTAATCAGTGAACGCATTTCGCTCACACATGAAAAACTTTTGAGGTGGGTATATATCAATTATATCAATGAAAGCACTGCGAAGAAAGAAAGGAATGAAGAAGAAATTTTGTCATGTAATTATAAATTGATTAAAAGTTGATTAATAATAATTAATATAAATATTTATTTAAAATGATTACATAAATTTATATTTTAATTTTAATTATTTATATAAAATTTAATGATTAAGATTTATTTATTTTATTTTTATAATTAATTATTTTTTTCATATATATATAGAGAGATGTGACATGACATGACATGAACGAAATATTTGGCGACAAGGGAATAGTATGTATTATTATTATATTGCGACGAAGAGCATCAAATCAAACGAGAATGCGTCACGTGCATGGTGCCTCATCCTCTACGGAGCGTCCCATAAGATTCTGCGTCCACATCAACCATGATACGCCCCCCATCTCACGCGTCCACGTTAACCACCCAACCCCTTGGGAGTTGAGTGAATGACGTGCACCCAACCCCATGGCGGTGCCTCACTACCGCTACACTCCATACCAACTATTAACACGTATCTGCTCTGCCTAATTCCCATTTCACCAACATAATTTGGCCCCCCCTTTTTTAGAAACCATAAAAAACACGCTTGCACCCCGAATAGTCTTCTCATCGATTCTCTAAATTTGTACGATGTGACCATCACGTGCCACCTGTACCATCAACACCGGTGTTTGGTGCCACGTGCAAGGTGAACCCCCTCCCTCTTGGGTTGCCACGTTGCGGTTGCGTACGTAGTCCACCATCTTAACGTATAGCCGCCACCACAAACCATAACCGTGGCCATTCCATGCCCTTCTTCTCCACAACTATATAAAGGACCCCAGTTCAGTTTTCATTGTTGCTTGCGTTGCTCCAGGAATTCTCATCTCGGTTTTTCCATCGATTATATATATCTATCTTGTAGGGTTTATATTTCGATACAAGGGAAATATGGAGGCACCCATGTTACAGATGGAAAGGACTTCATCAATTGAAAGGGAGCCAAGGACTCTCAGCATCGACCAACTTCAATCCGCAAGGGTCAGTAATTAAGTAGTTTCCTTCATCTCTCTCTATACATATCTCTCCCTCTGATAATAATATAAGTACTTGTGTTTCATGGATTGAATTTTTAGACTATTATGGTTGATGTTGTAAACCTAATTAACTAAATTATACGGGATGTTCACTTTGATGGATATTTGTCTGCAGAAATTGGCGATATACATATTGAATACAAAGAGCATAGAAGAAGCTTCCAGAATTTTTACAGAGGTAATGGCTTCGACTCTTTTACTATAACGATATGTGATGGAATATAATTCGCTAATATAATGGGCAGTTTGCAGCTGTAACTAAAAAGTTGGCCTTGGTCCTTGTGTCACGTACTGAAGACATGCATGCACGCGTCCCCATGAACAGAATTCTTCTGTCTACTTTTGTCTCCCTCCAATCAAACTTTTATTAAAAGAATAAGGCGTGCGACCGAGAAAAGGGAGATAATATATGCATCCCCTCTTACATGAGGATTGTGTTGTATGGAGTTTTTGGGCTCCTGTCTAAGAAGACAGACCAAATGAGAAACTGCAACGAATGGGGAAACTACACGACAATTTTTAAGCCAAAAGTCTGAAATGATAGCTTTGCCAATATAAAATGTTATACAAATTATTATGCAGTCAATAATGCTTGGGATTTCACAGAATAGTTAAAATGAGTAATCATATTCTTGTTTTCTTAATCGGATTTAAAAGATTATCGTTAACTAGTGTTAATGAGCTTGTTATATTCTATCCTTTACACAACTTTTGACACTATTGTGATGGCAGTAACATTTTCATGATGTACTTATATACGATGACACGAACACTGTATTAAAATTTAAGATTTTTTTATGATAAAATTAGCCATAATTATTTTGGGTATATGCGCTATCAAGATGTTTCTAAGGGGCGTGAATATTTAAATATTTAATGATTTTCATAATAATTTTGTTGGCAGGGTTTGCAACCAGTGGTTAGTGCTGCTTGTCGCATGGGTTCCGGCGATACAAGGATGGATATGGATTCAGGTGAAGAACAAGAATTGATGAAGTTGACAGGCACTGCACGTGAAGCAGCAGTTGATGCATTTAGGGACATAGCCTCTGCACCTTTCTAGTCGAATTTAGCAACTCAATTAGCGTCTTTGATGTTCCTGCTGTACGTTGTGCAATAAGTCTAGTTAGCTTGTATATATTTTCCACACGGGATGAAATTTTGGGTTTCTTACTTTGTCATTTGAGTCGTTGATCCTTGTTGGATGCTTCTCTATATTTTCAATTTATTATGGAAAACAATAATGTTTGGCTTCGTGGCTGCTTAATTACCTTTAAGCACACAACCGGGCATTTGGAATTATACAATTAGAACTCGGTGACTATATATCTGTTCAATCATGACTGGTTTGGTTTATAAGTGGAGCAATGTAATTTGTCACTCGTCGATTAGTTAGGTTGCCAAAACCGACAGCTAGTTGCGTTATATCGCAATTTCCTCAGTGGTGGAGGATATCCTCCTGGGGTCCAACAAAGATAGGACGACAGTAGAGAGTTATCATAGCTCCGTATAATACAGAGCTGAAAAGTACAGTTAACTGATCTCTAGCTAAAGGGGCTTTTTGTATTCTAAGATTTGACAGTAAACAAACTTATTTTGATGTATTTAAAATTCTTACGATCGTCCACTTACATATATTAGTCATTTAGTTATATTAATAGAATTCATTTGATCTTTATTTCGTTGATTGACAATTAGATACACTATTAGAAATTCCTAAGTGGTTTAGAATATGAAAAAATATTTATCTTATTTTATTTTATTTATTAATTGATAAATCAGTTATTATATTGAAAATATAGAAAAAATGAGAGACAATAATGCCTTGTTAAATTTATGTGTCAATTAATAAATGAATCAGAATAAATGAGTTCTTTTATTCTCAGTGCATCTCAATAGTTGTCATTATGTAATTATATCTTATTTGTGTTTAATTTTTATTTTTGTTGGTTTAAAGTTATGTACACTATTATCAAATTATATCTTATTTTTGTATAACTTTTAAAGTGGTAAAATATGTATATAAAAAATTGTTCTTAGTAATTTTCATTTTTGCAGGTTATGTTTCATTGTGAGTGGAATGAGAGGAAACAAAATTGTAGGTTATGCTTCATTGTGAGTGGAATGAAATGAAATAAAATAAAATATGATAAAGCAGAATAAATAAAATGAAGTAAACATCCATTCTGCTCTTCAGAATTCAGATATCAAACAGCAACAAAATGGAGATAAATTTTCACTTTTCAATGCTCTAATCGGAGAAACAGAAAATAATGGTATTAGATGGATTCTACTTTGCGCCACTCCATCGCTTCCGATTAATTTAAACATAGCCCAATGCCTAACAGCAGAGCTATTTTCTATTCCAATTATTTGGCTGCTAAATGGAGGGGGCGATTAATACAATTTTACAACAAAATTATTTTGAACCGATTTGAAAAGGGCGTCAAACACATGATTATACCTAAAACAATTTTACATCTCTTTTGTGGGTAGAATAATAGCACTTCCTCATGGCGCTCAAGGATTAGTTAACTAGGTTTCTAGGAGAAACCGCTGTTTGTGTCCCAGGGAGCAAACATGGCACTGCCTCTCCACCCAGTATTGGAATTCCTATCCTTAACTACTATTTTACTCACAAAAAGGAAAAAGAAAGACTAAAGTTCACAAAAAAAAAATGGGGTTACTAATCTAACTCTCTGTCACCCCGAAAAAAACAAAAAAAAACTACCGGAACGTGTCCAGAGCAGTCTGGCCCGTTTTGCAGGCTGGGTAAAGCACAACTTACCCACTCTTCAATATTCAAGAAATTTTTTTTTTATCAATACTAGCTCGAAGAATTCTTCCACTGTACAGTGTACAGTCCTCAGCATGCACCCTGCTCCGATCCGCGTCATGATTGCTCGCAACTCTTTTTAAACGTTAAATCTCGTATCATCTTCTGTATGTAACAACACTGCTGCTAAGGATTCAGTTGTCTTATTTATTTTTTTTGCCACCAGCCAGAATGCGCTGGATTTGTAGCCCTCGGCTGAATGCCTGGTTGAATAGCAGCCTAGTTTGGAATTCTGAAACAAATGGGAACCAAGCTAATATGGCCACTGGTGCAAAGATAACCAATCCCATCACGTATTCATACCCCCTTGATAAAGCTTTGACGGATCCCCACATTCCAATTCCTTTGACCAATGGCTTACATGCTTGAGATATCTGCTCATAATGAGTTCAAGCAAATCAGAAACAAGTGATTTCAGGGGATTCAGATAACAGCAACAGAAATCATGAAGGAAACTTCTCTAGTTGCATGAATTAAGAAGTTGAAGTTAGTTGATTTGAGATCTAATATAGACAGAAATATTGTTACAGTAACATTTCAGTAAATTAGCCATGGCCTCGACAATCAGACCTCATACTCGATTCACACCATGAGACAAAGATATATGATTAACCCCGTAGATAATGACTGCTAAAAACAAAGTATCAGGAGGAAACCATAAAAGAGGGCCTAGCATACTACTCAGATCAAATATTCTTTTGGGACATAATTAAAGTCAAGTGTGTTTTCAGCATGATCAAATGAACAAAATACACATCAAAAACATTGGTAATGACTACAAAACTCACCTGTACAAGTGCCCATCCTGTTGGCAAAAAGGCTAGGAGGCTCGCAAAGATGTCTCCAACCCTGAGACTAAGTAGAGTAAACATCAAGACTAAAGTGACAATGCTTCCTGTGAAAAGACATAATTTGAGGAGACGAAACATCAGCTGAAAATCTGCACTGAACCTCTTTCTACCCATGGACACAATCTGCAGTTTCATATGCCAGTATGCCACTGGTTAATTAATTAAATAATTATCAAGATGTTTATTAAATAATAATAATAATAATTATCATCATCATCATATTAAGCTCAAGCACAGAAAGTGTTTCAACTCAGGAACATTTTTATCAATAAAAATACTAACCTTCAAGATGATCACGACCGCTACTATGACTAGCCAGGACAGACCATAAACCTGGAGAAAAAATGTATTTTAGAAAGGTCATCTCCATATATACTCCGTCCTGTTATTTCTTGTCCATTGTCCGTTTTGTTCAACAAGGAGGGTGTTATTTGGTAAATGACTAACTATAACCAATGAACTTTTTGGTCAAAATGCGTGTTAATATAGTATGCATATAGAAGTTAAAGCAATTAAGCCCTGACGTCCAGAATCAAGAGTTTGAACAGAAATAATGACATAAAATTGAATTAGCAAGCATAATTACCATAATACTTTTGTCACCTCTTGCCACATGTAGATGATACACAATCCCATACTGATAGACAAAAAAACGCAGGGCAAGAACCACCTCCCACATCCACCCCCACATCCCTGTGTGCTGCAAATGCTCTTGTTCCTCATTCCACCACGATTCCCAGCTCTTGTTTGAAGGAACACCAATACCACCTCTACTAGTTATCCATTTTGTCCAATCATCCCAATCCTCAACTATCTTCTGCCACTCAAATCCAGAAGGATTAAAAAGGAAAGGACTAAACAACCAAGAACATACCAAAAACCACATTGACCCTGCGAGAAGGGTATATGCTGCTGAATCAGGAGTTGCTGATCCATAAATCTTATAACATATAAGCAATATAGTGAGCTCTATCCCTTTTACAAAGTGACTCCTAGAGTACATCCTGTAATTTTCTGCAAACTTCTCGTGACGAACTACAAAACCACGCCCAGTTGCTCTGTACTTTGCCCCTCCATGCAAAAGAGTGCGCCCAAAATAGTGCATCTTTGTTCCTAGTGAGAAAGTGAAGAAAACTGGTGCTAGCTGCAGCTGCATTATTATGATATCACCCACAGCAGTTCTGAACCCTCTCTCTAGTCCAATTTCCATGACCATGGGCAGAGTCATTAGAAGGCCTATTTGAACAAGGGATTGTGAAGCCATTGCTGCCTTTAGTGGATCATCACCCTTTCTCCTTGCAAACTTAACTATTGCATCCTCAAATCCACTCAACGACAGGTAAAGTTTGCCATATAGGAAAGCGTAAACTGTGAGGACCACTAGCTGTGAACAGCAGAAGAAAGATTTAGTGCAAGATGCAGGATTAGATAATTAAGCAAAAAGGATAAAATCTAGAGAGTATAAAACCGAGACAACTATATAGCTACAATTAAGAAAAATTTTCAGCTCATAGTGTTCAAGTGATCAGAGATCAATTTCCATATCTATTGCAATTATTGGGATTTTTTTTCTAAGAAAAAACACTGTTACGTTATTTTTAATGAAAAAAAGCAATTTGCATTTATGTAAAGATGTTTAGTATTCTTCTGCTTAATCCTAAAGCATTACCATTGAGCTAACATAAAATCCAACAGTTGTAAAATAAAATGATAGCATTCGGAAAAAGTCAAATCGATGCCCCAGCCGGTAGATATCCCTGCTTAATGTTTGCTCTCCATTACCACAGGCCACTTTTGCTTCAAAAAGAGATATTTGATTGAGCCCAACATCTCTACCCTTTCCAACTTGGATATATTCATGATGAGTAATATTCCCACGTCTCAGTGTTGAGTTGAATCCTGTAAAGACATAGTCATATGACGAAGAGAGAGAAAATATCAAATATCAATGCCGAAAAGATGTTTAAAAAATGTTACCAGCAAATATATCCTCGCTCAGATTAATCCCACAAGAAGCCTTGCTGATTCCTCCACGGGTGAAATGGAAAATTCTATCGAAAACATCTGGATGACCATAGTGGAACCGAACCCTACAATGGAAAAACTATATCATAAGCTAGAAAATGACTATTCTGTATTATATATATATATATTTTTTTCTCATTTTAGCTTGCATCAAGGGCAGATGCTACTGCAAAGAAAAATCCAATAGTTCACTGATTAATGTCTCCAAAAATTCAAATAGCATGGGAGATGACACTCCAACCAGAAAACGATATAAAAATAAGAGGGAGGGAGGAAGCAAAAAGTTCATCAGTAAGCGATACTTGGAATAACTTTAGTTTGAATATGTTCACTCATGAAATTAGTTTTAAACACCTTACATTCATAGAACTCTTAATTTAAAATGCTACCTTAACTTGGGAAGCAGTCTTATATTAGCCACATGTTTGTCAGGAGGTGCTTATTTATCATGCAGAAGCACAACCACTACTAAGTAAACAATGTAATAAAATCACCAGAACAACAACAACCATCACCAAGCCTTGACCAACTAGGTGGACTTGACTACATGGATTAGAAATGCTATAGTGTCCTATTGCAAGCATAATCAAATCACTAGGAAATAGATTAAAACTTACTTCAGGGGTCGAGCAAGAACTCTTTGACCAATAGTGACAAAGCTAGTTTCTTGATTTGACATAAACCAAGCTAATGATGAGACACTGTAACAAGCCACAAAATTAATATGGGATCTGAACATGGCAAATTGTTAGCTCTAAGTGGAAGAACATTCATCACCTGCCAGTAAAGATATGCTCACGAACACCTAATATGCTAGGTGGGCGTACTCCATGATCCTCATGAAATTCTTCCAGAAGGTTACGCATTTTTAAAGCTTCTTCCAAGTAATTATCCTAGATGAGATTTTCAGGTGCACCAAATTAATTGGCCGTGAAACCCTCTGTCAACTTGAAAAAGTTTCAAAATTAATGATGTTTTACCTGATTCATGTCAATAGTCTGAAGAGCTTCCCCTCTAGTAAAAATAATGGCATGATTTTGGTTTTCAGGCTTTCCTTCTCCTAGCTTTGCTGGGCCCGGAAGTTTTATTCGAAATATTTCCTTCAGAGAAGACATAGAAATAATTATTTCTAAGGGAACCACAAGTAATTAACTTCTAACTTTGCTGACATCAATATGCATTTACTTGGTCAAGATTGTCTACAGCTTTGATCAATACAGAATAATAAACTTTCTGTACTTTTCCCATTTCTCTTTCTTCAACTTCATCAATATATGCAACACGAAGTGATGGATTGCTACAAATGAAGAACCACAAAATAGATTCTTTAATCAAGAATTTAATGTATACAAATACGGGTACTTATAAAACACAATTTAGTGTATCAATAGGAGTACGTACTTAACCATCAAATTCAGGATATCTGTTGCTCGGCGATCTCCACTACGCTTCTGATTCCCATAGTTCTGACAGGTAGCAACATACGTGAATTTCATGTCAGCCATGGCCTCTAAACTGGCAGATAGGGATTTCTGACTCTTTTTATCTTCCTCAGATGGGACCGTAATAGCTTTATAGCCATCAAGTATTTCTGCCCACAAGACAACAAGAAATCATGCAATCAACATGGCGGATAACTTCTTTTTTTTTCAGCCGCTATGATGACTGTGGCAAGTCTTTCTGGTGAATTACATGAAAGCGAGTTAAGTGTGAAAGGTGTACAAGGGTTTGAAAAAAGCTACAAAACACAGGCTGCTATGCTAGCAACTAGATTTAGCAAAATATATCAGAACAAAAGGAACTTCATATCACCTTTTTCAGAAGCCATATCAAGAAATGCCTGGAGCTTTATAGCCCGCCGGTAGTACATCATTCCCCTAACTACATTAATTTATAAGAGTGAAAAATATCAGTTGCTCAAATCCAGCAAAAGGGGAGAGGAAGGGGAGTCATCATATACCTGTCCTGCAAAGAGTTTGTCCTCTTAATGAGGCCCAGTGACGCAGCTGCAATATATTCTCATCTTTCTCCCATATCTCATTATCTTTCTTACACTCAAGCCGCTCCATGAAGTTATTCCATTCATCTGTCAAAATTACTAAATTTCAGTCCATCCATTCTCTATTATCAAAATGAAAAAAACTCCTTTAAAGTGATAAAGTGAAAGGGAATCCATCCTTTGATTATATTGTGATTTATACAAACCAGGGAAGATCTTTTGCAGGTAATATATGATTGACACGCCATCCTCATTCTCGAACTCAAGGTCACTCTTGGAATATACAGTCTCTTCACTATAGTATGGAGTTAGGACACTGAAAATAAGAAGTAGAATGGCTATATATAAGCACAGGACAGCTTCAGAATGAATCTCATTTTGAAATTTATGCATCAAAACTCCTAGGCAAATAAATATCAAATGACTGAACGTATATTTTGGGTCTAATATTTTGACATACAGTAATCCTGCAACAATTGAAGTCATCACAATTAAAGGGAAACATTGTATAACACTGAGGATTCTATTAGCTGTAAGGATGTTGACATTTAACCTGCATAGTTCAGTGTGCACAGTAAAAGCACAATGTTCCTGCAGTTTATTATCTCTAAAATGCACAAGATGGGCACATATCTTTCTGGTCATGTATTAAGGAAATTGAACCGGACCTGAATGAAAGCATTTCACGGACTCGTGGAGCACATGGCATATCCATGAACAATGAATTGCTAAAGAATGCAATCCTTCTGCGTACTTCACCGTTTGTTGGAACCTCAATGGCAGATTCCCTCACTGTCAAGACTAGATACAGACGTCTTATCTGAAACAACCATAATTATTCATTACTTTTTGAAGCTTATGGAACGCTGCTTACTAGTATAAATAAACGAAAATATGAAGAGTTAAAATCATGATAACATTATTAAGTACCTGTTCCTCCCATTGTGCTGTAACCACAGGAGGGTATACTATAGCAGGTTTTACCTCAGTACCAGCAAAAACTTGCTGTCCAGTATCCTTACTACTTTGATTAAGTTCGGCCAATTCACTAATGAACATCACAATTAAAAAGAAAGCATTGTTATTTTCAATACAAGATCCATAAGCATTATTATATTAACTAATAATTACTATATTTCTAATTCAGTGTGATAGAGCTAAACCAACCTTACTTCATTCACCATCATATCAGTAACCACTTCTAAGATGTCTTGTAGCAAGACTACCACTGTACCTCGCTTGGATGCATCTGCATCTTTCTATGATAAGCAAGGAATGCAAAAGTTTCCAAATAAAATGGTAAGAGAGAAGACACTATTCAAGAATACAAACAACAGATATAGTTATCTTTGTTTTGAATGACTTACCAAGATTTGCACAAGCCCCACAAACTTTTTACAAAGAGAGGGTAAAAAGCTCATTCGGAAATTTGTCATAAGTGTATTCTTTGAGATGTTGGACTCAACTTCTCTAATGATGATTGAAATTATCCTGTTCCATCACAATGAATTCAGAAGTGCTGATAATGATTCAATTTTTAGTGAAATCTCTATAGCTTCAAATTATGTGCTACGTAAGGAAAACAACAAATAACTACAAGAACTACTGAATGATCCTTTGTAATGCTATCAAAATTTTTTAACAATGTGGCTAAAACTAATACCATAAGGACTAGACAAATTTTTACGTTGATTGTCGATGGCCTAACACAATTCTCCAGTTTTACTTGGGCTTGGGATCAGCTATGATAAAGTACTATAGCATCGTTTGATCTATATAGCTGACCTCACTTAGTGGGACAAGGCTTCATTGTTGCTATTGTAGGTCAAACTAATATTTGATTAGGCAAGTTAACCAATTTGTCCAGCATTTACTTACTTTGTGATGTCAAGTAACTTAGAAAGCATCATACAAGTGCAATTTCAATTTAATGAAACCCAAAAGAAAACAAATATGGGGAAAGGAAAGAAGGATAGGGTGCTCATAGAATTGGGTTTTAGTTGCATTGAGAAAAACTGGGTGCTATTATTTATAATCATACATAATGCTTTTGGTATGAAATGTGAACTAAAATTGACATGCCTCAACGCGAAAGGATACTAAAAGATACCTTTTTTCAGTTTCACCAATCACCAAATCATGAAGGATATGTTTAAATGATTCATAGCATTCAATCACAGCACACTTCATATATTCATCTGCACATATGCGCTTCCAAAGATCAGAGTCCCTTCCTCGAAATTGAGTCACCATATCCAAAGCTACAGGAATCTGTAAAGGCTGACTGAGAGTCAATCACATGAACTGGTAATAAACATAAATTATTGAAATACAATCACCCGGACCTTGCTTGCAAGCAGAAATGGAGGCCACTGAATTATTTTCAGTCTGGGATCTGAAGAGTAAGGAACCAACAAAAGATCCATCTCCCTGCAGTCGTGCAAACATGGTTTAGTCCTAACTAGGTTATGGATGCAGCAAATCACAAGATTGAAGAGAAACACTAGAAGCTAGGCTTGAGAACAAGGGAAAGCAACTAAAGAGATTGGCTTTTGAGGCCTTTCCTATCACTGATGAGATCTTCCTCACGAAAACTGCAAATAATTTCATTCCATAATTGGGCAAATTTGGCAGCTTCACTCCTTCTGCTAGCAGAAGTCTGAATAAAAGCATGGAAATAAAAGTGAATATGAATAAACACATTTATTTTAATGTGCTAAGTAATGAAAAGGTGGTAGACCTCAGTGGATTCCTTGAAGAAAGAGAATATCCTCTCCTGCTTCTTATCAGAAGGAACCAAGTACGTGTTGAATGCACCTGGCAATGACTGGAACCGTGATCTTAGCATGCTCAGAGTGTGTATCTGTGTATTCAAATAGATAACAAGATCAACTGACTGTTAAAAGATCGTAAACTGTTCCACTCTTTTTGGATCCAAAAAAGTAATTCAATCTGAAGTTCACCCATAAAATGAAAAGGAAAGTCGAAGTTTCTTTACAAATTGAAGACTTCGGAATTTCATAAAACTGTAAGCAAATGATGATCCAAAAGGATCTTATAAATTTTTCAACTTGATTAAATATGTTTGACCTTTTAGTATGTGCCTGTATTTTGCAAAAATATATAAAGCTAATAAGATACTTGATCGCAAATTCTCTTCAGAAATAGCAAGCTAAAAATAGGATAAAATTGATTGTGACCTCTCCTAGATTTTGGATTCATAGAAATAATCCAATCTGTAAATGAAAACTAGAGTCCTACATATCCATAGAAATTTAAATAGGTTTGATTTTTAGTAATGTGACCGTGTTTTGCAAAGTTTAGCAAGCCAATAAAATAATTGATCTCAAATTCTCTTCATACATAGCAAGCTAAACATAGGATTAAATTGACTATGACCTCTCCTAGACGATCAAGGGCTCCAATAACACCACCGTACAAAGTTGAGAAGATTGCATACCAAATTTGAGCATCCATGAAATAAACCTGTATTGAAAATTCAAATGATGATATGACAAATTGAGATAGTTCTGAACAAGTGAAAAGATTAACTATATGTGAACATTGGCAGGAAATATAGTATGCACACCATAAGTACAGGAGCCCAGAGTGCAACAACTGCTCCATAGTTATTTCGTTCTGCATAGACCAGAAAAATATTAGATCAATAAAATTGACAGCAAGTTACAATAAAATCATGAGAAAAAAAAGAAGAAACTACCATTTGGGAAAAACTCATGCCAACCGAAATCAACACGGTGAATGCTCATTATGTCTTTTGTTGGCTTAACTAGAGGTTTTATCTGAAGATAGATACAACAATTAAAAGAAGCCCAATGACTTCACAAGCCTAGTGTATTACTTAAGTGACAATTACTGCACATAAATAAATTTTACCTGGACAAAAAAGCTGAATAAAAATTTAGAAGCCAAAAGCAACACCCAAAAAACAGTGTACCTGACATTCAAAAAAGAATCTAGATGATGGAACAATTTTCAAATGATAAACAAGGGGGCAGTGCCATAAATTAGTTCAGTTAAATAGTGTTGTATTAAACTTACTTTAGGAGAGCAAATTGACTTTCATGCATTCCTCTTCCAACATATATTCTTGGCTGCAGGTTGAGGGGAAAAAAAACATTTAGAAAATGGACAAATGATACTATAACAACCCTAATTATTAAATAAAAGAGTCAGTTTTAGGCACAATATATGTTTTTACTTGACTAACAGTAACAGTCACTAACTATTCATGCTTTCAAAACATACAGAGAAAAATGACTCAAAGCAAAAATTAGTGCTACAACTCAAGATTCTAAAGGCTGTAATTGAAGAGTATAAAAGTTCTCACTTAAAAATTGTCACCAAAAGATACTGGAACAAAAAGATTTATGGCAACTAAGGAGAAGTAAACCATTATCAGACAAGGAAAATTTATCACACTACAGCTGTAAGCCAAATTCATAGATAATATCACACCAAAGGTCGGGTATGCAATACAACTAGCTACCCATTTGTAGGTCTTGAAGTAATATTCCTACTGCAAAAGGTAATATTAGCCAGATGCTCCTCACATGAAAGATGAGTGCCTTCCATGTGAACAAAATTCACCAAAAAAGCTGTTCCCCACTGATTTCTCATCTCAGGTGAAATTTTTCATTACTTTCAAAATAATAATTACATTGAAAGAAGTTTCTTACAAACAGAATATTTTCAATTTATAACCATGAAGAGAAACAGTTATATACATAAGAGAATAAGACAACATGAGTACCTGAGACCACCATAAGAAGAATCTAACTATGTGCCAGTCTGAGTTTTCAATCCAACGCCTGAGCATTGGGAAAAGAAAGAGAACAGCTGCTAGTAAATTTGGAAGCATATACAATGCAACTGCAAACATATACAATGGTGGAATGCCCTTTATTTGATTAAAAAAGGAAAGCAACTGCTTGAGAGCTTGAGGTGCACCCTTGAAGGAATGCACATAGAAAAGTGGAAGAACGATAACCCAAAAAAGACTGACAATGACTTTAAGAATATTTCTTAGCACATCAGTGAATCTCCACCGATGATAGCCTGGAAAGTTCAGGATCAGGTCCAAGATACCTAAATCAAAATAGAGGGGAAGAGAAAGTGAATTTCTATGAACAAGAAAGAACAAAATAGGACAGTCAAAAAGTTAAAAAGGGAGCTACGACAAGCAAAAACTAGGATACTTCAACACTCAAGAAGAAGAAAAAATAGTATAGAACTTAACAGCTCATCATTTGTTTCCATGGAAACATAACAAATTGTAGCATGATTCAAATTTGACAAATGAATTAACCACAAAAGGATAGAAATAAAAACTAGCGTTGAAGAAACCTCTTTTTTTTTCAGAAAAAGAAATTCATTAAGAAAGGAGAGAAATACAAAGACAAGAGGACAAGATTACGGAGAACCTGCAAAAATTAAACTCAAGAATAGAATAAAGTGGGTAATAGCAGGCAGCAGCCCTGTCCTATGTAAATCAGTAACAGAATCCCCCTTAAGCAACCATTAGCTAAGCACCAAAGAGAAGCCAAGAACCTAATTATATCCCACAATGAATCTACACAGAATTGCACTGTGTTCTACAGGATCTTGACCTTTTTTTCTTCTTTCAATTTTTAAACCTTATTGACAGAAATTGAGAAAACAGTTTTTGCACTCAATCTGAAACATTGGAGGAAATTTTTGTGGATAGACACTGCAAGGGATTGATTGATCTTCCTAGAAATTGTCATTACAAAATTTCCTCTCTGAAAAAAAAAAGATACTTGAAAATTAATAGGACAAGTATGTGAAGAACATATCTTATGCACCTGACCTGGTGCACCTGACTTGGTAACAGGGAATATAGACTAAGTGAAACAACAATAATATTGCATCGTTTATTCAAAGACATCAGCTCAATTGAACATATCATGCCAAAAAAGCTGAAATATAATGCCACCCTGCTTCTTCTGTAACTAATTAAGTTTGTATCACTCATCCTCAATGCAATTTCCAAAATTAGATGTCAAGCTTCTTGAACTAGCAGAATAATCAGATCATCGGTTGAAAAAAATTCTTGTTACTAATGATTCCCAAAGTCACATGATATTTTCAAACAAGAGCGACTTAAGTGAGTGTATCATACTTTGAAGTAAGCGCAGAATGGATGCTGTGATGAATATACTAGAGAGATTATATAAGACATCCTTCTGAAAGATATTCGTTAGTGAAATCCCGTCCCATGCAATAATGAACAGCACCTGTAATAAGGATGTCAAAGCCTTACCATAACCAAACTAACCACAATATGGGGAAATATTGGCATAAGCATTTCCATATGTTGAAAACAAATACCTGCAAACCCAGTACAAAGAAGGTCCAAAGACGATCAAAACTGCGGAAGAGGTGCCAGAATGTTCGGGTCTCAACAAAATTTGATTTGCCTGTTTTTCCAGATTTTCTCAAAGCGCCCTTGTGTCCCTAATATTAAATTTATATAAGTAGTGAACTAAATAAGATTTTTACAATCAGGCCAGTAACTTCTTAGAATATATATACTTGTGTCAGACCACTCGTCGATTTAAAAAAATCTCCATCATCACGCATAGGCCATCCAAGAGAAAAGCAATCAGGTGACCTGCAACGGAATGCAAGAAAGCAAATGTCAATAAACAAAGGGTGAAATGGGCCAACAAAGTCAATTTCAGACATAAAATACAAAGGAAACAAACCAGAAATATTCATTTAGATCATCATAGTTGCACCATGCAGAGTGAGGAGCAGTTCCATTTCTGCTCCTCTTGGCCTCCTGAATTTATATTAACATGATGATTATTAAAAGTCATCAAGAGAGCATAGGTACATGACTATCACAATGGCCATGACAAAACAAAGCCATACCTTTTCTATTACTCGGTATAGGGGAGTTATAACCTTGCGTAGAAATGCCTCGTCATCACCACCATAAGAAGGCTTGATATTTTCACCCGTAACAATGCTGACATTACCAGCCAATAAACCATGGAGTTCATATGCCATCTGAAGTTGCAGTTGACAATTATTAGCACATGCACAAAGTTACGTTAAAAACTCCAAAGGATTACAAGAGAAAATAATTATGTTACATTTACAATGATGTTCTAGCACAAATATTAAGAAACATGCGGCAAAACTGTACTCACATTGTGAAATATGTAGCAGAGACATTCCGGCATGAAGCGAACATTGGATGCCTCACCCAAGATGAGCAGGTACAAACTCATATAGAGCAACTTCCTCTGTTGTATCTCTTGCTGACCTTGAGGAAATCTGTGTCAAAGAACATGACAACCACTTTTACCATAAAAACTTACGAGGCAAAAGAAACACAATTGTTCCCTGATACATATACTGTTATCTCTTATCTCTCACCGTAAACTATGTTTTCGTCCCAAAAATTTGCACCATTTCTTATAATTCTTAAAGAGTTCTTTCATCACTGCATCAACCGCACGGTCATCTAGCTACAATTGATTAAACCAAAAAGGAAACAGGTTAAAATTGATAGGCAGAATTTAACTTCATGCCAAAAGCAAAGCATGTTATCTTGACAACTATGGTGAAGTAATTTTTAGTAAAGTTCTCTTCAACGCTGTTTTAGCTTTATTTAGTATATTGTGATTTGCCAAAACGGGAGAAAGTGAGAGACAGGTACGTGCCATGTCGAGAGGCTCAGGTTTAGGGTGTAGCCTTATATGAGCATTAGCAAGAAGCAGAATCAAATCCTCTCTCTGATTCCGGACGTTGTCCCTCTGCCCAAATAAACCAAATACATCAACAATTTAAGGGGGCACATATAAAATGTAGTCAATCATTAATCTTTCTCCTCTCCCATTCTGTTTGGGTGCACAATACATGCCTGGAAACCAAACATGGCTCGAAGCCAATCAAGCAGGTCTAAATCTCCTGCTTTCTGCCTTTGTTGCTCGAATGAACTAGGCCAGTTCAAGCCTCGAGTGTTCCAGAGGGCAGAAACAGCGGCCTTAATCTGATAAGGAATGAAAGCCAAAAAACTCAGTGCAATACCAAATAAAACAAAAGTCTCGACTTCAGTAACTACAGAAGCAATACCTCTTCAAGTTGCATAATGGGCAAAGAAGCACCAGCAGAATCCAGAGGAAGAATATTATAAGGCGTATAAATTTCCGTCTTTTCCTGGACATCTCTGGCAGCCGCGATAATCTGCATAAACAAATTATGCCTCAAGGATTTGAATATTGAAAGGGGAAAAAGACAACAAAATACCCACTGTCAGAACAAGACAAAACTGAAAGGAAAATGGGTAAAGAACCACAACTAACCTCAGGAGCTACTTCTTCGACCTTCTCAGTCTTATTAACGGCACAAAGCACTTCAAAAAGCACCCCAGCAGTCTGGTAAGCTTTGCTGAGCTGAGCTCTGCAAAACAATTTTAATTTCAGGGGCAATGGGGGAGAAGAACCAGTCAGCATGGAGAGTTAGAGAAATAGAACTCATACTTCACAGTCAGAAATACTCAGAACTACGAAAAATCAAGCTACATATGCATGTACCTGTCTGCCTGATCCGCTTGATCAAGGGTTCTGACATAATGTTCATAGTATTTCTGGTAAAAAGCCTGGATTTCCCTTGCATCTGTCTTCTTAACCCGAGAGGCAAGACTAGTTGCATTGTCCTAGTGTTGGAGAAATTATGTAAGTTGATGTAGGAATGAAATGGCTGCTCTTTACAAATTCCCTTTCAAAAAGGGAGGGCAGATAAAAGTTCTAGTCTTATTGTAGCAAACTAGAACAGAGTTATCAGTAGCAATTATGTTTGCTACTCAACAGTAAACATACAGCTCTAGCTCACACGTTCGTCAGATATTTCAACAAAATTGGCATTTCCAGAGATATTTTTCTCAACTCAACCCCATTATCAGTTAATGGGAATAGAGCAAATGAATTCCTCTCCTTGGAAGACCTCTCTAATTCCAGAATAATTCTTCCCAGAAAGTCCAGTAGAGTCCCTGAAACCCATCGCTGTCCTGGAATGAAGCACAGCGTCTTCGGAGTGGTTTCGGGCGTCAATGTGATATGGAAGATCTGGTGGGTCGGTAGCTCAACGCAGAGTTCATGCTTTGATTTGCTTGGAAGAGAAAAAGAATTTTTTATATTATATTAAAAATGGATTTTAAATCAGTGCAGAAAATTTTTGAAACTTTAATCATCATCTATAGTTTATGTCTGATCTTTGTTTTTATTTGGAGATATTACTTGACCGTAACTCTCATAAAATAAATATATATATTATTAACAGGACTTAACTTTTATACAGTATAAAAGTAATTTACCGAATTCAACCTTAGTCGGTTGAATTTATAACGGGATATAAATTAAGGCAGTTTACTTTTAATTTTTAATTTTTATTTTTAATTTTTTAGAATTTATGAAAGAAAAATTAAAATAATTGGAAAATGAAATTTATAATATTTAGAATTTTCAATTTTTTTCACAAATTATGAAAAACTGAAAGCAAATAATTCTTTAGTTTCTCAAGTTTGAAAAATCTCGTACTAGTTCTTCATATTTTATAAATTGAACAAGTTAGTCTCTCTTTATAAAATTATTATCTGAGTTATATCCTATTAACTTATTTACATATGCTATTAACTTATTTACATGTACTATTAATTTTTATCATCGATCATAATTTATTTCACTCATCTGAATGAAGTCGTTTAGATTTTATTCTCCATCTTCTCTCACACAAAAACTCTCTATTCAGAAGAAATATTTTGATTTTAAGTTGTCATTTGCTCTGTGAAAAATAAAGGAGTGAGAGATGTTAAGACTTATCATAAAAATTAACAGTACAAGTGTATAAATTAATAGAATACGTGAATACTTTTGTTAACAGATTAGATAATAATTTGACAAAGAACCTAATTAACCTATCCCTATTTATAAAATGTAAGAGACTAATTTATACCCTACTATAAATCTAAGGGATTAAATTAGATATTTAGTCTAAGTTACTATACTACTGATCAATAAGATTTTAGAAAAATGATAAATAATGATGGGTAACTATATATTTATTATGAGTAATACTGATCATAAGTCATAACTGTCAATTTTTTCTCTCGAATTTTATGACATTTTACATTTAATTATTACAGTTGATCGTGTAAATTGGTGTGTAGAAATTAATTTTTTTATTAGCAAAAATGAAGATAGAAAAAATGACAATTAAATATCTGTACAATTTATATCAGGGATGATTCTAGCTGTTTATATTATTATATTAAAAAAGAAAATTTTATTTTGGCTTCTAATCTTTTTTCTTAAAATGTGTTTCATTTTTAATGATACATTTGAAATTTAAAAATATAAAAGAAGATAAAAATATAAATATGTTTTAATATAGTAAGGGATTTAATTTTAATGTACTTCATTATAAAAATTTCTATATTATCATCCAATAATGTTTGTCATATTAGCAATATTAATTGATTTTCCAACCTAGTTTTTGAAAGATTATAATGGAATGTATTGTTTGGCTGAAGTTTTATGATGTAAATATATTGAAAATAAAATATTTTTAAATTATTTGAAATTAAATATTAAATAATAATAATACTATTATGGATATACCATCTAATCTATTTAGTTATTTATTTATTCATAGATAGACATTAAAAACGCATCAAACAATTTTTATTATTAATCATTTCTTACATTAATATAAAATAATAAATTGAGAAACGCATAATATCAATCAATACAATAGTAATAACAATAAAATTGATAATTCTTAGAAAATGTTTGTTATCCAATAAAATTATACATCAAATATACACCACATACTTTATAACTATTATATGTGATGAGGGGTCTCTACTCATTTCACGTACTCATCACATTTAATAATAATAAGATATATAGTATGTATTTGTTGTGTAATTTTATTATTTACCTAATATTACTCTAATACTTATAGGAAAAAAAACCCTCATAAAACTGATATGTAAATCAAAGTGGGTTGGGACACCCATTGGATGTGATGGATAATAGAAAAAATTAGAACTATTATCATATTTAATAATAAGATAATAGATGTTGTAATTGAATATCCGTGTGGGAATAACAATTTTTTATTTGGGTATATTGCTCTGGTGGCCACTAAGAACTTCTCAAGCAAACTACTCACCGTGATATGCTGGGCTCGTTCTGCATGACATTTTTGCACGCACGCTGGGCACCCCTCTCCTCACCAAGTCACCACCACATTCACACCACACCACACCACACTTCACTTGAAATGCAAATAATAATTGAAATGACGGACTTACCCTCTCCAATCGCTGCTGTAGCAACGTCTTAAACTGCCTGACGCCACGGCCGCTGGAGGTCTGATCCAACCTTTGCGCTTTCTCAAAGGCATAGAACCTACCTGTCAATTGTTAAACACACCAATTCCACACCGTTCCAAATTTTTAGTGAACGAATAGATAAGTGTGTGTGCGTAACGTAGTACTTGTGATGAATGAATGATGCGATATACGTACATAGATAGGCAACCCTGGGGCGCTCGCTTTCGATTTCGTTGGCAACACGGAGAATGGGAGAGATGGAGGCGAGAGCGGAAGGCACCACTTCGTTGTCGAACACCTCCGTCGAGAAGGTGGTGGCGGCGCTCCTTGATGGCCGCCTCATCAACGAGTTCGGAACTTCTCCGTCCAGATTCGACATTGCTCCTCTGGTTTATATATGATCTCCTCCACCACCTCCAGCAACTCGCTCGATCTGCACGCACGAAAGCCTCTGTATCTATGTATTACTCTTTATATATGTATATCCATATCTATTCAGCTCTCCGTATTTCCTTCTCTCTGCACTCACTCAACAACATTAATCCACTCTTTGAGAACAAGAACCAAGTTAAGCATTCCACAATTAATTCACTACGATAATTCAATTCCTCATATATAAAATCAAATTACACACATTATTATGATTTTCTAACTGGAACGAGATTCATGTTAATTTGTTTTGAAAAATTAAGTTAAAGATTGAGATTCAATCCGGAAAAGAGAACAACGTAATTAAATCGTGTCCAAGAACATAATGATTTGTTTGAGTATGGAACTTGAATTGACTGCAGAAATGCACGTACCTGTAATCAAGAAGAGAACGTGGATTTCAGATGATGCTGAAGCCTGCTATGCGTTCGTATCATCGCTGTGGCCAGAGCAAGACGAAAAGAAAGAAAGAAATGAAATCTTGAAAAGAAAAGAGAGAAAGAGAGAGTGAGAGAAAATTAATCTGCAAGAAGCAGAGATGAGTGTTGAGAGATCGAGTGAGAGAGAGAGAGAGAGAGAGATTGGAAGAACAGCGTTTCCGTAGGCGTAGGGCAAGAAAGGAAAAGAGAGAGCGTTGATTCGATTTGTTGATATGAGTTTGAGAATGCTTTGAACCCTTCAAATTGAGGGAGTGCTGAGGGTTCAATTTCTTTTCAATGGAAGTCCGTTTCCCTCTTCTCTAACTGACTCATGCACATTTCATGTCACCAGCCTCTATATATCCCCGATCTTCAATTCTTCACGTCACACACAAGGTCACTCTCTTCTCAAATACTTGACAACCACCTTCACTCCTTGCACGGTTGAACCTCTCTCGCGGTGCCGAATTCATGTGACTACGTTTATATATTTGCTGCACTTGAAGAATTTTCAATCCGAACTCCTTTTATTATTTTAATTTGAGCATTAATAATTTAAGAATTTAATTTAATACACTTCAATGTAATAAAATTTTACATAAATATCTAATTATGTATTATCACATGTGTGAAAATATTTCGCTCAATTATTTGATCCATCAAAAGTTTTATAAATAGAATTATATGATTAGGTAATAATGTAGAATTCAGTTCCACTGACAATGTATCAAATCTAATTTCATAGTTTAATATGAAATTCAGTTCAAAAACATTAATATTGAATTCCTATTCATGATTTAGTTTATATATGCTATATAACTATTTAATTTAACTATTTAGTGCCTTAAAAATCTTACAATTAGAACTATATAATTGGATGGCAACTCTTTTACACGTCAAAATTAATTTATTATTTTAAAATGACAAACGCGGTAGCTCCTTTTACAGTTTATAGTATTCTATTTATTTTTATTAAGAAGGATGTCATGCAGTTTCTAAAATACTATATACCATAAATCATCCATTCAAGATTAACTTAAAAAAAACACAGGAAAAAAATCATCCATTAAATATATTCTTTTTTTTTCCGTAAGTTAATGAATCATAGAATGAAAGGAGAGAGAAATATACCTTCCAAAGTCCAAAGAGTTCGAGCAATTGAGTCATTGACAGCTCTTTTGTCTATTAATAACCATGAAAGTGTGCTCGTCCATGGTGTTATGACCTGTGTGTTCTAGATTTTACTCTCCACTTGGCTTTCCAATGTAATTATTCTGAGAGGAGTTCTACTGCTCCTTTGGTGAAAAGTGAGTTTGACCACCGAAACAAACAAGCTGTAGGAATTAGGGAGCCCCAACAAAGTTCAAGGTTTAGGTTTGGGAGAGTAATGCTATTTTAACACTCACAAAATGGGTGTCTATAGACACGCACTTTATAATCATTGGATGTGATGAATGTTAAGAATAAGTGGGGACATTCATCACATCTAATGGTTATAAAGCGAATATCTGAGTAGACACTCACTTTTTAGGTGTTAAAGTAGCATTACTCAAGTTTGGGATAGTGTTGTATCAAACATAAAATGTTTAATGATCCGGTGACCATTGGTGTGAGACTTGTTCGTGCTTAAGACACATTTATTCTCCACCAAATTAAGCACATGTGATATATCTTATATAATATATTAAAGTAAAACCATGTGGTTAAGTTTTGCCATAATTGAAAAATGATTGTTATTTGGCACCAATAATAATTAATTACATGGAAACAATAAAAAGTACAATTTTTTTTATTAATATCTAATACTCACTTAAAATAACACTTTGATATTTTTCTCTCTCACTAATATACACAGCACATGAATAAAAGAGGAAGCTTTTTTGCTCTGATGACTTGATGAACTTATTATAAAACATGGTATCTGACATTGCCTTTTATAGGCATTACAAGATAATAAAACAAAAATCCAAAGCTAAAGCAAATCACGTAATTCAAACTAGCCTATAAACTTGCAATTAATGCTAGTGTAGCAGCATCACATCACATTTTTACAACCAATTATTAAATTATATTTTAGCATAAAGTTGGCTTAGAGTGGGGCACCTATAATCGATGCATTTAATACACTGCATGCTTGGTTTAATACAAAAAATCTTTAACACTGTCTCCCTTAAACCAAGCTTGAGAAATTGATCATTCCAAACATTTTCTTCAATTTGCAGAATAACTCATTTTTCAAAGGTTTTTGTGAAAATATCTGCAATCTGTTCTTCAATGTGACAATATTCAATCAACACTTCTTTCTCAGCAACCAGTTCTCGAATCTTATGGAATCGAATATTAATATGCTTAGATCTCCCATGACACACTGGATTTTTATAAAGTGTAATAGAAAACTTATTGTCACATAATATTGTTGTGGGAGTATTTTCCTTATGCTTCAATGCTTCAAGAATTCTTCTCAACTACACTGCCTGTGTAGCACAACTGGTTGCTGTAATGTATTCTGCCTTACCTATGGAGAGTGCAACAACAGGTTGTTTCTTTGAAGAACAACATATTGCGCTAGATCCAAGATGAAAAACATATCCTGAAGTACTTTTTCTTGTGTCCATGTCACCTGCCCAGTCACTATCTGTGTATCCAACAAGCCTCATATCATTAGTATCACTACAAAAAATTCCATCAGTCATGGTACCTTTGATATACCGAAGAACTCTTTTAGCTGCTTGCAAATAACAGGTGCGCAGCTCTTCCATGAACCTGCTTAATAATCCAACTTCAAAAACTATGTCTGGTCTGGTTGCGGTTAAATATCTCAAACTTTTAATCAAACTCTTATAATAGGTAGGATCCACAGTTTTTCCTTGATCTTCTTTTATTAATTTCAGTTTCTCTTCAATTGGAGTGGAGACTGACTTTGAATTCTCCATCTGAAACTTCTTCAAAATATCATTGGCATATTTCTTTTGAGAAATGAAAATGCCATGATCCTGCTGAACAACTTCAATGCCTAGAAAGTAAGACATTAGACCTAGATCTGTCATTTCAAAATGTCTCACCATGGCCTCCCTAAATTCTGCAATATAATCATTTTCAAATTATTTTCAGTGAAAATCAAATCATCAACATAAAGGCATATAATGAGCATATCACCAGACTCAATAGATTTGATATACATAGTATGTTCAAATGGGCATCTTTGAAAGCAATTCTCAATAAAATAAGAATTAATCTTCTTGTACCATGCTCGTGGTGCTTGTTTCAAACCATACAATTCCTTCTTCAATCTGTTGACTTTGTCTTCTTCTCCAAAGATCACATAACTTGTAGGTTGCTCAACATATACTTCTTCCTCCAAAGTACCATTTAGAAAAGCAGACTTGACATCTATTTAATATATCTTCTACTTATTTTGAGCAGAAAATGAAATAATCATTTGAATTGTATCAAGTCTAGCAACAGGTGCAAATACCTCAAAGTAATCAACACCTGGCTTTGTTTGTATCCCTTTGTAACCAATCAATTTCACCATTGGGTTTATACTTTGTCTTGTATACCCATTTCACTCCTATTGGCTTCTTATCTGCAAGCAAATCTATTAATATCCAGGTGTCATTTTTCTCAATTGCAAAGATCTCTTCATCCATAGCTTTTCTCCAATTCTTTTCAATGGAAGCTTCTTTAAAACTTACTGGTTCACAATTTGCAAATAAAGCAAAATTGATAATTTCCTCATCAGATGGATCATTATCACTGCTCACAACATAATCTCCAAGTCTTACTAGTAATTGACGATTTCTTTGAGGTCGACTTGATGATTCTGGTTGAGCTGATGTGCCTGTCTGTTCCATCTTCTTCTTCTTTTTCTTCTTCAAAAACATCAGAAATCACCATAGGCTCCTTTTGATTTTTGGAAGACCAGTCTCACACTGCTTCTTCATCAAAAGTCACATCTCGATTGATTACCACCTTCTTTGTATCTGGATTATACAATTTATATGCCTTAGAGTTCATGCTGTAACCAATGAAAATACATTTCTCACCTTTGTCATTTGATTTCTTCCTTAATTGATATGGTACATAGGTATATGCAATACATCCAAAAACTCTGAGGTGATGAATTGAAGGCTTTCTTCCACTCCATGCTTCTTTAGGAGTCTTATTATGAACACTCCTCGTTGAGTACCTGTTCAAAATATACATAGCAGTAGCAACTGCTTCTGCCCAAAATTCTTTTGGTAACTGTTTGAACTGCAACATGCACCTTACCATATCCATGATTGTCCTATTTTTCTTTTCAACGACTCCATTTTGTTGGGGAGTGTATCTGGTTGTCAGTTCGTATTGAATCCCATACTGCTCAAAGAAATCTGCACATGCAAGATATTTTGTCCTCTGTTTGTTCTTAGAATCTTGATTCTATAGTCACTTTGATTCTCCACAAATGCCTTGAATGACTTGAAAACATCACATGCTTCTGATTTATACTTAAAAAAATACACCCAAGTCTTTATGCTAAAGTCATCAATAAAAGTAATGAAATAACTGCTTACAGTATGTGATGGAACATCAATGGTGCATAAATTTGAATGCACAATCTCCAACAACCTTTTTGCTCTCCAAGATTTTCCAACAGAAAATGGTTCTCTGTGCTTCTTTCCTAATTGACAAGTCTCACAAATACAATTAGGAATTTGAATGACTGGCAAACTAGAAACAAGTTTTTTTCTTGACAGATAATTTAATCCAGAAAAATAATAACGTCTAAAACACATGTGCCACAACCAGTTATCATCGGATATCATTGAACTCAAGCAAGAAATTTTTTCATGTTGAATTTTTTAATGGGAAAAGTCTGTTCCGAGTCATTTTTACCTTGGCTATAAGTCTTCCATTCTTGTCAAAGATTGTGCAGCATCCTTGTTAAACTTGAATATTATAACCTTTCTCTGACAACTGTTCCAAACTCAACAAATTGTGATGAAGATTAGGAGCATAAAACACATCAGAAATGAAATTATGAGAACCATATTTTAATTTTATTTTTATCTGACCTTTTCCCAAAATCAGAATATCTAATTTGTTGTCAAATTCCACTGATGATTTTACAGTTTCATCTAATGAAGAAAATAACTCCTTTTTCCCACACACGTGATTGCTACAATTAATATCTAAATACCATATGTTTTCTTCCACATCAAAAGAATTGCTTGCCAAAAATAGACTTTGTGGATTAGAATTCTCACCAATATCTTGACACTGGTTTTCAGCAACATTTGCTTGAGTGCTACTGTTTTGATTCATTAGTCTAAATCTGCAATCTGTAATTCTTTGCCCAAACTTTTCACAGTGAAAACAATTAAAGTTTGTTCTTTCTTAATAAAAATTACCTCTTCCTCTTCCTTAATTGTGTGGAATGAAATTATTGCCTCTTCCTTGATTGTAATTAATGCCATGACCTCTTCCTCTGTGATTTCCTCTGCCTCTGCCTATAAAGTTTCCTCTACTTTGACCATAACTTCTTTCTTTTCCTCCATGGCTTGAATCAGCAAATCTATTTAAATTCACTTGGCTCTTCAAAGCTTCTTTTGATGATTTTTCTGTTTTTTCCAAGATCCTGTTAAGATGACTTTCTATGCTTCCCTGAAATTCTACAATTGTCATTTCGTCTTTGTCATGTGACTCAATTATTGTAGTCACCATATGATCAAATTTGATTGGCATAGTGTGGAGAATTTCTCAGCCACCTTGTTGTCTTCAATATTTTCTCCATATACTCTCATTTTATTGACAAGGTCTGTGACACGAGAAAAATATTATTGAACAGTTTCTGAGCTGGACATTTCATACATTTCGTATTCTCTACGCAAAGACTGTAGTTTGGATTTTTGCCTTTTCTCTACACCTTTGTAAGATAGCTTTAAAGTATCTCATGCTTTCTTAGCAGTTTTGGCATTTGCCATTTTGCCAAAAATCGAATAATCTACTCCTTGATGGATTTGTGACAGCGCCAATTGGTCTTTCCTTTGAGTTGCTTGATCTGCTCCTTCTTGAATGCCTGGTTCAACAAAGCTCAAAATATTGTGAGCTTTTAAATGGGTACACATTAAAGTCTCCCAATAATAATAGTCAAGTTTCCCATCTAATTTGAGATCGAACCAAACAATATTATAATTGTTTGCCACACTTACTCAAGAAAAATTAACTGTATAAGACCGCTCTTATTTCTCACAAACTCTCTAAAATTTGGCACTAAATTTAACCAGTTCTGATACCAATATGATATTAGACACTCACTTAAAATAACACTTTGATATTTTTCTCTCTCACTAATATACACAGCACATAAATAAAAGAGGAAACTTTTTTGCTCTGATAACTTGATGAACTTATTATAAAACACGACATGTAACATTGCCTTTTATAGACATTACAAGATAATAAAACAAAAATCCAAAATTGAAGCAAATCACATAATTCAAACTAGCCTATAGACTTGCAATTAATGCTAGTGTAGCAGCATCACATCACATTTTTTACAACCAATTATTAAATTATATTTTAGCATAAAGTTGGCTTAGAGTGGGGGCACCTATAATCGATACATTTAATACACTGCATGCTTGGTTTAATAAAAAAAATCTTTAACATTTATAAATTTGAAAGTAAGTATTAATTCTCTTAGTAATACTACTCTTAATTAATTATTGGTCAAACTTTCATTTAAAAAGAAGAAAACTGAAAATAAAATAATAAATCCACATTCAACTGGATATTATTACATCCTAGTATTAATTATGGCAACCCTTTTTTTGTGCATATAAATTATGGAAACTTTATATAGATTTTTTGTTTTTCTCCATATATAATTTAAACTTATTAAGTTATTAATAATTTAATAAAAATCACGTAAATATATTATCAATTGTTTATAAAAGCAATATTGACCGATCTTTAAAATTATAAGTATATTCCAAGTTAGATAAATAATTTAATAAAGCGTAATTAGTTGATTGCACAAAATTATAATGTAACAAAAATTCTAAAAATAATTATTTATTTATTTGGTGCTGAAAATTTCTTATATTAATAATTGAGTATGTTTGGCTATGGGATAAAAATGAAAGTAAAATTTTTATTGATGAACTCCCATTTGTTTGGTTGAAAAAAATGATTTCTCGGGGTGAAAAAACGATTTTTTTTTATCCCAAAAGCTCATCCAACCGCCCCCTTCTTTGATGTGTGTTCACTAAGTTTATGGAGTTTTCGGGTCGGTATGGACTTTTTGTTAAATAAAGACAGCGTCGACATTTTTAATATTGGATCCAGACTCGCCCAAATTTAATCTAGGCTTATGGGCTTGTTTGAAGAAGGGTAAAATAACAATAGGAGAAAGAGCCCAAGAGGGATCAAATTACGATCTCACTTTACACAGTAAAATAAGGGGTTTTATCATTTTATTAATAAAATTAAAAGTGAAGGCCTCTTCACTTTATTGATCTAATGATCAAATTATTCACTTTAATCTCTAAAGTAGGATCCTCACTTTTAAGAATCTAAATCCATTCATTTGTATGCAACATTTAATGACCAAAAAATAAATAAACTCATAAATAAATCATGTTTGCCTTTTCTGATTAATATTATCCAATTCGTAATGCACCACCTATTATCCTTGGCTGCAATTCAAAGCACAGTTATGTTTGCACTTGGCAAATAGAAAATAAGTTGAGCAAAGTGCACAGCTCTATCGAAAGTTAATATTCTTGATGCTTTCAACTATAAGAGACATGACCATTTGGTTCGCTAACCCGATGATTTCGTTTTGAAAATTTATTCATTGTATCGGCTGAGAATCCAACGTGTGAAATATGATTCACACAAAAATAGTAGTCTTTTTAAAAAGGTGCAGAATCTTTAGCCTAATTTTAATGGTTTTGGATGTACTTCCCAAACGCAAGATTACTACAGCTATCATCATTGCTTGGCCCAACTTCCTTTATCTTCTAATGTTTTTCCATTTTTACATTTTGCCTCTTTCATCTTTATTTATTTTATTTTTTAATTAAAATATCAACGTAAGTCCAGCTAATTGGCCCCACATCACATTTAAAGAAAATTAGCTGTCAATTAGGATTGTCTCATGCCAGAATTATTAAACATTATACATAATTGATTTTTATTTTTTTTTATGGTAATCACTAAATTGACAGGTGATTTATATATCTATATATAGTATATATTCTAACCTTTTTGAATTTGAGACCTACAGTTAATTTGCTGTTATAAAACTAAAGCACACATGTGCCTTTTGGTTTGGTATTAAGTGGGTAGACAAACTACCATCTCAAATTCTCAATCATGTACAGTTGTGAGGAGAAGATTGTACCGAGCCTCAAAAGTCAAACTCACCTAAACTTTTAACATAGACGAAAAATGCAATCCCTTATTGTCCTCTTTTTAATTGAGTCACCAACAACAACATGGAAAATAAGGAAAGGCATAAAGAGAAAGTGCCATCATATTCATATTCATGTCCAGCTCCTACATTCCCCTTTTGTCTCTTCCCAGGCAGCGGATAATAATATATAAATATATAGTTCCTTCGATTAATCGTGCCAGTTTAACTTCATTTTATTTTATTTTTCCACACATATGGTTTTTATTTATTTTTTTTAAATCCTTGCACGAATAAAGTAATAAACTTTTCAGTAACTCTCACAAAATCTCATACAAGTTATTATGATTTAAAACCCTCTTGACGACTGTGAAAATTTCTGATGATAAAATCTAATTAATAACTACTATGGATTTCTTATTGACTGGTTCAATCTCACTTTACTATGCACATCAAGAAAATCCCCTTTCTCACCTCTATTTATACCTTGACGTGAGTATTTCATTTATAGCAGATACATCTCTCACCCCATACATATAAATACTTTAGCATGGGCAGAGATTAGATGGGTGTATTTGAACAAGACAATAGACAACATTTTTATAGTTTATTCGAGTTAATAGTGAAATAATGCCACTTCTTATTTATTATATTTATGTATAACATTATTTCTAAAATGTCCTTTATAAAAGAAAGCTTGTTTTATATAATGTCTTTACGTGACATTAAGTATGTTGGTGGTGGGAGAACATGCACAGATGACTAATTGATGAAAACTCTACACTTCTAATATATGAACTAATTTAATATAATATATATCTAAGAATATTATATGTATTAGAATATTTCAAGAAATGTGTCCATCACTATATTCATTTATTTCCTTAAAAAACTATCGTATATCATGAATTTTAACTATTTGTTAAATTTAAAAGTTATTACCTTAATCATGAATAAACGTGTATAATTATTGACCTCTAATATATATTTTATTATAACATATGATAATTAAGAAGATAATTTTTTTAAGGCCAGTCACGATATTCCTATGAATAACACCTTGGAAAATGATATCTTCACACGTTCATCGTAAGTTTTATGAAAACTTATAATAAACATGTGATATATCGTGTGTTTATTTTAACATATGATTTATTTTAATATTCGGGAATCATGCATTTATTTTATATATATTAATGTTGCTTCCATATTTTTTTATTATTTACTTTTAAAAGATAGAAAATCATATTGATGAAGATGAATTAATATTTATGTTTAGCTCTTAGATAATTTGATGCCCTAATTTTTTCATACAGTTAAACTCATATTTTTTATTATTAATTATCACAATTATTAAATATAAATTTAAAATATCAGAGTACTAATATATTACAAATATAAAATAGTTTTTTAATTTAAAACATTTAGAAATGTCATTAATAAAAATAATAAATAAGGACAGGCAATAGACAATGGAGATTATACCACATAAATTTAATTTAGTTTTGAATATAAAAATTAGCTAAATATAAAATGAGTATTTTAGGAATATTACATATAAAGATAATAAATAAAGAATGATATTAGACAAATGAGAGTGTTAATAGTTACTCTCTATTTTAATATTGATATATATTTGCAAGTTAATGTGATTTACTAACTAAAACTTCATTAATATAATATTATGTAGTATAATTAATATATATTATCATTATTATCATCCAATGGTAAATTGTTTTAATAATAATAATTAATGCAAATAATAGTAGATTCAGACACATCACATATAATGGATTGATCCTTTTGGTATTCTGTGTTTATCTCATAGAATTCTGTAGTCATTACACATTACTATTATCCAGGGATGAAAACATAACAGGTTAGGTCAAGTCAGACTTTTCCATTAAAAAGTTAGACCTGAACTATAACTCTTTAGCTTGAGCCTGATCTGTGGCCTGTTATAGACTTTATTTCAAGAATAAGTTGTTTTACCTATTCAAAAGCATGGCTTAACTAGAAGCCCATTAATCAAGCCTATAATTTATGATATTTTAAAAAATGCCAAAAATAAGCTATCAACTATTCAATAATCCAACAGGACATTCAATTTAAATTAAATGAAATAATCAATGTTTAAAAGGAAAAACAAATGCACTTGTACAGCATAGAAGTTGTGGTGGATGATTGGTTAGTACCTAGCAAAATAGAAAGCTGGCAAAAATATAGGATTTGAACCTTGGTTTTGATATTTGACTACTTTAAGCAATATAATTCTTAATAGATTAGTCATTTGACCTATTTCGACCTTTATCATTATCTTTATTTTTTATTTACCATTTGTCCTTACCTATATTTAAGGCTATACAAGTATTAATTAAGAAATTGACTAATATATCTATACGCATTAATTAATACAACATAATTATTTACAATGTAAAATTAATTAGAGTTAATATAGAAAGAATAAAATTTATTTTTGTGTTAAAATATAAAATTAATAAATATTTTAAAGCATGAATTTGCCTAAGAAGTTGATAGATATGCTAAAAGATTCAGAGTATATATTACTTTAAAATTTGCAGTACAATTTATAAAATTAAAGTAGTATTACTTTATTATGAAGCACAGATATACCTGCCCAGTTTCCCATTCATTGTATACCAAAAGATAATTGCGCATTCATCGCAATGCTTTTGGATTGGGTACATATTAATGTGAGCCCAAGACGTACACTTTGACCGTGTCCGAAGGCACGCCCACAAAACTAAGTCAAATACAGTTGAGGTCAAGTCGAACACAAAACTAGTACTCGTTCTTCTCGAACTCTGGGACCCTGCAATGCATGCCTCTGAGGAATGCAGAGCTGACCTGAGATGACAGAGACTTCCGCACTATTGTGGCTGTCTGTGTCTTCGTAGATGTGTCCTGGCGCGTTGGACCTCGTAAGCGCAACCAGCCGCAAC
Organism: Dalbergia cultrata; assembly: GCA_031216105.1. Taxonomy (NCBI): domain Eukaryota; kingdom Viridiplantae; phylum Streptophyta; class Magnoliopsida; order Fabales; family Fabaceae; genus Dalbergia; species Dalbergia cultrata. The sequence continues at coordinate 4,224,575 of CM062348.1, read as the reverse complement.
CACCTCACAACTCGGACTCGTTCTCTTCCTGTATTTCTTCTGTTCTATTTGACGACTACTTGTTCTTCATGGATATTGTTCCAAACTCCCAATGCATTGATTAGAGTAGACCCCAAGACTTTCAGGAAAAAACAAGAGCTATCGAAACATCAATTTCGCCCTAGAAACTGTTAATTTTAAAATAATTATTTCTAACATACTATCAAAATGGAATATTAATATCAATATTCTGATGAGAATTAATTAAATTAATGTTTCAATAGGAATTGAGAGCCAAAATGAGTTTTCGTCAACACCAAATCCATTGTCTAATACTATTTTAGTAACTTACTGATTCTAAACTATGGGAGTATAAACAATTATCAACGAATGTATAGTAACTGATTATGATGAAATATTTGTTAAATTTGGATAAATGATAAATAATGGGATAATAGAATACTCATATATAAAATCATGATGTATAGACTAATATACACTTATAAATTCTCTAACAAACCTTTTGAATGGTCATTAACTGTGGTCATTAACTGTGGTCATTAATACAAGGATACTATTGAAATGGAAAAATTATATTTTATTGAAATGTGAAATTAATAGATATTTTAAAAGATAATTTTGTTTAAGAGTAGATAAATATTTTAAAAGAGAGGGAGTAATTACTGGCAAGACTTTGAAACAATGCATCATTTCTATCATGGTAAGATACATTAACTTTTTAATGTATAAAAATAATATAATATTCTATTATAACTATTATTAAGGAATAGAGGCAGTATTTAACTAATCACTCACAGCACTCCTCATGATTAAGATCGAAGATACTTCAAAAATCAAGGACAAAATGACGATAGTGATGCTTATGTGACTCTTGTGCGCTCCCCAAACTAATAGCAGTGCATTATTAATTACATGAATATTAAAGTGGGAATCACTGTTGAAAAAACAGAAAGAGACTTTGAAGGACATTTAAGCATGCCATCATTCAATTGTCTATGGTACATAGTCAACTTCGTCGTGTGATAGGGCAAAACAAAGGAGGAGTCGGAGATTTCAAAATTAATGGCAGTGCATTATTAATTACATGAATATCAAAGTGGGAATCACCGTTGAAAAAACAGAGGGAGAGTTTGAAGGACATTTAAGCATGCCATTATTTAATTGTCTCTTGTACATAGTCAACTTCGTCGTGTGATAGAGCAAAACAAAGGAGCAAAACAAATGCTTTGGGAATCCAATTCACCTTGTTTGGATTGGAAGAAAAGACAGAGAAGAGAAACGAAAAATGTAGAGTCCACCGAAATGGTTTTCTCTTTATAAATGATGTGAAAATAGATAAGAGCGAGATTAATCAAATGACAAATACACCACTAAAAATAAAGTTAAAAAATGCATCATAAGGATATCAATATCATTTTAATACAATTATCCTTTTCTTTTTTCTTATTTTCTCTCCATCCAACCACATAAAGAAAAATACAGTTTTCTATTTATTTTTTCTTATATTAATTTTCTTTCTCTCCACTTCTTTCCTCTCATCCAAACAAACCATAAGTGATAGCCAAAATATCCTGTGTGCCATATGACATGGCTTGTGGACTTGACTTATTTGATGTCTAAAAATATAAAATGGGTCATTTTATTATGAAGACTATGGTGTTATTAATTATTGATTTTATATATTTTTAGACATCAAAATGAGTTATATAAGTCTCCAAAATTGTAGAAGAGTGTGATTTCAGGTTTTTAAAATGTAAAGTCCATTCTTCTAAAAGAAATATGATACCCATTCAAAGTTCATAACCTTGTTTTTATTGAAAATCTTGACTAATGCCCTAACTAGAAAAACCCTTGGAAAAATATGGGTATATAATAGGATGGAGTAACAAATACTAACATTTTGTTGACATAATTTAATACATACAAATCATGATCATACAAATTAAGAAACTGACCACTCCATTTTGTTTATTACCACCTTCATTTTCATTAATTTTTAGTTAAGTTTACTGGATTACCCTTTTTTACCCATCCAACTAATAAAGTCTAGAATATATCAATATTTTTCACTTGTGCATGTTCACTCCATCTAACCAACCAATCTTACCAACTAGAAGTTGAAAGAAAACCCATAGTGCATATCAACTTGAAAAATCATTCTAAAAGCATGTGCAATTAAATTAAACACTGGGATGAGCCAACCAACTAAATACGGTAATATAACCTCCTCCATCAATTGAGAAAAATTTCAAATTTAAAAAATGGTGAGCCCTAAACTGAAGGGAAAAGGATTTTTAAGTATAATCCTTATGAATTAAGAAATGTCCATGATATCAAGGGTCTCAGCTTTTTCCCAATAATCAAATAAAGAAAAGAGCGGAGAAGGATGTCGTTGATATTAGGATTTTTCTGACAATCACTTACTTTTCATTGTTTGACATCTTTGTTATTAATATATTAAATTATCTTAATTTCTACCAATATAAATAAAGAAAAATTATAATAAAAATAAATAGTCAATAATAGTAAACCATGATATCATTTATTTATTTATTAGTTTTAAAATTATACACATGCTATGTGTTACATTATGCTTTATAAAATAAGATATTTGTTTTACCTTTATTGTTATTCATTTTACTTATGATTTTATAAAACAGACTCAGCATTATATTATTCAAATAAATTTCATAAACAAAATAAAATAATTTAATTTTTTATATGAAAATAATTTAATATTTGAATTTAAATAATTTTATTTAATAAATTAATTCAATACTTATAATAACCTAGCAACAAAACCAAAACAAGAAGGCCTAACTTATCCATTGTTTCAACCAAAACTAGTGATTATATCAAAATTAAAAACGAGATAAATATTAAATATGGTTAAATAGTCAAATTAATAATAAAAGAATAATATCTTAATAAATTTGAATAGAAATTAATAAAAATGCAAATTACAATAGTTAAAAAAGAGTGCCAATGGCCACTTCCAGAAACCAAACCCACACAATGTACCATGCAGGTGTTAATCTGGATTTACGTGTGCCGACTCTCGTAAATGACAATTATGGTTTTAAGAACGCATAAGTTGGAACCAAGTGGCAGTACGGCATCAATATTATTCTCATATCATAGTTCTTATATTGGTTAAGCTACTTATTCCTTTGCCACGAATCTTAAGTAAAATCGCCAATATGATCCGACAGTATCAGGCATCGCAGCCACTCACCGTTTTTAATGTACACTCACATGTCGAAGTCAAAGGGCAATATAAGCGAGTAAAGCAAATTTAATATTGAAAAACTAAATTCCTTTTGAGAACTCCAAAAGCAATTAAAAAGTTCCGTGCTATAAACATGCATTTAGTGAGAGAGAAAAAAAAGACGACACAAATAACTTTTCATTAATTTTTTTATATATAAACTGTTCATTAATTGAATCATATCATCCACGACTAGATAAAACTAAAGATTGCTTAACATAACTATATATATTGCGCCTTTTTCTCTGACATTATATTATTTTTAATCTTCTTCATTCAACCGTCATCCACATACTCTTATTGTATTTTTATACAATATTATGGCATTTGTTTATTTTAACTTTTATTTCCAGTCTATTTCTTTTTTTTTTTCCTTCATAAATTAAAATATTGAACGATAGAATTAAACTGAAAAAAAAACAGAAAACAGATCTAAACCACATAGGCTATATAAAAAAAAACTATTATCAAAATTTTGTTGTTAGAATAATATAACATGATTATTGATCTCTAAATAAGTGTTTCACACTACTATTTGATTTTATCTCATAATTACCATAATAGTTTCTGTCAAAAATATATTATGATCATATTTTAGTGATTATTGTATAGTATTCCTCTTTATACATAGTCACAATTTTTTAAAAGCACTAAAAGTAACTTTTGAAAATTAATAAATTTTGTATCCAAACATGATAAAAGGTTAAAAATGTAATTTTATTAAAGTGAAAAAATCGTAAATAATATTGTTATGCAAATGGACCTTAAATATATAGGCGGAGGAATTACGAAAGTTGACAAATTTTAAAGTCTAACTAAAAGACGTCAATTGTTGTATGCCATGGAAGGGTTAGGACCCACGTAGCCACCTGAGTCATACAATTATTAAAATCGTAAATAAATTGGTTTACCTCAACATTGAAAATTAACTTATGAATATAAAAGTGCTTAAAGTATTATAACTAGTATTTTGATTTACATATTCAATTAATGTGTGACTTAAACATTTTCTTCCTCGCCAAGGGCTAAACATTTGAAACGTGAAGTTTGCACAATTTGCATTTAGATGAGACCTAAGGTCAACACTTTTTGCTTTTGGTAGACGGTCAACACTAGTGAAATAAGCTCATAACATTAGCTAATAACTTCAAAATAATCCTCGTCGTCTAATACTGCATATCATATATAAACTGACTGAAACTGAACGATAGTCAGATTAGGGAAAAAAAAAGAGCCGCGCCGGCCGGGGGGGGAGGGGGGGACTATAGAAATTTACATAAAAAAAAAAAAAAACTGATCGCTATAGATAGAGTGAACTAGTTCAATTCTCACCGCAACAAGATTAATTAAATGAGTGATATTAACTGTATAATTAAATTACATATTTTATTATCATTAAATTTAATGAACGAGTGAGATGAGTGAACATTACACATCACATTTAATGATGATAAGGTGAGTGATGTGTATTTATTGTATAATTTAGTTATACATAAAATATTATTCTAATTAAATTTTAGCACGGTTTGGTGTATCCAATAAAATCATAATGAAAACTCATAACTGACGTCATAATCGCCCTCCTTAATTAATAACATAACATCATTAAAAGATGATTCGATTACTTTCTTTAATAATTATTACCTTTATCTTAAATAATCATTTATTTTTGGAAATTTTTTTAAGAAAAATCTAGGGTGAAAAGGATGGTGTGCAGTTCAAGACAAGGAAAGCATCTGGACTTAAAAGCATTTAATTTATAAATAAACTTACACTTATCTTATCCCAATAAAATTAATGGAATTCAAATTTGCTATTTTTCAAATGTGAGACCTGTTATGTTTCACTCAACCAATTCTTTGAATTTTTTTTTTCTGAAATTTTATTTGTTCACGAATAACTAGCCCTTTAATCTAGAAAATATAAAAGTAAAAAAAGTATAATAAAAAACCTCTAATATAAAGATTTTTCCAATATCTTTTAAATTTATATGTGCAAAAAACTTATATTTATCTTACTTTAAGAAGATGAATGAGAGTTCAAATTTACTACATTTTACATGAGAGACATGTCATGATCCACTCTGTCAGAGTTTTTTTTAAATTTTTTTGAAATTTTATTTGTTCACAAATAACTGTCCCTTTAATCTAGAAAATGTTAAAGTGAAAAAAAAAGTATAATCCAAATTCTCTAATATAAAGATTTTTCCAATATCTTTTAAGTTCATCTGTGCATTTATGATTAGATAGACATTTAAAATAGAAGATAATAATATAGAGGTTGTCATTTCGTTTGAAAACACAAGCCACCTATGTCTAATAATCACGACAGCCATACGGAGAGCTGTACGTACAAGGCCCTGTCTCCCAATTATGAGAGATTGAACTCATTTTATCCTTTCCCAATTAAACTTAAAAGTCCAAGTCCCATAGCCAAAAAGTTAAGGGTTTATTTTTTATTTTTTTATCAAAAGACTGTGAAAAAGTGTAAAAATAAAACTTTTCTTTAAATTTTTGTTATTATTAGTATAGAGTCATAAAAATATAAAATTAAAAAATAAATAAACTCAAAGACTTAGATAGACAAGTCTCTCAACTCCCCTAAGTTAAAAATGTGTTTGGGTGAGAGATAAAAATAGAGAAAATTTTTTGTGAATGAGTTATCATAAAACTCAATCTTAATTTTTTTTCTTTATTTATCCCTTACAAGTTTTAACCAAACAAATTCCAAGCAGAAAAATATAGCCAAATAGGTACCCATATGTAGCGATAATAATTAGTAGAAAAGCATAAATGAACACGAGAGAGTCAAAGAAATAATGCAGTGATGTATATGTGATAGTAGGATTTGACTACTCTAAAGTGATAAGATTGTTACAGTATAAAAGTGAGAAGTTAATTATTATTGAATCAATAATTTTCATTTCATGTGCATGATATATAGATCCTACTAAATAATCTAAGAATAGTTAAGCCATCACTTTTGAACTTTATCAATTTTCTCATATTAGAAAAAACAAATTCATAATTTTTTTTTTCACTACTTATTAGATTAGAGATCTATGCTTGGTTGCAGGAAAAAAAAAAAGAATTGTAAATTTTAATAAGTGACATAAAATTTACTCATAAAATATTTATCTATTTTTACTCCCCACTGAAAGGTATCTTGAATGTAAAATGATACAGATACAAGAAGATCCAAATTTTTTGTCCCTACTCTATATCTTTTTAATTAAATTTTATCATGTATTTAAATTATGGATAGTTAAAAGATAGTAATTGAATAAAAAATTATAAATAATGTTATTATTATACATGTATTAAGATTTTATTAAAGGAATACGGAGTAAGATAGAGAAAGTGCCAGAAGATTTGGTTCCCAGATACATATGTTTCTTGCGTGTATGTGAGAAGAGAACATTTTTGCCACGAATAATAAGTGTCCAGGCCCTCCAAGGTGATAACCATAAGAGTAACTGGTGGGCAAAGATGCACGTCACGTTGAGGTGGGTGAGGGATGTAGGTGACGAGTTGGATTACGCACCCATCGCATCTACGGATGCGCCAGCGTTACGCGGGCGCACACGATATTTACACCGTCGAGTCGGACACAAAAATCAATCGCCCACTAACAAACAAGGGGATATAACAAATGGACATGAAATGTGTAGTATTGCCAAATACAGTCCCCCTCCCCTCCCACCTTGTCCCAATCCACACGCTTTGCTTTGCTTTGCTTTGCTCACAACTTGCCTTTCAGCACTAGAATCGGTACACGCCTCGTTTCACAGTATTTATTATTTTTGAATTTTTTAAAATATCCAGACATCTATAATATCCAAGTGATATTAATTTTTTTCTTTTATCTAGATAATATCCATTTATAATAACTAGATAAAGATTATTTTATTAATTTATATAATTTTTTTTATATTTATTAATTTTTTTTATTTTTTTAATATATATATCATTTAGTTTTTAATAATTATTATGAAATAGAGGGAGTATCATTTTTCTTGAAGTACAATAATGCTGTTGAAATCTTCAAATAATTAGATATTATTACGAAATTTCTCCTAGATTAAAGATTTTACTTTATGCACAGTTTTTTAAAAAAGGAATTTTCTTATGTAATTTAGGGAATCAAATTTTTAACTTAAAAGTTTAGGATAAAGAGAAAATTCACTGCAAATTTAGAGTCTAAGACATTCCTCAAACTTATTAAGTGTTTATAAAAATACTTATATTAACATAAAAATTCTAAAAATCAAATTTACATTACAGCAATGTATGAGTAAAAAATTAACTAAACAAGTCAGTTTCAATAATAATTTTATGCTTTCAATATTTCTTGCATTTAATTATAAATTTTACACACCTTAATAATTTAAATTAGTGAAATACATAATCAATTTTTAGACGTAAATAATTAAAGAAAGTATCGATTCTTCCGAACTTTATAGAGTACAATGATAATGAAATCCGGCAGATCTAATTAAAAAAAAAAAATGAAATCCGGTAGATAGATGGAACACTGTGCTTTTCTTTGCAGCTGGCCAATCCGGCTGCAGCGTGTGTGTGCTGTGATAGTGCAGAGATCCATCCAAAGCGATCATAAAATGAAAGAAAAGGAAAAGCACAATAGCCAAATGTGGATTCTCATCGACATTTTACGGGTTAATGATCAATTTAGTCACATTTCATTGTCAATTTAGTTTCGATTTTTAAAATGAAATTTTGCTCACATTTGTAATTGTAGTCATTTTCGCCCTTACAACATCTTTTAAAAGTGATCCCACATGTGGAGTGAATTTAAAGTGACTCACAATTGCAAATGTGAGGGACCAAATTGACTCATTTTAAAAGTCAAGGACTAAATTGACTCATGTGTGAAATGTGAGGGACTAAAGTGAATATCAACTCACATTTTATCTATCTTTTCTTGTGATCTCTCTTTCTTTGTCTACTCCCTCCCAACACAGCTAACAAGTAACAACTAACCGGCACCACCAACACCAAACCGAACTAACCCATTTTGTTACACTAGAACTGTTAATGATAAATATAAATATAAGACTAAAGAACATAAAACGAACACAGTTATACTGTTAATGGGAACACGCTAATTCCACTCCATCACTCTCTCTCTCTCTCTCTTTCTCTCTCTCTAACATAACAAAAGAGTTTGGTTTGGTTTGGTTTTTCTCTCTCTAAGAAAGAGCCACGTCATTTCCCCCTTTATCCAACCACCGTGACTCACTCTTGCCGTCCCCTTCAACACAACACAACACAACACAACACAACACACCCCTCTTTCTTCGCATCTTCTTCTTCTTCTGTCTTCATTCTTCACCTTCCAAAAATCACACACCGCAAAAAAACTTACTCTCAAACACATCCCTTGTGGAAAATTTGAGAATAGTCGTCTTAAGAAATGCCGTCGTGGTGGGGTAAGAAGCCGTCGTCTAAGAACAAGCAGCAGCACGAGGAGGAGGAAGATGATGATGAGCCACGTGGCGGCCTCAAATTCAATCTGATGAGATCGCCGATTAGCCTCGTGAAAGGGAACAGCAGCAACAAGAAGGGGAAGGAGAAGCCTAAGAGCTTCGACGAGCTGTTCTTGGCTCGGAATTCGCCCTCGCCGAGTGGGAGGACAAGCAAGGAATTCGGAAACGTGGATGGGGAGAGGAATAGAGGAGGGGTTCCGTTGCCTCGCCCTTCGGTTTCTTCGAACCACAGCTTCGGGAACGATCAGGGGATTGGGGGCGGATCTGCTTCGGTGTCGGGTTCCAGCATCAGCTCCTCTACCTCATACGATGATCACCCTATCTCCCCTCAGTTCCTTTCCAACAGGTTCTTTTCCTTCTATTTCTGTTTTCTTATCATTTTGTTTTTCGGGGTAAATGATTTTCCGATTCGAGTTTGTGAATTTTGTGATTTTGCTATTCTCAGCTTAGTTTTAATGCTTGATCGATTGATTGTAATTATTGATCAGATACAACTATTTGCTTCTGTTATGGGTTTTTTTCCCCTTTCTTTTTTGGCTTCTTGTTTCTCTTTTCCCATACCTTTTTGAAACCAAAAATGAAAAAAGGTATCTTTTTTCCCCCTTTAAGAGAACCAATTTTATGAAAGTGATCAGAGGATTGATTCTGTTCTGTCTTGTTTGTGTGAATTATGGCTCTCAAATTGTTTATACTTAGAGGAAACTCTTACAATAATTGGAGATTTGTGTTTTCTTAAAAATAACTGTGTTATTAGTCTTATCTCGGGGAAAAGTACAGTATAAAAAGACATGCTAATTTTGGCTAATTTGTTTATTCTAGTGCTAGGTTAAGCCTTCTCGTTCATTCCGATTGGTTGTTCTGCTGTTTTTAGTGATTTATCACAATGATTTCAAGGGTATATGCCCATAGGGAACAGAAGGAGCATGAAGTGTTCAGTGTGCTTGTCCAATCTATTGCTGTACTAATCCGAATCCATGCCATCTCTTTATGCAGAGGACATGGTGATATGAAGTTCAATGTGAGGCCAAAAAGCCCAGGTGCTGGATCAAGAGGACCCACCAGCCCTACATCGCCTCTTCATCACAGGATTTTGAGTCTTGACTCTCCTACAGGCGATGGAAGGAGCGAGTGTCACCCATTGCCTCTTCCACCAGGCTCTCCTACTAGTCCTTCTGCTCTTTCCAACACACGGCCAAATGGACCTTTAGAAAACACTGCCAGCAATCTGTCCAAGTGGAAGAAAGGAAAGATTCTAGGACGGGGAACGTTCGGGCATGTTTATTCGGGATTCAATAGGTAATTTCCGTTTGATTTTGAAGTACAACTATATTTACCATAATTATTTCATCAACCTTCTCTCAACGTGTACTCTAAGCTCAAATGTCCATATTCTGGACAACTTACTGAATCCATTTCTATTCTGCTTCCTATTTTCATAGTGAAAGCGGACAAATGTGTGCAATAAAAGAAGTCAGGGTTGTCTCTGATGATCCAACATCAAAAGAGTGCCTCAGACAACTTAATCAGGTAAGTCATTTATTTTTTCTGAAGATTTAAACATGAGTGTTTAACTAATAGTCTAGTACAGTTGCATTGGAGTTTGCTTTAAGATGTCTGAATATCATTTGCTGGTCTATAAGGTTATAACATGCTGTCTCTTTGATTACAGGAGATAAACTTGCTTAATCAGCTTTCACATCCAAATATCGTTCAATACTATGGGAGTGAACTGGTATTGATAAAAATTTCCATGTTTAGAATCGTTGCACCATGTATATGCCTAATATAGCTGTGTTCACTCGGCAAATTGATAAGAGAATAAATAAGTACAATCTATGCCATGTTTTCAGGGAGAAGAAACACTTTCTGTTTATTTGGAATATGTCTCTGGTGGTTCTATCCATAAATTACTTCAAGAATATGGTCCCTTTAAGGAGCCTGTCATTCAAAATTATACCAGGCAGATCGTATCTGGACTTGCGTATCTGCATGCAAGAAATACTGTACACAGGTAATTTGGCTATTACTACTTAACTACTTATCACATGGCATGACAGCTTCTTTATTCTCCTTCAAATTATCATTGTGTTTCTTTCTGCAGGGATATCAAAGGGGCTAACATACTAGTTGATCCTAATGGTGAAATCAAGCTGGCAGACTTTGGAATGGCTAAACTTGTAAGTTCATCTTATTCTGTAAGCCGTGAATTTCTTCTAGCTCACTTCAAAAGTAAATAAATGCATTTCTGGTACAGAAAAATAATTAAACAAATTACAAGATGTAAAATTAGTTGAGAGTGATTAGTTGGAGTCCAATGGACTTTAAATAATGGTGTTTTGAGAGAGAGAAAGAAGAGAGGGGGGGCGGTCCAGAGCGGTTACTTACAAAGGCTCCATTTGGTCAATGTTAAAAGTTGCAATCCTACTGGTTCCTAGTGACAGAGACATGCACTCCTCTCTCTCACTCTCTCTCCCTCTCTCTCTGTCTCTCTCTCTCACGGATGCACATGCTCCCTCTGTCACATTTGGGCATTCCCTTGTAGAGCACAGGAGAAAAGACACATACATTCTCCACCCATGCGGGATGCATGGCACACCCCATTTTCCTCTCCCCATCTCTGTATCTCTCTGTGTTTGATAATTTAGAGCTGCATGGAATAAGATTTTAGCAGTAGGAAGAAAATGTAGTTTAGAGATGTTAAAGAAGTAATTTTATTTTTTATTGATGTCTGTTTTATGATGGATTGTCTCTAACCTGTCAATTGTTCTGAACCAGATAAATTCTTCTGCCTCAGTGCTTTCATTCAAAGGAAGTCCATACTGGATGGCACCTGAGGTGAAATATTTCCTCTATTCTTTTCGGATCTACAGATTTATTCTGAAAAATGCACAGAGTCACGGTTCCCGGCTCCTTCTCCTCCTCATCTGCTCTCTATATTTCACCCTATTTACTTTATCCTGATGTTCTATTTCTTAGGTTGTAATGAATACAAATGGCTATGGCCTTCCGGTAGATATATGGAGCTTGGGATGTACAATTCTAGAAATGGCATCATCGAAACCTCCATGGAGTCAATATGAAGGGGTGAGATTTTGGATATTTCAGAACTATATATCCTTTATCTGTATATTCCTGTTTGATGAGTATTAAGGACCAAAATTGTTTTTATGTTGGATTGAACAGGTAGCTGCCATATTTAAAATTGGGAACAGCAAAGATATGCCTGAAATACCTGAGCATCTTTCAAATGATGCAAAGAACTTCATTAAGGAATGTTTAAATAGGGACCCATTAGCTCGCCCACCAGCCCAAAAGTTGCTAGACCACCCCTTCATTCGAGATCAATCGGCAACAAAAGCTGCAAATGTCAGAATAACCAGAGATGCTTTCCCTTACATGTTTGACGGAAGCCGGACGCCGGTATGGTCTTTGGTATTTATTTATTGATTTGATGTTCCATCACCATAAAATTAACATGTTTCAATTGGCCAATTGTTTTGGAAGTTTGGAAATGACTCAAGATTTTATCGAATAATAGAGAACACATATTTTTCTAAGAAAGATATGGTATTGAAGTTTTCCTATTGGTTTGTTTTAGTCATGTTAGTTTGTCCAAATTCTTGGACAATTTTAAATATGACACTAGATGAAGACCAAGTCCCTCTGGAGATTGCTGACTCCGGGACCAAATCCCTGCTAAGAATGGATCCTCCCGAGTAAAATCTTTCACCCTTGATTCAAAAAGTGGAACTCAAGCTTGACACGTGACATAAGGGAATTAATATTGAAAATTTCACAAGAGGATCAATTCTTGATTGGGATGGGAAATCATCCAAACTAGGCCACTTTGCCTGCATGCTAGCCTACCTGCCCTTTCTATAACAGGTCTTAGACCTCCTCTGATTAATAAAATGAAAAAGAAGAAACATGAAGATGTCACGATTCTAATGCACATTTTCCTCACAATTAATGATTCGGTTTTTAAAGTTGCACTGGTTCTGAAGATCTGTTTTCATGGCTAGTGTTGCGCTGGAACTTACTTTCTCATTGTTTCTGTTTGCAGCCTGTTTTAGAGTCTCATTCCAATCGAACAAGTATAACTTCGCTTGATGGAGATTACGCAGCACGGACAGCTCTTGCAGCTTCACGTGCATTAAGGAGCCCTAGGTAAAAAAAAGAAAAAAAGAAATCTCACCTGTTTGATTATAATTAAGGCATGAACTTGTATCTCGAAGTATTCTTGCCTCATTATCTGCATGTTATTTTGGAGTTGACTTTCTCTTGTACTTCCCTTGTTCAGAGACGACAAAAGATCGATCACATCTTTACCAGTATCTCCCTCTTCAAGTCCATTGAGACATTATGGGGCGACACACACGAGCGGATTCTATTCTCCTCCTCATCCAAGTTACACAATGATGGGGCAAAGTAGTTACGCTTTGAATGACATGTCATCATATCCAGTGAGATCAAATGCCACATTCACTCTTGATCCATGGCATGAAACATCTCGATACAAAGCCCATACGCCACCTGGTGGATCTCCAAGAATGAGACTCATTTGAGTTGAGATTGTAAATACCAATAGAATGAATTAAAATCTTTCTAGGTTTGCCCAGCATGCTTTGTGATCTGTGGTTTAACTTACAATCTTGACTCTGAATCACAGAAGATTCTGGTCCATTCTTTATACGTGAGAAACCAGACGATGGAGACTGGGGAGACCATCCTGCTTGTAACAGTTACTTGATTATTGTAAATGCAATGTGCTGTACTGTGTTTGTAGTAACTAGTAACGTTTATGATGTATATGGCTAGTTCATGAGAAGAAAGAGAGAGTAATTTTTCATACTCACTTTTCATTTTAAATTAATATTTCTGGGTTGATACTAAGTCATCGCTACCAGGGATAATACTTTTTTTCAGAGTGAGTTTGTTTCTAAATCGAGGGGTTTAGCTCTTTAAAGTCTGGAGTGCACTTTAGAGTCAAAAATGTATGTACGATCTCAACGGTTAATAAAAAAGCAATTATTTAGAGTATCACATTTGTATGATCTATTGCAAATTGTAGTAATGTTTATATTCTATGAAAGCTTAAACAATTATTTTTTCACTAACGAAGATTATATATTTTTTCTTTTAAAGTGTGTCCTACTGTTAAGAAGAGCCGAATTTTAAGATGAGGCGAGGAAATTCTTGTCCCTTATAATTTAATGAGGTGCTTATAAATATGAGAGCAGATTCTGTTCATTTTTTTTGAGACAAACTTGATCTAGATGACCTACTTGTAGAATTATTTGCGCATGAGCTGTTTTGCGGATATAACTCATCTAAAATGAGAGATTCTAAAATGTAAAAGTAAGAGGTTAATCACTATTTAATAAATAATTTTTATTATGTGTGAATTTTATTAAATAATTTAAAGATGATTAACATCTTATTATTATATTTTATTATTCTCTTCATTTTAAATAAGTCAAATCGCTATTATCTACTACCAGGCTAACTGGACGTTTAACAAGACGACACAAAAAATTCTTATTCACGGTAATATGCCCAGACTTGTGCCACCTTTTGGGGATACAGGTTAAGATTTATTTAAGTTAATGGATACTAAATCAAACGTGTTTGAGGCACATTTTATTAGAGGAACCTAAGTCCTAGTTTCGGCCATCAATCCCTGGTTAGGGTACTTAGAATAGTTTAAAGGTAAACATGGCTTGTGACAGGATATCATAGCGTCGTCTATGTCAGTCAGCGTGGTGGATAAGGTTTAATTGTCGCTCATTGTTGTTGATGTATTTCAAGCTAATCATATTTGTTCCTCATAATTCGGATTTGGGAAACAAATGAACTCAAAATCATGCTAGGAATTCAATCAATTCAATTCAGACATTGGCTGTGGGCCTGTGAGAATTGGACAGGACAGTATCTAGTATCTACTCAAAGCCGCTGTTGATGCAACTAATCTATCGTGAACCCACCCGACTGAGCAAAACCGGATCTTCGCCGGTTTACACTTCACCCGCTTGCATGACAGAGACAGACAGACACTAATACAACAAGAAGAAGAAAGCCGGTAGCTAGCTTCTTCAGCAACAACCTAACAAGTTCAAACATCAAACGCAAACAACTTCCCACTTCTCCAACCTATCTACCCCTTTCCCTACATGTCTATTCTTTCACGTTGTTGTCTGAATTCCATTGAGCACCAACGTTTCTGGGTTCGTTCCCTCAACTCTTTTTCTTTCGTTTTCTGTGTTACCCTTTCTTTGTCTCTTCCTGTTGTATCTCATTACCCCTTTTGAAGCCATACCCAGATCTCATTACTCTGTATTTTTCATAGAAGTAAAGAGAAAAAAAAAATGAAGCTTTCTATCAATAATGGACTTGACTTGGAAGTTGGGAAGTTGGGCAAGTACAGAGAGAAGCATCTAAGAAATACAAGGGTAGTTAATGTCCACAATGAAGCCTTGCTTTCTGGCATTGCCTATTGCCTTTCCTCTTGCTGCATGATTTTGGTTAACAAGCTTGTACTTTCCAGCTATGACTTCAGTGCCGGGATATCCTTGATGTTTTACCAGGTGGGTTCCCTTTAGTCATTTTCAGTTATTGTTATGATTTTAATGATGTACGAGTTGCTGATACTGGGTTTTGACACTTTAATATGGTTGCAGAATTTCACTTCAGTCATTGTTGTTTCTGTGTTGAACCTTCTGGGCTTAGTATCAACTGAGCCACTAACTTGGAGATTGGTTAAAGTCTGGTGGCCTGTGAATGTTATATTTGTTGGAATGCTCATTACAAGCATGTTTAGGTGTGCAGTTTTCAGCTATGATAATGCTTCCATTTGCTCATTACAAGCATGCTTCCGTTTTCAGCTACGAACCTTCTCTTTTACCATGATAATGCTTTCGTTTTCTCTTTTACTGAATCATTAGAATATATTGATAATTTATCCAAATGGGATTTTGATACTTTTTGACTAGTTTTGTACCATTAAAGGATATATATGCTTTCAGTTCTTTAAATGGTGTGCTCTCTTGTTTGTGTATTTTCTAGTTATTCCCTATTGTTAGATATGAAAAATGTATGTAAGACTTATATTTGGATTAATGAAGATAATAAGTTAAATAGCTTGTGCAATGTGCTCTGAGAGATTGTGTGATTGTGTTTGTATTTGTAATATGCTCTGATCAGGGAATGGAAATATTAAGCAGACATTCATAGAAAAAAATAATTCTTATTTTAAGTCCTGAAGAATGCTAACTTTTTATCTTCAAATATTAAGTGTAAGTTTATGGACTCAAAACATATAAATTAAATAATTATGGCTTACAACAGCTTAGGTTGTTACTCTCTCTCTTGCTTGAGTTTTTTTTTTTTTTGGCTTATCATGACTTGTATTATGTGCAGTTTGAAGTACATTAATGTAGCTATGGTGACAATATTGAAGAATGTTACTATTGTCATAACTGCCCTTAGTGAAATGTTTTTGTTCAAGAAGCAACACGATAGCAGAGTCTGGACTGCTCTGTTTCTAATGGTATGTTGAAGAGCTTGACATACAACTCTTGTTATCCCCGGGATTGTGGCAGTTTTAGCTTCAATAAGGCTTCGTTGTTGTGCCTATGTAACTGTTTACTGTTATGGCCGTCTTGAAGATGTGCATCAGTTCGATTTTTGCTTTACAGACATCATGAAATTTTCAGTAAGAAAACCTGAAAGAGTTTCTGATTTTCTATTGCAGATCCTTTCAGCAATAAGTGGAGGGATTACTGATCTCTCTTTTCATGCAACAGGCTATGCTTGGCAGATACTAAACTGTTTCTTAACCGCATCATATTCTGTGAGTATAGATGTTTAGACACTTTGAGGGTTAAATGGCTATGATGATGTCTTGTGATTTGGTGGTCATGAGTTCTAGTGGCGGAAATTTCCCCTCTGCTCGTAAGGGTAGTGTCGCGTACTTTTACCCTCCTTACACTGCACAATGGTTGGATCCTTGTTTGTCGGGCCACCCTTTTTGGGTTGTTTTGTGAATTCAGGCTTCATTGATATAATAAGTTCCTCTCTTTTCGAATTCCAGTTTTTCTTGCATTTCCAATTTCTGTCTGCACGTAGAACTTTTAGCCCATTGACTTGGGAATTGGGATATCAATGTTGATAAATCCAATATCATTGCATATTCCATATGTGAATTGTTATAGTTCACCATGGTTGAAGTCAATCAATAAGTTTATTCAATCTAAGCCTTTACCGCTTCTTCACTAATTCTGGTGAGAGTAGATTCAATGCGTCTGAGGTTTGACATGTCACTTACATGGAGGGGTTTCTGGATTCATGGTACTTTTTGCACTTTATTATTCCAAAGCAGTGGCATATTTTCTAGTGTCTATGTAGATGAGCCTTAACTGCTAGCTTTTAGTCAAGTTTACTGATTAATTGGTTGCTTATATTCCGTTGCTGCAGCTGACCCTACGAAGGGTCATGGATATGGCAAAGAAAGCCACAAAGTCTGGAAATTTAAATGAGTTTTCAATGGTTTTATTGAACAACACCCTTTCTTTGCCTCTGGGAATTTTCTTGATTATTGTTTTCAATGAGGTGGATTATCTCTTAAGAACGTGAGTTTTCTCCCACATTTTGTGAATGAAATCAATTTTATGTAAATGACTAAAGCTAAAGCTATTCACTTTGTCTTAATCTAGTTAAATATAATGAATTTTAATTGGCAGGCCACTTCTGCGATTGCCTAGCTTTTGGATGGTAATGACCTTTAGTGGATTTTTGGGTCTGGCGATCAGCTTCTCATCCATGTGGTTTCTTCATCACACTGGGGCTACAACTTACAGGTGTGATTAGAAGGAACTGCTGTTGGCAGTTGTTTTTTTCAACTATAGTAAATATCCCCTAGCATTGAAGTTGGAATTCTATTTTATGAACAAAGGCTTGGCCGAATGACATAGGTTAAAGTAGGACTGATGTTGTACAAGCTGGTAGATCTAGAAGTGTATAACGATTAATAGGTGTCTGAAGCAGTCTTGCATATCATTTTCAAGAAACGGGTGGGTAATTTTGGCTTAGATTAGCATTTTCAGGGGTATAGAGTCTTGATGGCAGTAAATCCGTGTTGTTTTAATTAATTATTTCAACACATAACCAATCTCTGGTTTTCCATCTGCAGCCTTGTTGGTTCGCTGAATAAGATCCCGCTTTCATTTGCTGGCATCCTTCTCTTTAAAGTTCCTACTAGTTTGGAGAACTCTGCCAGCATTTTATTCGGTTAGTTCTTTAAATTGTATCATTATTACATCACACGTTTGCATTACATCTTGTTGCAGCACTGAAGGTAGAAGCGTGATTTGTAGGTCTCCTGGCAGGAATATTTTTCGCTAGAGCCAAAATGCGGGACAGAACTGGATCCTGAATTGAATTGAGGGTAGTAGTATGCACTTTGCACTTGAAGGATAGGAACCTTTCTCCCTCAATGGAATTCAATTCTTTGGGTGAAAGTGGAGCTGTGGAAGGTCAATGCAGTGCTGTCAGGTGTCCTCGAGAGTTGGTATCAGCAAAACTAATTCCCACCCTTCAATTATACAATCTGAGCATGCTGCTTGGGAATGGTTGAAGGGCCTCTTCGGTTTCAATTTTAATTTTCTATTTTTATTTCCTGCATTTTCTGTTTTAAGAATCTTATAAAGGATACAGTGAAAGCAGGAAATGAAGACTGAAAACATGATTTTATTGTTTTCAGTATTTCCTTTACAAAATTATAAAAATAGAAAACACAGAAAATGAAGATAGGAAATAGAAAACAGTAACCAAACAGGGCCTAATTATTCCCTGTCTTCACAGGACTTTGGCTAAGCATTTCTTTCACTGAGAATGTGGACAATGGAGTGAGAAGTGTTTGGTCCTTGTTCATAGGGATCTTCTGTGAGAGAAGCTGCTTGGTTGACATTGGCTTGCAATGGGAGAAAAAATTGCCACTAAGCTTTTTCAGTTTGTTTCTGTTTCATGTAACTTCATTGCCTCCCTGTATCATTATGATCGATTTAATAAGGAAATTTCCATCGGAATTGAAAGTTTGATATTGCATCTGAGCTCTTACTTACCTCCTTCCTTTTAGTTTCTTCTGTCACCATGTGTGTCACATTCTTCTGTTTTTGTTTTCTTATTATAATGAAATTATTTTATTTTAGTTTAAGTTACTAATGTGACGTGTTATTCAAAGGGCTAGAGTGGTAGTAGCACGGGATAATGCAGCGACTAATTTTATGTGGTTGTGTTGTGTTCATGGACATTTCATGAGTTCAATTAGTGTCCAATTATTCAGGACACAAGTATGAGAGGAAAAGGGTTTCGATAAAACTTTTGCCAAAAATAATTAGATGTTTATTCTTTGGTCGTGAAATATATTAGATGTTAAATTTTGCTTACGTATTTTTTTTTTTCTTAATTCTTGCGACCGTTGATGGGTAGCTAAGTTAGTGCCCTTGATAGGGGAAGTGGCAAAAATCATGTTATGTAAAATATGTAATCAGTTCCAAATGTTTTGGGAAAAAAGAACACTCAAATTGAGAGAAAAAAAATGTTTCACGTTTTCAAAATTAATAATGCATTAGGATTTATTTATTGTATTAAAATTAAGATTGATCATTTTAATTATTTTTGTCTATTCATCATCAATCAGAGAAATATTTAAAATATTAAAATTGGAAATTAAATTCCTTTTATATTTTTTTCAATAAAATTTTAACTATGCTATTAGAATTTATAAACTAGAAATATATGTTTATTAAGATTTTAATTTATAAATATTAAACCCTCTGGCCTTTGCTAAATCTAGTGAATAAACAAGTATAGTATTATAATTTATAATATCATACGAATCTTATATTTATTATGTTTCTTATCATGCCTTATATATATATATATATATCAAACTTACCATACCTTAGATTTTTTTTATACATTTATTGCAATAAAATATAAAATGGAATATATAAAAATAATGCCTCGTCAAAAAAGAATATGTGAAAATGACGATAGCCTATGTTGATAAAATAGGGCAACAATGATCCCATATTTTCCTCAATACATAATATGAATACGTACTACAGTATTGAATTTGTCTCACTTAAAACTCCGTTTTGTTTTCCTCTGCTTCTCTAACCCCTACTCTTCCACTTCAGCACTTCTCCGTCTCCAATATCCCCAAGCCCCTTATTCTGGGAGTCATCATCTTCTTCTTTCGAATTTGAAAGAAAAGGGTACGTTACGTCCTTCACCATTTAATTTCTGTGCTGTGTTCTTATTTTTCATGTTTTGGATATGTTCTTGTGCAAAATTAGCGCCTTAACTAGCATTCTCAAAAGGGTAGTTTATGTATATTAAAAGGGTATTATGTTCCTTGTCAAGTTTTTAACTTTGCCCTTTCTCTGCAACTTTGTGGTACATATCTTTGAGGGAAAGCCTGTTTGTTCTCACATGTATTGAACCTATGTCTGTTTGCACTTTCCACTGGTTTCTTTTCAGATGTGATTGTGAATATTTAAGGTCATAAAGAGGGTGTTGTATCAGGTGAGCACATGGCCATAGTTGAATCAATTGTCAATATTCCGTTGCAAGACCCACCTGCGGAGGATTTTTGTTCTGCTGATTTGACTTGGACCAAGTTTGGCACTGCTGAGCACCATGATGAGGTTGCCCTCATTCCTTATGAACGGGTGGATGCTTTTATCATCGGCGAGTGCTCTAATGTGGAATGCCCGACTCGATTTCATATTGAGAGAGGAAGAAAAAGACCTCTGGGAAGCTTGAAGGAGTACAAGGATGATGAATATCTGGAGTACAGGCTGTGAGCTTCTAGCACACTGCATATTCATTCAAATGATTTAGTTTATCACTAGTCTTTTTTTGCTTTCTTTCTTGTTATTATTCATTCAAATGCTTTCATTATTTGGTTTATCATAGTTTTCCCTTTTTGAAAACTATGATCCTTGCCATCAACAGCACATAAAATGCTCTGCTGAAAAGTGGCCATTTGCCCATTTAAGTTTCCAATACTTATGTTGCCAAGTTCAAAATTGTTGTTTGTGAAGGTACTGGTGCTCATTCGGTCCAGAAAATTATGGGGAAGGTGGAAGTATATTGCCTAGTCGGAGATATCGCCTTAACACTCGCAATCGTGCTGCTAGGCCTCAGTCAATGCGTGGTTGTACTTGTCATTTTGTTGTCAAGCGTCTTTATGCCCATCCATCACTTGCACTTATTATATACAATGAGAGGCGCCATGTTAACAAGTCTGGTTTCGTCTGCCATGGACCACTTGACAGAGATGCCATTGGACCCGGTGCCAAAAAAATTCCATATATTTGTAATGAAATTCAGCAGCAAACAATGTCTATGATTTATCTGGGTATTCCTGAAGAGAATATACTGGAGAAACACATTGAGGGAATTGAGCGCTATTGCGGTCCAAATGCAAAACTCAATAGCCTTGCTTCTCAGTATGTTCACAAACTAGGGATGATTATCAAAAGGTCAACCCATGAGCTGGATCTGGATGATCAAGCCAGCATTCGGATGTGGGTTGAACGAAATAAAAAGTCCATATTCTTTTATCAGGATAGTTCAGAGTCAGAACCTTTTATCTTGGGAATCCAAACAGAGTGGCAGTTGCAGCAAATGATCCGTTTTGGTCATCGTAGTCTTATTGCAGCTGATTCAACCTTTGGCATTAAGAGACTTAAGGTAATTATTGAAGTTATATAAGAATGGTAGAATTGTTTGCATTGTCCTAATTTATTATCCTTTCTCGTTGGCAGTATCCCTTGTTCAGTCTTCTTGTTTTTGATTCAAGACAGCATGCCCTTCCTGTTGCGTGGGTCATTACACGTAGCTTTGCGAAGCCTGATATGTCCAAGTGGCTGAAAGCTTTGACTGATCAAGCTCGTAGTGTTGAACCCGGGTGGAAAGTCTCTGGGTTTTTGATTGATGATGCAGCAGCTGAAATTGATCTTTTGAGGCAGGGTTTATTGCTTCACAAATGGTTTTGATATAGAATGATGAAATTATGATATGATTGTCTAACTTGTATTGACTGCTTTTACAGAGATACATTTGGCTGTCCTGTCCTATTTTCATTTTGGCGTGTCCGTAGATCATGGCTAAGGAATATCGTTAAGAAATGCAGTAACATGGAGGTTCGGCGGGAAATTTTTAAGCGTCTTGGGAGCATAGTGTACAGCATTTGGGGTGGAATCAATACATCTGTTGCCTTGGAACAGTTTATTCTAGATTTTGTGGACCAAACAGCTTTCATGGAATATTTCAAAGCTTCCTGGTTACCTAAGATTGGTTAGATCTTTCTCCTCTTTTGCATGCACACACAATGCTTGTCTGGCATATTGCAATTAGATGAAAACCCTGCATCATCCATGAAGTGTCTTGAAAACCTTGCCTCTGAAGTTATGAGCTTAGTCATTGATTTATTAATTAATTGCTTTTCCCCTTCCCCTCCTCTTTTCTTTTGAACAGAAATGTGGCTTACAACAATGAGAACTCTTCCCCTAGCCAGTCAGGAAGCTTCTGGTGCCATAGAGTGCTATCATGTGAAACTGAAAGCCAAGCTTTTTGATGATTCCCATCTTGGAGCATTGCAACGAGTTGATTGGTTAGTTCACAAGCTAACCACCGAGTTGCATTCAAGCTACTGGCTTGACCGTTATGCCGATGAAAGTGATTCCTTCCAGAATGTAAAGGAAGAATATATAGCTTCTACATCGTGGCATCGAGCCCTTCAAATTCCTGACTCTGCCATGTCCTTCGATGTTAAAGATGGCCTCTTTGCTAAAGTTGAAAGCCAGAAAGATGGCAGCTCAGCACATTTAGTGTGGAATCCAGGATCAGAATTTGCATTCTGTGATTGTTCTTGGTCAATGCAAGGTAATCTTTGCAAGCATGTCATCAAAGTCAACTTGATGTGTGAAAATCTCAAAGGCTGTCAATCATGCATGTCTTCTCAGTCATTTAAAGAAGTCTTGATGGACTTGTGGAGAAAACCGATGGATGATTCAATTGAACTGGATTTGTCAGTGGCTTGGACCCACCAGATGCTAGATCAGATTCAAAAACTTGTTGAGCTGAATAACTCTAGGGATATTGGTGCAGTAGTTAACAATATGCCTTTGAAATGGAGTTCCAAGAAGGGCAGAACCTACAGAGGCAAAAGACCTTCAACTTCAGATCTTCCTCCTGGTAACAGCAATGCAAAATGTGCCGTTGCTCGAAAGAAGAGCCAGAAGCGAAAAAGAGTTTCAGGATTGAGATGAGACCACTTTGCTCCAGGATAACTCTGACAAATGCAAACTAGATTTCATCTCAAGAGTTTTTGTAGCTTCTACATGTAAGGCTTTCTATGTCTGTGGCCTCTCCACGATTGCTAATTTGTGGGAATCTACCAAAGGAATGGTGATTCAGTATACATTCTATCCCCTTGAAAGAACAGTAGTTAGTTGTTACTGTATTTTGGAGGTTTGAGATAGAAGGGTACAAAAGGATAGTTAGTAATTTTTGGATGAGTATGCATGTGCTATCATTACATTTAATCTAATTATCATAATGTATTTTGTCAAAACTTCTGATTACATTATTTTATTGTAAATGAGGTTTGTCTGTAATTCTAATGCTGATCCCTGCAAAGTGTAATAATAAGACAGCATAATTCTCAACTCTTCACGAAATGAGATTGGAAATTACACATGCATCAAATTGTTGAGTAATAAGTACAAACAAAAAGTTACATCTCAAGAAAAAAAAAAGATACAAATAAAAAGTTGATAATTAATATATTTTCGAAAATAATATGAAAAATATAAAATCACTGGACAGTGGAGTAATATTATAAGAAATGAAGTAAGAAATATGGTAACTATACTCGTCTCAAATTGTTTTCGCTCTGAACTCGAGCGAGTGGCCAACTTGGTATCATTTCTATTCGAACTGATGTTTGGAGCAAAAGAGAAGTTTGGAATTGATGAGAAGCGAATAACTAAAACATCTGCCAAAGTAATTTTAAGGAATGTTGAATGCTGGTTTGGCTCCAGCTGTAACGTGAAAATTTTTCGTTATGTCTCACTCCACCTTTTAAATTTGGATTTAGTTTTAATGCGATAATAATGTCAAATTTTTTTATACCATCAATTAATCAAATTATTCCATGCATATCAAATTATTCCATGTAACTATGCCTAATTAATTGATTGTAGAATTAGAGTTAAATATACTTTATCAATGTGACTATACATAATTAATTAATGCGGTATACTCTTCAATCTTTTTATTATATTATGTAAGTGAATCCACAATTTAGTAATAGACTTTTATATTTTTCAATGAACCAAGAGATGTTGTGAGTCCCATCCTTATTTTCACCCGTATCTCTAATATCTTAATTTTTTAAAAAATCTATTTTATTCTTTTTAAATAATAAAAGTTTCACTTTATCAAAATTTCCTCGCTAGAAGACCCTAGACCTATTGCTTATGTTGGATTGGATCGAAATATTTCGGTCATACCCAGATATTATTAATTGGAGAGTGAAGCTTGTTGGTTAAGGAAAAGCACTCAGCGGTTTTCGAAACAAAAGTGAAAAGAAGCATAAAAATTCGTCAAGAAACCGAACCTGGATCACCGACCAAAGTACCCCCCCACTTTCTTCTTTTGCTAACATTGCATCCTAAATTTCAATTCTTAGACTTGGGTATATCTCTCTCTCTCTCTCTGCTATATTTTATGTATTATTATTATTATTTTGCGTGCGATGGTTTATGTGTGATGTTTATGTGTTTGGAGTGATTGATTCAGAGTTGATTGTGATGGATTCGAGTTCGGGGCAGCAGGAATTCGACTATTTGTTCAAGCTGTTGATGATTGGAGACTCGGGTGTTGGCAAGAGTAGTCTTCTTCTCAGTTTCACCTCTGACGATTTTCAAGATCTCTCCCCCACTATTGGTTTGGTCTACTTTTTTAATTTATTTTTCATTTCAATGTTATTGATTTCTCCTTTGATTTATATCCCTTTTTGGGTATTCCAAAAGCCACTGCCTTGGTGTTGATTTAAGCTTTGTGCATCTTTTAAGATGTCATTGCCATAGCCATAGCATTAGTAGTAGTACTGTAGTAGTGTTGTAGTCTAGTTTGGGCTTTGCTCACTTACCTGCTTTGTTTTCTTTGACTCAGTTCGCTCTTTGTCATTTTGTGTTTCTAGCATCTGCTGTTAGGTCCATCTGTTGTTTGCTTATGTATTTGTTGAAAGCAAGTGCTGTTGAGTTTGGAATTTGTTCCATCATCTGTTGTTTTTGACAATGCAATCAAGCCGTACCAACTCATGAATGATGAATTTATACTCTATTTGCTGATTATGTATGATCACACTTCAATCTCAAGTTTCATTCCCAAAAAATTTGTGAATTAGTGAGTTAACTTTCCTCTTTTATGTCTTGTTTGATGACTCCTTCAGGTGTTGATTTTAAGGTCAAATACGTGACGATGGGTGGTAAAAAGCTTAAGCTCGCCATTTGGGATACAGGTACTCGCCTGTATCCATTTTGTTAATGTTTCACTGTATATATAGTTACGCCTTCATTGAAATTCTTGTTTAGTAGTGCCTAACTCCTAACCATAGATAGGGCAATAAGAAGACCTTTTTTTCTGCCAAACTTATTGTGGCTAAGGCTAATAACTGATTCTAATGGTTTAACAATGCAGCTGGTCAGGAGAGGTTCAGAACACTGACAAGTTCTTACTACCGAGGGGCACAAGGGATCATTATGGGCAAGTTTCTATTCTCCATTTCTCAACACCTCATCCTCTCCATCTTACATTTATTGGGTTCCATGACATGCCTTGAACTTTCAAAACAACTTGGGAAAGAATAATTCAATGGATAGAATGCTTTTCAGTATTCACATATTCCTGTGAAGGGGACTCTAACAATGGTGCATTCCTGCAAACTTGAAATCTTTATCCATTTGTTGCTGTGGAAGGATTGTAAGGATTACCACTTTTAGCGTGTACACATTGAAATAGCATATTGTATCATTACCCTGCCTTTCTTTGATACTTTTACATGCATCAAAAATAAAATTGAAAAGTTGAAATTACTGCTCATTTACTTAAATTTGGATTATAGTACTTTTCTTTGAGGACAGAAATAGGCAGCTCGCCTTTCTTTTGAAAGCAAATGTATATTGACTGGCCTTTGGAAACTGGGAAATGTCCCCTCCCCCAACTTGATGTAGTATTGATATTTGAGTTCTGGAATTTGGATTAGCTTCTAATCTCTCCATTTTGTTCCTGTAACCGTTGCAGTTTATGATGTAACTAGGCGAGAAACATTTACCAATCTTTCTGAGATATGGGCAAAGGAAATAGACCTTTATTCAACAAATCAAGACTGTATCAAGATGCTTGTTGGAAACAAAGTAGACAAGGTATCTTTGTTTAAGAAGTTTACAATCATAAGTTCTGTCTCCTCTTTGGCACTTTGTCTCTTATGTGGGGTTTGGAGGTTTTGGATGGAGCATATTGCCTAAGTTTTAATCAGAAGTTTCCTACCTGCCATCTGTTATGGAATAGAGTTGTTCTGCTGATCAAGAGGGGTTTCAATAACTCAATTTCTGATTTATAAAGGGATTGGACAGCTCTTTTAAGCTAATGTACTTTTCTTTTGTTTCTTTTGCTTTGTTTCATTGCTTGTGCTTCTTCTAAGAGGATTGCTTAACTTCCCTGAAATCATAATTGAAATGAAAAACACGAATGCATATAGAGAAAAGCATATCCAAAACTAAAGAAGTAAAGGAGGCAGGCTTTGTTTGCATGCTTTTACATGGTCTTTACAACAATAAAGCCTTTTCTCAGGAGGTGGAACTTTTACATGTAAATACAAATCTCAAATTGCATGGACTCCTGTGGAGGATTCTGTTGTTATGTGCATATCCATTTCCATTTTGGCCTCCCAATTAGTCAATTCTACCTTCAACTTTTGGCTGTGTTTTAGTTGGCTTCTCCTACAGATCCCATTTGTGTATTGTTCCAACTTCTGCATCATATGAGAGCTTGCTACTGCATTTTTTCTTGCCTGCCTATGGAAGACTTGACATGCACGTTGATGATATTGTCTTTCAGGAGAGTGAAAGGGTAGTGACAAAGAAAGAGGGAATAGACTTTGCCAGGGAATACGGTTGCCTGTTTACTGAATGCAGTGCTAAAACTCGAGTTAACGTGCAGCAGTGCTTTGAGGAACTTGTTTTGAAGGTATGTTACCGTTTCCAAACATAACTTTTGTCAATAATTACCACGCCACCATCATATTTTGAAGGCTATGCCTGTGGTTATTCTTTTTCTGTATTCTCTCTCTATATGCACACGAGAATTAGTTTGCGCAAATTGGGAAAGGAGTATAATTTTCTCGCAAGTCAATGGCTAGCATTTTTTGCATTGTGATGAAAAATAACAGATGATGAGCATGATATATATATATATATATATTTGTCTATCTATCTATTTATTTATTTAGTTATTTATTTTTGCTGTGTGCAGATTCTTGATACACCTAGCCTCTTAGCCGAGGGGTCTAAAGGGGTAAAGAAGAACATTTTCAAGGACAAGCCACCCCAACCCCAGTCTGATGCATCCACAAGTGGTTGTTGCTGATATTTACAAGTTATTTCACTCAAAACCTGCCTTTTAAGTATTGGATCCCAAGAGCAGGGCGTTACGTTCATATTCAAAATCATATTTCTAACATCATTTGCTATTTAGCGACAGTGGAAGCAGTTTTTCATATTCCAGGTGCCTGTTTTGTCTTGAATATTTACACACGTGATATAATGATGATGGTTGTCTGCATTTTCTTGGGATTTTTTGTTTGTGTTTGACCAACATTTACTTGCAGACATGCAAAGTTTGAAAAAATCATGGTTATCATCTGATTAAGAGTATTTTAACGAATGGGATTCGTGTTGTATTGTCTAATGTAACTTCTGATATGCCTAAGCGCAATATGAGAGCTTGGCCAATCGAATAATCAAATGTAAATTTAATAGAGAGAGAGAGAACGAGGATGATGATGTATTCAAGTTGAGTGAAAAAAACCAACCCAAAAAGATACAAGGATAATGGAGGAATTGAGAAATAGCACAAATGGATTAGTTGCGACAAATGAGTCATTAGCATTTTTAATATTATTGATTTTTTCCCCCCGTTTACGTATTTTAGCTAAAAAATGAATTTTTTTTATATGAGCATTTTTTATAATAAAAAATGATTCTCAAACTGTCTGTCCAAATATAAAATAAATTTTTTGCAGTAAAATTTCTACTAAAAAGACCAACTTATGAAAATAAAATACAAACGTGTTCTTGCAATTACACTAATGGGCTAATGGTTGTTTGAAGCAGACAACTATTATGAAAGACTAAGTTAGTGTTTGCCCACTACCGTCAAGAGATTTGAGTAAGAGAAGGGAGCATAGGTTTTTCAAATAAAAATATTTAATTTTAGAATATTTCAGGAGAGAAAAATGAAATTTGTAAATTTCAATAATACAATATAATATATATTAAGAGGTTTATTACTATTTAAATTCAAATATAATTTTATAACGTCAGTATAAAGATCTTATATATCATAAGTAAATTAAAATACAAAAACACGTTTTTGTATTCATTGTTCGATATAAATATCAAATTAATTAATTTAAATGTTTATGAATTATCGAGAAACATTATTAAATATATAAAATATGTTGAGAAAGTATATATATTATAGCTGAAATATTAATAAATCTAAAATATCCCGCACCATATAAATTAGGATATGCAATTTTTAACCATTGAATATTTAATGAAATAATAAGCACCTACAAAATATCACTGACAAAACCAAACCATTGGGAAAAAAAAATAAGGATGTAGTTTGTTGATGAGTTCAATTTAAGGTATGGTTGTGGTGGTTCTTTACTTGCAAACAAACACAGAGTCATCTAACGTACGTTTTGCTTCATTAATCATAACCGACATCAATGGTGGGTGCGTGCAGAGCACCACCCATTTCCCATCTTCCTCTGGGGAAGGCCAAAGCGACAAATCAGAATTCTGATAGCAAAGAATCACCCATCTTCAAAGCTCAACTCTCAAATAGGCGCTTGTTCCTCTTCTCTGGTTTCCTTCTCCTTCAACGTGGCTCATCGTCTTCTTCTTCTTCATATGCTGCCACAGTGTTTGACCCAGTAAGCCCTTCTGAAAGAGATGCCAGTGCTTTAATCTCTCTGAGAGTGTCTCAAGCAGTGGAGTTGTTGGAGAAAGGTAGGGAATTGCAGGCTCAGGGTGACTTCAATGGTGCGCTTGACTACTTTTCTAAGGTGTGCTGATGTCATTGTGCGCTTAGTTAGTCAGCTACCCTGTTTCCTTTCATTTTCCATCTAACTTCTTGGTTACTTAAATTTGGTTATCGATTGCTTATGTTCATGTCCTTCATATTATTATTATCATTATTAGGGTACCGATAACGTTAGGTACCAAAACAAAAAACCTTATTATTATTATTATTATTGCATTTGTGCTCTGCTTCCATGAGAAGGCTAAAGTTCAAAGTTTGGATAATTATTGGGAAGGCCGTTTAGTTATGACAGTGTACAAAAAAAGGTAGCCATATAGCATTTTTTATGAAGTAACATAATCAAGGACAACTCATGTTCCTATTAGTTTATAAATTTGACATAGGAGCGTAAAAAAAGACTGGATATGAAATTGGAATTAGGCACATCTGAGCAAAGAAATCATACAGTTGCAACATCATGTAAAACTTAAAACTATTTATAAATCGAGCTTGAGTATAGTGCAAAATACGTGTTCGGCTTTGGAAGTTATGGGAGTGCAATTCCTTCCAAACAAATGTAGTCTGTTATCGTGATAGTTGTTTATTCTTTGGAATCATTAGGAGATATAAAAATACATAATCTAAATTATTTGAAGCCTCAAGATTTTGAAAGCCAATATAGGATCTTCCACTCGTCCACGTAGCAAACTCCTTTAGCTGATGATAGTATTCGGTGGCTCAACCTTGAGCTATTTCAAGGAATCATCACAATGCCATATTCAATGAGTTTATTCTCATATCCCATGGTTTAATCCTCTGCTGATTCATACTCGGCTGCACATGCCTACCCCCCTTTTTTTTCTCAGGTTATTGAAAGCTACAAAGACTTGGCATTCTCAGAGTATGCAAGGGTAGGAAGAGCACTAGCACTGTATGAAGTTGGTGACAGAGAACAAGCAATTGCAGAGATGGAAGACGTTTCAATATCTCTAAAAGGGTATCCAGGTATGTTCATACTCATGGGTTTTCATTCTAGAACCATGCTGCACAAGGAAAATTCTAACTTTTCTCTAATGCCACATTTTTACCCTCCAAGCAGAAGTACATGCAGCTCTTGCAGCAGCCTTGTATGCAGATAAGCATGCCCCATTGCTTGCTGAAAACCAGTTTACAATTGCAACACTGCTTGATCCCCATTTTACTGACCTTTCATACGTTAGAGACACAAAGCACTGGCCTCCGAGTTTGATTTGTTCTCTACAGCACTTCATCACACTCTCTTAGGACTTCTCAGCATGTTCATACGTATTGTTTGTATCCTTGCTTAGCAGTGCCAGCTATATGAAGATCTTCTCTCAACTTTGGAAGATGACAACTTAAAATGTCTACCTTTTCTTTTCCTTTTTTTTTAACTCTTTTTTTTTCCCCTTTGGTTCTGAATTGTAATAAACTGCGATACAAATTTTTCTCGCCATTGTCTGCAAAAGGCGTATAGGAAAGTAGTTCCCAAAATTTGTGAAAGAGTTATATTTTTAAAGATATGATATTTCACAACTGAATAATAATATAAAAGTATTTTTATGTACAGTAGCTAATCTTTTTGAAAACTTGAAAAAAAAAAAAAAAAAAACTGCATAGTTGATGTGCTAAGCATGAACATTATGGCTTCTAAGACAGCAACACTCACGGTAATATGCTAATTCCTTTAAATTTTCTCTCTTTACCCACGTGAGTGCCACTGGATTTGTGTGTCACCTATTCTGTTTATTTTTGGTTATAGATTTCTTTTTTTTGTTTTGACTGGAATGGAGATTCTTACTGGAGATTGAAGGGTCCAATCATCTAATCACAACCTTCAAAATTAAGATAGATACACGTCGCGTTATGTGTATCACCAATTCTTTGAAGGTGCCAAGTGTACACCTAAACTCTTTTTTTGGTACAAGTACACGTAAACTCTTTACTCCAAGGAAAGTTTGTCTACGGAGTTAGTACATCAATTCAGCCCTACCCTTGGCTGCTTTTCTGTTCAACTTTACAGGGCGGTGGCAGACGCTAAGCTCAGAAGGAGAAACGTGATTTGAACATATTATTTTTTGGATTTTTTTAGACATATTTTTATTTATTATTAAATAAAATATAAGTTTTTATTTAAATTTTATATTTTATTTAATGATAGTTTGGAGTGTGTCTATACAGTAATCAAAGAATAATATATTCAAATAAGATTACGTAGATTTCATTCCCCCCCAAGTTACATCAACCGAAGACATAGATACTGTTTCCATGTGCATTGTTTTTAAGACTATACTTTAGTAACGTTAATCATTTCTTTCTTTCTTTATCTGATTTTTCTTACGTTTACTCTTCTGTCTAGGGCTATATTTGGATTGAACCGTGCAACCATAATTTCCATTCAAAGAATCTCGCTAGTCGCCACTCATCAGACATGGTCCTCCGTATATCTTACCGGTCTTTTTAAAAAACAAATCCCATGTTTGGTTGAATCAATACAAGGATGGTCCATGGAGCAGAAAATTTAATTGGAGAAAGGAAAAAGAAAAAAGGAAATAAAGAATCTGTCCAATTTTTTCCCCTGAAATCATTTTGTGGTATCCGTTCGACCTAAAATCAAAAGATGCATGATGACCTTTTACCTTGAAGATGTGACTCCATTTTATTTATCAGATAAAGTACCTTCAATAAAGTGGCCACAAAACTTCATGCATCAAAGCAGAAAGAAATATAACTTTAAAGAATCAAATATTTGCACACTAGTTTCTTGATTTGAGTGCACGTTTACCCCTCACATAAAAAACAAAATGGTTATGCTACATCATTTTACCATACAATTATTTGCTTAAGCTGGTTCTGGTTCTTATATTCAGTAGTCAAAGAAAAGGAAAAGGGCTCTGGGAATGGTGTCTAAAGTGGGCAGTATAGTCAAGAGAGTGACTTCATTTTTGTCACTAGTTTTCTAGACGAGTGTCATTTTCTTTGATTATGTGTTATAATTACTTTGAATTTGCCAGTATAGGATCTGTGTGTACTTTTTATTTATTCGGATAGATACTACTTATTATATCATATATATTATTTTTTGTCATTTTCTTAAGTGATAATTAAATTGATAGTGAATGGACGGATCATATCTGTAATTTAAATTTGGGTTTGAACAATTTATTTCTTTACCCACCCATGCTAATTCTGTGTGTGTGTTTAAGCACAGCAGGATTACTTTATATCTTTTCATTAAAGGGTGCAAGCGAAAAGAGTACACGATGAATTTCTACCAATCTCAAGAAGTTTGTGTTATCATTTTAAGCACATAAATTTAATTGTATCAATTTCCCCGGTAAGATACATCTACTTTTGTGTGCGCATTAATGAGGTCACAAATGAGTTTCAAACTCTAAATGATATTCAATTATTCATAGATTACAGGTAAATGGGAACAATTATGGAAGTGGCACAGCGCCATTGATACCCCACAGACATATACATAAGTAACATATGACCATATGTACTTTTTGGTTACAACTTACAACACATGCATTATTATTAACATGATTATTAATTATTGATTCTTCAGAGTTTATACCTACTTTGGCTCCTCAATCCACTTGGATTTTAGCAATTTGAGCAGCATTCTGGCCTTTGATTTTGTTGTGGTGCTACAATTACTCTGCATAAGCAACAGCAACCTAGTCATAACTCCAGCTCCAATGGCTTTATCTCTTGCGTGACCATAATCACCACAAACAATCAAAAGCAGCTCAACAGCACTCTCACTGCATTCTTGATCAGATACCCTGAATACCATGTTCGCCAAAGCTTCAATCCCATTTGGGTGATTCACCAATGCTTCTCTCCCACTTTCTAGCTCCAAAAGTTTCTCTAGTATTGCCAGCGGAGCCAAGTTCTTGTGTCTTCTTTCAGAACCTGATGAAATGTATGTTATGATCCCATCTATTGCTCCTTCTCTCACCAAAATCTCTCTATTAGATTGCAAGGAGCATAGTGCTGATATGGCCTTAACTGCATCCTCAGAAGGCTCGCAATTTTGGCTAACAACTTGAACAATCTCATGAACTAGTTTGTGAGAGTTTCCAAGAATACAACATAACTGTTGTGTGGTCTCGGATGATGATGCTGATTCTATGACATGACATAAGCTAGTCTTAACCGGGCTAGTGCCTTTTTCAAATAACAGCATAAATGTTGCTAATTTAGACTCATCTTTGATCATATTTAGAGGCTCCAAATTACCGAGAGGCAGCAATTTTAGGATGCAACAAAGTGCCACCTCTATGAATTTCATGTCATCCTTTGCTACTTGAGCTTCTGCTCTTCCAAAGACTAGTTCCAAAAGTAGAGGTAAGAACCCCAATTCAAGGAAACATGATTTCCTAAAAGAGCAAAACTCATCAGATAAGACTTTGAATTTCTTAAGTCCTTGGAGCTTGTACTCTATGGTGGCATCTTGAGATTCAAGGGTGTACTTCAAAGCAGCTAAAGAATCTACAGTTGCAGAGCTACCAGGGTCAAATTGGGAACCCAGTTCAAGCCACTGGTGTATCAAGTGGCGAAGGGTGTGGTTGGGGACAATGGATGTATCATGGAGCTTCTGCATTGTGACAGGGCATGTGAGGTTACCTGCAGCCAACCATTTTTCTATGCTTGACCTGTCATAGGTTTGGCCTGTGCACAAAGTCACAGGATCTTCTAACAAGTCTAAACTGATAGGGCATCTGAATAAGAGAGGAATAATCATTTCAGATTCGTCCATGGAAAAAGAAACTGAACTGAATGAAGATTCCAAAGACGAAGATGAGTAAATGGTTGTTACTTGTTAGATCTCAAATGGTACTTCAAAGTGGTTGAGTTCTCAAGATATGGAGTTCTGCAGTTTGTTTGAGGCTTCAAGTGTGATGTGAGCAACACATAACAAGACAAGCAGTTTAAGGCAGGTATAAAGATGGTGTTTTAGAAAGTTGCAAACTTCTTCTCCTTCTTATTTTAAAACTCTTTTGGCTTCTAAAGCATTGAGATACGCATGAGAAGAATGATTAGAGGCAGATGGTGGAAGCTAGAAAGTGGTGAGTGAATGGTAAGTGGAGAGGAAGAGGACTGAGAAATGAGAATTAATGGACCATAAAATATTTGCAGTGAGAAGGAAGTGACGGGTAACTAGAGAATTGCAAAGTCACAAAGTTAGGGGCTTCCATTCCATATTGGCAGCATAAAAGAGTGGTGGGGGGATATGGGAAATTTCTTTAAGTGTGCAATTATTCCTTATTGACTGACAGGACAGTGGGGAAAGGGAAAGAGCAAAAGTACAATCTTCGGGGAAAAACAGAAAAGGAACACCCACAGACAGAGGGCCAAAAAATAAGAGTGATGTTGTTCACATATATACATGTATGTGCATAAATATAACTAATTAGGATTTTGTTAATTAGTAGTTTAAGAAAAGAAAACCAAAGAAAGTCTTATACTATCATCACAAAGTAAAGCACATGTATTTTTCTCTATTTCAACCTAACCAATATTCTAATAGAACTAGCAGAAAAAGAAATATCAACTAACAATAAAAAAAACTAGGACAAAGAAGGAAAAAAAAAAAAAGCAAGAGGTTATAATTGATTTGTGCGTATGAATGATGTGTGTGTGATGTTATTCAAAAATTTAATTAATAATAGTACATACATGTGCTTGCAAATAAGTTACTCTATTTTCAAATAAATTTATAATATATGTTTTCTATCTTCTTCTTTTTTTATTTCATACGGGGCAAACGCCCAATAGTATATGTTTTCTATCAACTCTAGTAAAAGAGTTTTTTTATTTTTTTAAATTAATGTACAATGAAAATTTTTTACAAAAGAAAGGATCTAATCATAGCAAGAGAAAGTGGGATGGCAACTAATAATATAGAATAGTCGCGGTAATGGTCCCTACGCCCTGCCCATCAGTCAAACTGGGAATTTGAAAAAAACAAATCTATGCAGTCAAACTGACCAAACAAAAGGAGAAATAGTTGCTAATGTCTTTGAAGTTTGAATCCACTTATATGACTCGATGCATTACCAAAATCGCATGCATCTACTAGGTACCAAGATAATATCAAAAGTATGATATAGGGATAGGGAGGAAATTGGCATCGAAAATTTTGCAGGAATTGAACTGATGTCATTTATATTATTTAAGGCCTAAATCAATATAAAAAATATTTTAGGAACTAAATTAATGACACATGTATTTTTGATGAACTAAATTGATTTAAATAATTATAGGCTATCTTGGTATGTGTGGGATTTAGGATTTAATTATAGGATAAATACTATTAACATAAGATGAATAATCTTATATGAGAAAGATAAAAATTTATCATTGAGTCATACATGTATAATCAGGATTAAAAATTATGATAACTTTTTAAAAAAATTAATTAATTTTATATTTTTTAATTTTCTGAAATTATCCAATCACAGGACTCAAATCCAATATCACTGGTTAAAGAGAAGGAGCATCTATCACTCTAACTAATCATTTATTAGTAACATATGTATATTTTTTGGATACATT
This sequence comes from Dalbergia cultrata, assembly GCA_031216105.1. Taxonomy (NCBI): domain Eukaryota; kingdom Viridiplantae; phylum Streptophyta; class Magnoliopsida; order Fabales; family Fabaceae; genus Dalbergia; species Dalbergia cultrata. Next base: position 4,188,825 of record CM062348.1, on the reverse strand, counting down.
GTTGTTAAAAAAATTTCATACAATAATCATCTAATTATACTTTTATATCGATGTAAGTGATTATTTTTCACAATTATTACCTCAAAATAGCATAAATTATTTTATTTTATTTCATTTTAAATATAAAAATATTTAACACAAACAACTAATTCTATATCACATTGGTAAAATTATTTCTTTCTCACACCTTTTTTTTTTTTCATCTCGAAAGTCTCATCTATAGTAATACATAATTGAATAATATTGTAAAAAATTTTACATTGGGAAGTCTATCATACCTTTGGAAAACTTGACTATGAAATATTAGTGCCCAATTAAACTCAATGCTAGGACTTCTAGATTTGGTGACTGTCTTCTGAGATTTTACCATGCACGACCAAGACTTAAGCTAGGAGATTTATATAAACACTATTACTATAGTTTAGTTTGGAGATTTTTCTTATCAAGTAGTTATTGAGAAAAGGTATATTTTTATAAGCCAATTTTGTATATATTATTTATATTCTTAATCACTATAACATAGAAACTATTTTAAATATGGGGTCTGAGTTTAAAACCCCCTAAAATATGGGTTGTGGAGATAATTATGAAAATACAATGTTTTATAAATAAGGTCATTGGTGAGTTTGAAGAGAGAGAAAATTGCATCTATAACACTAAACTTATCATTAACGACTTCATTATTATATATTTTTTAATTAAGTTTCATATTAACAAGTTTATTAATTTTCTATTCAGCATGCCATTGGCAAGTTCTTCATTTGCATAAAAATTCTTCCTATCCTTATCCTTGTATGAAACTTGCCACTGGCGAGTTCACAAAACATATCCAGGTAATTTTTTTTTTCAGAAAAAAATATATCCTCACAATAAAACATCCTAAACCCGATAACCCATATAAAGACCCGGCCCCACCATAAATTTATTTTTATAAGGTTATATGAATATTTATGCTTATTCATGTCTATATCAACTTGTTTACATTCACGTTAAAAAAACAATTGCTTACATTAAATTATTTTATTTTATTATGATATTTTTAAGCACTTAGTATACTTTTATGTGATTTTTAATAATTATACTTTAAACACTCAATACTCACACGTAATTTTAAGTATTTTTTTTTAGTGATGATGCCAAAGACGAGCAACAGAATCAGAGGAAAATGGAACCAAAAAAGAAAAATCAGAGGGAAAAACAAACAACCTTAACTATCTCCTTTTTTCAAAAAAAAAAGTATTGATTTTTTTTAGCATCTTTACTTTTTCGAGCTACCAATTTATTCCATATCCCTTTCACAGTGATTAGAGAAGAAAACCAACTTCATTAATGTTTTCCATAGAACAGCTGGTAAGTTTGGCCACAATGAGAAATATGAATTGAGAAAGGAACCAAACGACAAAATTGGCATAAAGAATTATATATTATGTAAATTTTAGATCACACAATCCAGTATAAATAGTAATTATTAAATAACTAATAATAAAGAATCTATGATAGGCTTAAAAAAAAATCCATCTTATAATTTGTGAAAGAATTAAAGGATATGCCATCTATTAGGCTATGTATTATGGTAAAGACTAACGCAAAGAAATGTTGGACTTTGAACTCTATTTTGTCTTCCACCGGAAAATATCAAGCTCTATATATATCCACTATTATATAGCGAAAGCAATTCTGGTGGCTTTTATTTGGTGATTCTAGTCAATTAAGACGTTTCCCGATTGGTGTTTGAACTTAACCAGCATCAAATAAAATGAAATTTGTCCCACGTACAAAAAATTAAAAATTTATCCCACATTTTACAATTTTTATAATATTTATTGTGATTAAATATATGACAATGGATCGGTCGGCTTCCGGAGCCTCACGTTGGGCTTCATATAGACCCACGTGACTAAGGACCTTCTTCAAAAACAACTTCTGTCAAAGAGGAAACAACAACTGTGATTAGTGTTAAAGCCAGGCCCCGGCCCTAGCTTTCCACTACCAAACTCAAATAATCAACTAAATTCCAAAAAAAAAAAAAAAGAAGGAAATGGTCCAAGTGACTCAAGCAGAGGTGCGAAGATATATGGGAGTTGGTTCAACAGTGGTTGGACTTGTCTGTTATGCTCTGAGCTCCTCCTTTAACCGTCTATACGGTGACTGGAACTCGTTCAAGATTTGTGTGTATATCGTGTCCAGTTCCATCATTTGTCTCGCCATCTTGTTCCCCAAGGCATGGCAACACTTGAGGGTTTTCCACTACAGAGCTCACTTTGCGTTCTTGGTTTTGATCTCCACCACTGTCTACTCATTCTACTTGGATAGAAAATCAAAGACGAAACCAGATGCATATGGCGTATTTTCCTCTGCTGCCTTTGCTGCGACATTGCTTTGCATGTCGAAGCAGATCGTATGTGGATTCCCGGATCTCATGTATTTCTTTTGTGGACTTTTGGTAATGCAACTCATGCAGATCAAGCCATTGTTAGTTTTTGTTGGCATAGGTTTTGGTTATTTCCTTGTTATTCTCCATTCCTATCTAGACACTCCTCCAAACAGAAGCCAAAATCAGCCTCCTGAAGTGGTTATTGACATGGCTTCTTTACTGCAATCTAGTGCTCTTTACGCCAGATCACAAGAAGAAGAAGAAGAAGAAGGCAGTGATCAAAACCAAGCAACTATCAGTCCAGTCTGTGTAGCACTCATTTCAGGTTCACTACAATCGCGATCTAACATTAGCAGAGCTTCACAACGATACAGATCTAGCGCTAATAGAGCTTCACGAGTACGATTACGTGTGCTAGCATGGATAAAATTCATTGAAGAAAAACCTATTTTACATACGCTAGCATGGAAACTCATTTCACATTCAGCAGTTGACGATATTCTTTCTATGTCATCTCACTACCTTTTTCGCCCTAATCTTTGGGTTTTGATAACACCGAGGACAAGTGTTGTTTTGGGTGGTGATTGGATCCACACTAATCAAGCAACAGTCTTGGAAATTTTTCAAGACTATCAAAGAAGCTGTTGGAATATGTTGCTGAATAATTTGCATAAGAGCCGCAATGATGAGTCGTTGACCTGGGATATGATAGGCATGCACAGTTTGTTCAACGTGCAATTTAAGGACATGTGCTACCTCCTGTCTAACTGGCTTGTCTCTGACAAGCAGTTACGTTGAGGGATAATCTAAAGACATCATTGGAAATTAACAAGTTCCTGGAACTTCCAGATGAGCATGCTCATAATAATTTTATTAAGTATGAAGTGCCTCCTGACGTTCTAGTTGAACTTGGACATTCGTTCCGTGGAACCAGGGAAATAGATCAACCATTGGGAGAAAAGGGTAAGAAATCGAAGATTAAGAAATTGAAGCTTGAGTGAGAGCGGGATACAACTCTTTTCAAAGAGATTCTTGTATGAATACAATTACATCACTTTTGAAATTTAATTTAAGATGTTGGTTAATAGTGTTATTGTACAGAGAGGTTTCATTAGGCCTCTTTCTAGGATTAAGTAACACAAAGTGTGGATGAATAACTAATATAGCAATGAAGCAATTTTCCTCAAAGCAGCCAATTCTACCGACTAGGATAGAGCTTGGTTGTAGTTGTAGCTCACAAACCTTACTACTTAGCTTCTTTTTTAGGATATGTACGATTTGGCATAAAAAATAGGAGTAAATTTTTTTATAAACAAGGTTCATGTCCATCAAAAATTACTTTCTATTTTTACCTCCTAATCAAACATACTCTTAGGATGTCTTTGGTTTAGGAGTAAAAAACTCGAAAAGAGATATACTCCAAATGTGGTGAAACTCGCAAAGAAGCTCAGGAAAGGAAAAAGGGGCTTCTAGGGGGGAGTGATGACTAGAAGCTACGGAAATAGAAGCAGGAGTTGGAACGAAATGCAAATGGGAGATGTGCCAACCCGCCTAGGCAATGTTTTGCCTCCTAACCCTTTCAACTTCCGCCATCACCACCGTTAATTCTATGGCACGTGTCCACCATCCCACGAATGTATGGAACCGCATTAACTAATGACATAGTGGCATATGGCCACTTGAAAAACTATGCAACTGTTAGGATTCACAGGGAAAATCAAAAGCTAGGTGTCAAGTCATCTTGAGTCTCTTCAACCCTTCGAACTTTGAGAGTAGGGGGCTTGTGGATCGATTAGCTTCCCAACCCTAACGTTGGCTTTGCTGACCATTATGTTGGGTTCATTTAGACTCATGTCACTAAGGACCCTTGGTGCAATCAGCCTTTTTAGTCCTTTGGACTTCAAACCTGAGAGGCTTATGGATCGGTCGATTCCCAGCCAGCCTGGCTATTAGGTTGAAGTCTCAAGTCATGCCTTGCGCTAGTTGGACCTTCAAGTCCGGGCCAAGAGAAAAGACTAGTTGGGTCTTCCCAATTGGGCTCTTCTAACCGGCCCACAAAGCATGGATCGCGGGCTGGCCCAAACAACAAGAGATCCTTAGAGGGGATGTGCATTAATTCCCTTAAATATTGAAATGGCCGAAAAAAGGCCAGGAGTAATGAGGGGCAACGACTCCCCTAGCTGGAGATATACGTCTGATCAATGGATGGGGAAAAGTAGTTCATTCCTTAACCTAAGCAATTGCCTTAATTATTTATATATGTCTACGATGTATTATGATTTCAATTTCATGTATAGCAATTAATTATTTCTTTAATTCTTTTGGTAGTTATAGGTGTCGAAACCTGAATGATAAATAATATATGTTAAATTAATTGTCTATAATAAACAATTTCTTCTTATATGTATATTTTTCACACAAGGGTACCAGCCTTCTAGATTAACAAGCTCAAACAAATATTAATTGGATAAACACGTTTCAACCTTTGGATGGTCAAATCTCACAATTGACTATTGTTGGCTTCATTTAGAAAATGTCACACTTAAAATTTAGTTGGTTCACATTTCAAACACTTATATTGGCACGACCTCTCAAATTTGATAGGATTTTGAGAAACTTTTAAAAAAATAAAGTTGCACATTTATTAATAGTTATAATTTTTAGCTTAATAATAAATTCTTAATTCAACAAGTGATATTAGAGTGGGATCATTTATTAAAATCCCTAAAAAGTTATATTATTACTAACGGCCATGTACTATTATGACAATATGACAATTGTCATGCATGATTGGAGTAACAAGACAAATGACACCATTTATTTGTTTTATGAAAAAATCACATGCACTTACGGCACCCACTTATTAGTAAAACTTTATTTCTTATCAAGATAAGTATTTGAATTTAATTTACATACACTAATAATTTAAAAATATTTTATATTATCATGCCATCTATTTAAATTCTTCTACATATATGATTTTTGAATAATGGATGAGAATCAATCATATTTTACTGATATGTCAAAATGTGTTGGATGACTGTGTAAAAAAAATTTTACGGTCTATTTGGCTTGAGTTTTTAGTTTTCAGTTTTTCAGATTTCATCAAGGAAATATTGAAAATTTTGAAAATTACAAATTGTAATTTTTAGTTTTTATTTACAGTTTTCAGTATTTCATTCACAGGATCTTGAAAATGAAAATTGAAAACTGAAACCAAATAAGTCCTTACACTGCCAGTATGTCAAAATTAAACTCTTTAAATTTTAAACTAGATTTGTAGATTTGTAAACGTTTCTGGCTTTACAAATATACCCTCTCTATATTCTAGCCGTATACCTTTCATATATGCTATCTTTTAGTTTTCAATAAATTTAACATTGCAAGTTCAGGTTTTGCTAGCTCAAGCGTTTCGCGAGTTTTGTAAAGTTTTAAATTTAAATAAAAATAAATTTACGTTATTCTTTGAAAAAAAGAACGAATCTACTGGCTTGAAGCAAGATAATTCCGCCTGAGTATGAGTCATGAGCCCGTTTCCCAATAAGCGTTACTTTGCTGCTGACACATCTTGAGCGCTCCATAATTTACAAAGTCTGGTGTTCTTTCGTGGAAAATCGCATGATTTGTCTTATTAATTTCTAGGTCTAGTATCCATCAATTTAGTTTGTTGACTTCGATTGATACTTGAGTGTGGTTTTTCTCATCTTAATTAATCATATTTCTGAATTATTAAAGTTTATTAATTGGCCTCACGTGAAGCAAACAGTTATGAGCATGACTTAAATTTTATTGTATATCAACGTAGCTCTTAGTTTGGCCTTATGATAAGCATACAAGGTTGGTTTTTGTTTTTGGTCCATTAGCAAACAAGGTTGATCACGAGTTCATCATATTGTAGCTGCGGGTCGGATTGGCCCATTCATGTTCTCCTCTATTTTCTATTTTGGGCTCCTTATTAGAAAGTACTATACTACTATGAAAATTGAAAATTGACCAAAGTGACATAACAACAGACCCAAAACAAAAACAAGGTGACATAAAAAATACTATAAGCCTCTATTACTTCCTACTTTAATTTAATTCTTAATCCTAGTGAATTAGGAGATTTCCCCTTGTCGGCATTGGTGGTGATAGAGCATTGCCATGTGCATTAATCCATTGTTTGCACTGCAGAGTCAAATTTCTTGAAATTTGCTATAATGTAGAGCCTGAACTTCAATATAATCAAATAGTTACTTTTGACCATCGTAATTTTTCCTGATTCAATATGCGTGAATTAGCCTTTCCTTGAATTTATTATGAAACCCAGCGGCATAAACACTCTTCAGGATGCTTTGGGCTTGGGTTATGCTCAGCTTAGATGTTGATTTGAAATTGAGTGATGTGAAGTGGGAAGTGAAACACTTGTGATTCTGCAGTTGGTATTCTGAAGTTCTCACTCATGACTGCCACAAGAGAGAATGAATGAGGAATACCATCTCAGAATATAATCTATTAATCTTGTCAAACTCACTCATGTTGAGGAGGGAAAAAGTACTTCTATTAACTGTATGAAATTGCATATTTGTATTTACATTTCTATAAGAGTCGAGGCAACAAAAGAAAATGACTTTCGGCCTTCAGGCCTAACACAAAAATGAATAGTATAGATTAAGCGGTAAAAAATAAAAAAAAGGAAAAGACTACTTGCAAGGACTTGGACTTAGGCACCAACTACATAGCTTTACTCATAAGCGTTCTGAATTGATCACAGTAACAGTATGTGCACCTGGTGGTGTTGAATGAAGGCTTATCTGATTGATATATCCTTCATTTGTCAGCACTGTATTGTCTGGTGTTGCCAACCCATCTCCTTCTGACCCTTGCCCAACATATTGTTGAACCACCAAAACTGAAGCAGCTGCTGCAAAATCTGCAGATGCTAACAAGTCCCCAATTGCTCCTAACTCTGGGCACTCACTCCAATCAGTGAGCCCTGCAGTGAGTGGTGATATCATTCCTTGGCCCCTCCCAACTATGAAAAGGTCACGAATGTTGTCCATGGTTGACCTTATTGCTGCCACTGTCTCCTCCCCATTGTTAACCACTTTCTCAATGTAAGCAATTGATTCATCATTGCCACGGCTCATCTTAAACAAGTGTAGAAGCTTCTCATCTAGTTGCTTTTCTGTGTCCTTATCTGTTTCCACAGTTAGTACCCTTGGTTCATCTGGGTTGATGCTATGTTGCCTCACTGTGCCATGGCCAGAAGCTTCTTCCCCAGGAAGAAATCGCATTATGGTTAGGCTTATCCCTGGACGTTCTGACATCCTCCATCCATAGCTCAATGCCTCTCTGTCATCTGGCCCTCCAAAGAACAGCACTGCAACATTATGAGACACTTGATCTGAAGCCATGTGGTTGGAGCCATTCAAGCCTCTATCTACTAGAATCCCAACTGAGCAAGGTGAATTTGCTAGCACATTCTGGTTGACAGTGCGGAATGCCATGTTTGTTGCTTCCATCCCACCATCAACTGTTTGCTGTTTGTGAAAAGGAAGGACTATGAAGGCAACACGCTTGTCCTCAGCCAGGTTGAATATGTCTTCATGCATGGTGGAGTAAGGGGACATTGCTGTCAAAGGCTGCACAGAAACACAGGAAGCATGCTGCTCATAGTTCTCAAAGGCATTGATTATGTGGTCAGTTTGAGCTTGAGTCCTATTAAGGGCAGGGTGATCTGGTTTCCTAGTGTTGTGGACAATGAGAAAGGCAGATGTACGGCCAGTGAGCTCTACCAAATGGAGCACATAGACGCATAATGGGGACTTCTTTGTTGGATTGGAAGCATCAAGGAGGTTGATTATTGTTGGCACATTCCGAGGGGTATGTATACACACTAGGACTCTAAATTCTGCATCTCGTTTTGACATCTGAATGGTTCTTCTTTTGTATGATAAGAACCTCCTTGATGGCTTGTATACAGCTGATAGGCCAGGTACAATTACTCCAGTCATTAGCACAGTTATAATAACCATGACTGCAAATGATCTCTCGTCCAAAACCTGCAAGCAATTGTGATAGATCAACATGAGTGGACGACTCAAGAAGAGCAATGTCAAATGTCAATGTAAGAGATGTAGTAGCACTAGTTACTAGTACATGAGATAGTACCTTTTGGTCCCTACCAACATTAATCACAATCATCTCAATTAGGCCTTTTGAGTTCATGAGCAAGCCAAGGGCTGCTCCTTCACTAAGTGACATTTGATAACAGACTGCAACAACTACGGTACCAACAATTTTGCCAATGCAGGATAAAGCAGCAAGAAGAAATATAACTGCCCAGGTGGAGGCCCCTTTAATGACACCTATATCAGTCTTCAGCCCACTGATGGCAAAGAATAGTGGGAGAAGAAGACCCGAAATGAAGTCCTCAAGCTTTTCCACAAGAGCAAGACCAAGTGGTCCATTTGGGATTGTCAAGCCAAACACAAAGGCCCCCAAAACAGCATGTGTTCCAATAGCATCTGTGATGAAGCCTGAGATCATGACACCAGCTAATATAAGACAAATGTAGAAATCACTGAATGTTTCACCTTCTGGGGTCTTCCTAATTATCCACATGATCAATGGCCTCACTGCAAATGCACAAAAGACCACAAAAGCTGCACTTGACACAAGGACCATAAGGGAAGCTAATGAAGGCTTTTCATTCTCGGCCATGGCAACGGCCACAGCCAAGAGGATCCATGAACACACATCATTGATGAGAGCAGATGAGAGAGCAACTTTTCCCATCTCAGTGTTGATGAGTTTGAGCTCAGCAAGAATCCTAGCAAGAACAGGAAATGCAGTGACAGCAAGGACAACACCAAGGAAGAGGATGAAAGCGCCTTTGTTAATGGGACTTTCATTTCCAATCAAAGCGAAAGAAAAGATTGCTCCAACTACGAAGGGCAAGACCATGCCAGCAACTGCTATGTACAACGCTTTTTTACCTATATGCCTCAGTGCAGAAGCATCCATCCCCACTCCTACCAAGAACAAAAAGTAGAGGAGACCAACATTGGCCATTGTTTCAATCACGATCACACTTCTTGGAGGAAATACTGCCTCAGCAAATGTTTTGCTTCGCCCAAGCACCGAAGGACCCAATATTATTCCTCCCTGTACTCATATGCAAGCATGTAACAAAATAACATCAATAATGATCAGGGGAATAATGTTACACAGAGCATAAAAGAAATTAGCTGAACTTTCCATGAAAAGAAATATTGTAATCCTTAGATAAAATAAACTAACGTGATTCATTTATTCATCTAAGAATTAATATATATATATATATATATATATATATATATATATATATATATATATATATATATATATATATATATATAGTCGGTTAAAAGTTATCACCAATGTAACATTTGTCTTTTGATAAATTTTCAAAAGTTTCTTACATCAGCTAAATAGTTGTTCAATGAAATTAATTGATACGAGTATGACACACTTTTAAGAGCTAATATACATACATCATTTTAATATGTAAATAAATTTAGACAAAACTTTCTTAATCTGTAACATTTTTCTTCTAATTAAAATCTTCTCTCTTTTTGGGTATTTGTTATAATGGCATGCAATGATTTTTTTTGTTGTCTCGGTGGGGAAACTAACCAAGATTTCAGCAATGACGCGTGGCTGGCGAATGGGTTTGAGGATGAGGACGAAAATGCGGGTGGCAATGACAACTAAAGTGATTTGCAAGATGAAGAGAGGGAGAGCATAATTCAAAGGGTTGTCCCCTTGCCATATCCCATTTGTTGTTATCATAGATGGTGCATAACACACTATGTCATCCGTTTGGTTCTTTGGATCTGCCATGTTTCCTTTTCCTCGATCACCGCTACCTAGCTAGCTAGCTCTATCTAACGCCACATGTTTCACGATCACGTATCACCCCTCCTCTTATGTGCAATTCCAAAATGTAGAAGAGGCCTTTTTCATGCAAGTGTCAAATACACATTGCCTGCCTTTTACGGACGCACTAGGTGTTTGGCATGCATGCAACATCATCATCATCATCATCAATGAGCTTTGCATGCAAAAACTGAATCAAAAAGAATGAGTGAGTTGGGTGTGGGGTTGATAATTTGGAAGTGAAAAATGGAGAAGATAGATGAAATAAAGATGAATATCTTTTTGCTTTTTTTCCTTTAAAAAAAAAAAGATAGAAAGTTGGAAATGCGAGGAAGGGGAAGCGAAAAGAAGTGACGTTTGTTTACGTTTTGGTGGTTGTCCACTCCAAGTGGGAGCTCCACTAAATTTGATGGCCTATGTTGTGCGCAGGGGTCTCTATTTTAAGGACCATGATTCATGCATAGGAACCTAGTGTGTGTGTGTATGTGTGTGTGTGTGTGTGTTGGGGCACACAAACAAGAGATGAAGTGTATACATGTGGTTTTGATGCACTCCACTCATTCTACTATATTTTATTTGTTTATTTTTTTTATTATTATTATTTTTAGTTGAGTGCTATCTTTTATTCTAAAAAATGGAATTGAGATATTATTAAAAAAATTGAGATATCTGCATATTTATAAAATATGATCGATGCTAATTTTTCCTAAATTCGACACTTTCTTAAATGAAGTTTTATTTTTAACAACACACAGGCGGCAAAAATTTGAACTTCAGATAATGGAAGTTAATTTATACCAAAAGATATTATTGAATTTAAACGCACTTATCTACTTATATATGATAGAAATTTGTGAAGATGTTACAAAATCGTAATACTAATAAATATGATTTAGAAAAGAGAAATTATATTGATAAAGAAAGAAGAAAAAAAAAAACGAAAGAGAGAGAAGCCGCATGATCAACGTAATTTGTATAGCATTGTTCTTTTTACTTGTCTGAACTTACCTTGTAACCACATCAACTGAAATCCGTCTCATCTCAAGACATGTAACCACATCTTTCTACAGCACCACCGCCCCCTCCACCCCCATTCTCTTCCTCCCCTCTCTTCACAGTCCCCACTCCACACCCAACAGCAGTTCGCCTCCTCAAAAGTGGTTAGTCACCCTTTCCCTTTAGTTTTTTCCTTATATTTCTTTTTTCATTTTTCCCCTACTTTTCACTTAGTTAATAACGTGTTTGATCTTCATGTTTAGTGAGTTATTTTGATAGTAAAGTGTCTAAACCAAGACTTATGCTTTGGTGTTTTGTGGTTGCAGTTGAATAATTGTGGTTATGACAATGATATATCGACAAACTATACTAATGGATACTGGTTGGGTTTTTTTTTCTTCCAGACAGTAGGCATATATATTTTTACAATGCATGGTTGGTTGTCTTCAAAGGCCTTGTTAATATGCATGTGTAATGTGCACACGCATTGGGCTACTGGAATATAACTTGGCTTTTGATAAGTTGAGATGTTGCCCTTAGCTTCTCAACTCTATGAAGTCACTACTGTATATATTGTTTCCATACAATCACATAGCATAATATGCATAATATTTAATGTTGCTTCAAATAGATTAAAAAAGAAGAAGAAAGAGGTACTCACTTTTGCAATAATGAAAATATGTAGTGTAATGTGATAATATTTATGTTTTGCGCATTTTATCAAAGCAGTAAATTTCTAGATTTAGACTTTTGATTTCAACATAATTTGATGTATCATATTTAGGTTTCTACCTCATATTTTGTACCCATGCTTAAGCCCTTGTTTATTAATCAATAAACTCTTTAGACCAAAAAAAAAAAAGACATGTACCATTATCAGATTATGAATATTTTAATTAAGTTATACCAATTAAAAATTAATAATTTTATTAACAAATAATTTATATAAATAAAAAATATTAAATTACTGAAAATAAATTAATATAACTTATTTTATTAGTAATTAAATTGAACCTATCTTTTTAATAGAGAGTAATTTTCTCTCCTAATTTAAGGATATTAGACTATTTAAATGCCGTTGAAAAATATTATTTTCTAATTAATTCATCATTATTAATTTGTGTTTTAATTTCTACCATTCCATTATTTTTAGTTGACTATAATTCTTTTCAATACAACACTAGAATAGATAGTCACTCCATCCCACTTGATATATGAAAAATCTCTGGTATTTATGTTTCCATCATTTCTCATGTTGTCTCATAGTATTCTTTTTATTTATTTATTTAATTGTCTCTTCTACTTTATTTTACTGTAAATATGTCTTCACTACCATTTAACAAGTTCATGTCTTCATTATCTTCTTTTAACCAATGGTCAAATTTCATAACTGGTGGATTTCCAATACCGCATGATAGTAACTCATGTCGTCTTTCTTCCAATTTTGATCTTAACCTCTTCCTTGTGATCTTGCTTATTCTTACAAGTTATTTATGGTTCTTTTCAATCTCTATATATATAACTATTGCTCTAAGTTGATGTTTAGGGAAGGTCATGATCACCTTAATTATCACAACTAATTTGAATCTTCGAATCACAATGAAGAGGAAGATCACCTTGAGCTTTTCTATTTTTACAGCACAATAAAGATCCCGCAAATCGATAATGCATTAACAAATTAAATGCACTTTATCATGCAATAGTATTAACAAGCAAACATGCAATGTGATACTGCAATTCTTTGAATATAATGCAAGGCATTGTGGGGCACAAACACTGTGTCTAAAGAAGCACTGCAAAGTGTTTAAGTGCAGGCGGTGGATTAACACAACCTAAACTTGCCCCTCTATCATGGAGGGGGTGGGTGGAGTACTCACGAGATATAAGATGAAATTGCCAAACCCATATAGATGTATAATTAATTAATGCATTCATATTTGCCTTCGTTTCCCCATTAATATCATATTTATCGCAATCTCACATAGTGAAACCACATCATCATCGCAGAAGTCCTACTCCTGATTCCTCATGCTGAATGCTATCCAATTTACTATTGATTAATTTGCCAAAGATCCTAAAAATTAAGAGGATATATAAATCCCTCATGACACTATGCAATGCATGTCTCTAGGATGATGCAACATTATAGCCTCCTCTTCTCCGTTGATAGTTGTTTATTAAACAAAATCACACCTTGCTTTTGTACTTCATATAGATGGAAGTGTCTGGTCATCAAAATTCTCACTGACCTATAATTTTATTTTTTATTTTTTTATGTTTACATCAGTTTCATTTCAATGCAGTTTCCCTAGTGATATGAAAAGAAATAATGGAATGGTAGGACAGGAATGTGAGGGCCAGCACAAAGTTACTGCACAAAATTGGCTGCCTAGCCTAATATTGTCATCGAATAATTTATACATTAGATGAATTTGGAAATGGAATTCCAATGGTACAAGACAAGGCAAAATATTGATATATAAATTGAATATACCAATATAAATTGAATATATTCCAATTGTACACTATGCAATTTGCAAAGAAAATTCAGACATTTTCAGCTTGTTCGTATTCTTAGACAATCAGAAGTTCATACAGAACAAGCACCCGTGATATCACTTTCCTTTTTCTTGAATCATATTAAAGAGGAGGGTAGTGGTGAGACCCACTCTCACTCTCACTCTCTGTCATCTGATCTTCTATCCATTAGCACAAAGCAATGGATTCCATTGGAGCTTTCTTAAATATAAACTGATTAATTAAATTTTAAGAAATGAGGTATACACCACCGTTAATTTGGTGCAATTTACCAAGAGAAAGGCATTTTATATCGAAAGGTAGATGTTTAGAGAGTATTAAAGAAGCTTCACTAGAAAATTAAAGATACAAAACTATATTGGCTGCACTAATTTTCACAAGAAAAATATTCTCTATAGTGTACGAGGATATAAGAAATTAAAGGCAGCAACATAGCTCATTACCTAAATGGTTACTCATCTTTTGGGTCCTGCATGTAACTATAGATTCCGTATGCAATCTGCTAGCTTAGTCAAAATACATGCAACTCATCAGAAATTACAACATGCTAGATATTATATATATAACATTTATATAGCATCTTGGTATATGTACATTCAACCTAATCAATTAGGCAGGCTTATTTCTTCAAGATCATCATCTAGTGACAGATAGACCTCATCGAGCCATGAAAGCTCGGTTCCACTGTCATCCTCATCGGCATCACTATAGTCGTTTGGACCTTGTTGAGATTGGGACCTCTTCTTTTCATACACTCTGCATAAAACCCATTTGCTCCGGTCCTGTCTTGCACAATTATACATAGAAAATTAATACAAATTAAACTTCTTCAAATAGCCAATTTTTGTATATATAATAGGTCAAAATATTGGCTTAATTTATCAAAATTAAATCACTTACAGGCTTTAGTCTTCCCCAAGTACTTGCATAACATGCAGTGTTAAAGCCAAATGAGCAAATATGATACTCTTGCATGACCCAACTTGTTTCAGTGCCTTGTGGAGCTTCCCCAAGGTTGAACACCAAGTACTTCTTGATTCCCACTTTCTTGTCTGCGGCTGAGAATATAGGTTTGGTGACACCTATTTCCTTCCAATACCCATTTTCAGTGGTCCTGTTTTCCTTCATTTTGGTGAAGAAATAGTGCTGATTTCCACTAGAAAACGCCTTACCTATATAATTGCACATATAGATATGCATAAGACACTATAAAAGGCATATATATTTTTTTTCTTTTTCCTTTTTTTTTTCTTGAGTACAATATATATGATATGAAATTTGATCCATGCATGCATATGGTTATGTCACACTTCTATGTTGAAAAATTGAGACATACCATTTAATTGCCATGGATCAAGCTGAGACAGATCAAGATCAGGTATGATGTTGGGATAGAATGGTAGAGAAGCCTTGGAATAGAGGAAGTGAACGATGAGTTCTTCATCTGTTGGAGAGAAGCAAAACCCAGGGGGCACGTTGGTGCTTCCACCTGCCATCAATATTTTGTTACTTCTTCTTCTTCTTCTTCTTCTTCTTCTATTATAATTATTATTATTATTTTTTCAGTAACCTTGTATGGTGGTGGACTTTGGTACAATGTCAAGTCTGTGACTACTTATAGTAAGAGGGAGAGGGAGAGGGGGATTTTGGTTGATTGTGATTCAAACAATGCATTGAAAGTTGTTAGAAGAAAGGCGGCGGTACGTGGAATACCATCATAAGAAAGTAGGGCCAAGAAAGCCGGCCATGGAAGCCAACAATATAAGTTAGCTCTAATTGATCATTTAAGTTAACGACAAATTTTGTGCATGACTATTCAAGTAAGCCAGGATAAGGACTATGGAAATTGGGACCGGAGTTGTCTAATGTACATAATGCATTTTCATCCCTTTTTAACTCTAATTAATTTCTTTAATTTACTAACCCTGGCTGGCATGATCCACTGCTAGCTTAGCCGGTTTCCCGTGATCAATTAATCTATTGCATTTGCATGCAGACTCACACGGGGAATATGATCAATTAATATGTTTTATTAATATTATAAAATTATTATCAATATTAACTTGAACCAATATTTTATTTTTTTTGCTTAACTTTTTGACTTATTTATTCAAAAGCCATGGGGCGAGTTAAATTTATGCTTGATTAAGAGACCAAACTTAATCTTGACTAGAATATTATCATCCCCATCCCCACAAAACAAGATGTTGTTGACTTTATACAACAGTTAATTTGATGATTGAAAGAGCATTTTAATTACTGTTTGAGCACTCTTTTACTTATTCACCCGTAGCACATGTATCACTAACATGAAATGACCACTGTGAATCTGTAACACCTCAGATTTGGTCAAAAAAATTGTGCTAGTTTGAGGATAAATCTAAATGATGGGTCTCAGGAGTCAGGCCTGACAAAAGGTTGATCTTTTCATGTTTTGGAATTACATGGGTTACAAGTGTTCCTGTTTATCTTCGCCATATGTTTTCTCGCACTCATCATTTTAACGCACCTTATCGACAAGATGTACAACTCACGATGGACACCCTGCGCTGAAGATATCAAATCAAATCATCAAATTCAAAGGCAACCCATTTGGAATTTTAATTATTGCGGGATTAGAAAAGGATTTATATGGCAATTAAGTACTGCTGAGGCTTTGAATGCCTACTATAGGCATTGCTCTCCTAGCTATTCACATTAATAGGGAATCTCACCTAAGTTGGAGTGGTTCATCTAGTGTTGGAAAACACCAAAATACGTCAAATTAGGGAAGGTATAGAAAACAGATTAAAGTACGTTTGTCCAATTTTTCCCCCCCTTAATTTCCACTTCTTAATTATGACTTAAAATAGAAGCACTTCTGATATGCTAAGGTGTGCCAGCTGCACACCAGTTATATGATCATGAGTCCTATTCTTCCACCAACTTCATCTTTTTTTCTTTTTTTTTGGTTAACAACTTCGGCTATTTTCAGTAGCAATGATACTTTTCAATTAACGTTATTCTAGTCCTAATGGGCCAAATATCAGCCCAGGTGGGAACATGGGTTCGCATTACGTGCACAATATTAATCAATTATTGTGGATATGACTTTATGGCCTAGTATCTACTTTCATTAGCCACCATTATACGCTTCACTAAAGGATAAAAGTTTATGTGCTTCTGCGTCATGCAGTTGTTGGAAGGTCACAACTTTATCCGGCACTAAGTTGATCCATGGACAAGTGTTTTTAACTACGTGTGCTTTTATCATTATGGCATTTGAATTGAACCTTATCCCCCTGGCATGGCCCCCGCTGGGAAAGGGAGAACATGCATTATGGGGGAATAGTGGCAGTGTTTCTCTAGATAGTTTCAAGGGTCGTGTAAGCATAGTCCGCCATATGTTTGGGACTTTTCATGGTTCATCTTTGTTTCTCATAAAATCACCTACCTTACCTTATTTAATTTTTAATTGAAAAATATTCTTTATACTAATTTAATATGAGATCCTCTTTTAACTTCTCATCTATCATTAAATATATAGGATGTGATCTACACTTAAATGAGATCCTCACTTTTTTTAATAGTGGATGAAAAATGAGTAATGTAAATGTGACTGACTTCCTTTCTCCCCTAACATCCAGTTTCCTCTCTCTCTTCTCGGGTTTTGTTGATGATTTTTTTTTTTTACATATATATAAAGTAGTAATCCTTGTGATGGATATTTTAAAACTGAAGTTAACCTTGTTCTGAGATTTGGAAGATTTTGCTGGGGGATCTTGAATAGGCTCAAGGTGGCGATAGTTTGCTTTTTTTTTTTTTTTTTTAACTTTTGATAAATGAAAATGATATGCAGCCAATACAAATCAGCAAGAGAGGAATAACAAGATAAAAAATGGAGTAAACACATAGGCACTAGAAAGCAAGCACCTTTTCTATTTTCCAATACCATCAACCAATTTATAAAGCCTACACTTCCACCTTCTTATGTATCTGAAAACATGGGAATGCTTTACTTCGATTTGAAGACGCATCTAAAAAAGATAAAACGAAGACTGACAATTCAAAGACTATAGCACCTATATTAGCCAGCATTATGTCCAACATTTATGCTTTTGGGAATTCAGAATTTTGGCCAATGGCAGTGGTTGTTTGGTGGTATGGATGAAGGATGTAGGAGAGGTGGGAATGACGGAAGCAAGACAGTGTGCAGAGGTTGGAGCGTGAATTGCAAAAGAAAATTGAAAGAGGGTTAAATTTGTAACTTTAAAATTTATTATTTTATTTTATAAATTTATATATTTATCATAATTTTTATATTATTATTATTATTTTAACTCTGAATTATTCAATCAATGTTTAGTGGCTAGAAATAATAAACCACGTTAAGGTCTATAAGTTATGGAAAGATATGGGGACCAAAGCTTAAACAACCCTAATTTTAAAGCATCTTTTCAATATGGAAATCCCAAATACAATAAAGGTATTTTAATCCCATTTTTTAGGGACTCTCTAACGATGGGCATTTTTTTTTTTTAATATGAGACTTATACTCAAAATTTGTCACAATACAGGTCTATGAGAATATGAGATTTTTGAAAAATAAATTTCATCAATAACAAAATTTCAATAATAAAATATTACTTTTTAAATTCCTCAAATGGCAAGAGAAGACCGAGAAGATTTTTCACTGTACTTGTCGTTTTTTGACGTGAAGGAGTTAGTTGCTTTTTATTCCACAAATAAAGTTTTCAGGGTGGCGTTCTTAATTTGTCCGTTTGTTATCACCAAGAAGACACCAAACCCCACCAAATTGTTATAATTCGGACGGCATCGGCTTGCACTTTTGAAATCTGACTACGTCTAGAGTATGTTTAATTATTTAATTAAAAATCTTGATAATGGAAATTAATTCAGTAATAGAGTGTTTTTTTTTGTTATAGTAGAAAAATGTTATTAAAAAGAAAAAAAAGGTGAGTCTTGATGTAAGGTTACCTTCTTATAATCCGAAGGTCATGTGTTAAAAGTTAAAACCTAAAGCCATGGAAACAACCATTTTGTTTGTTGGCTTAAGATTGTGTTCATTTACTTTTCCTCGAACTCCATTAAAGGAGAACCTCATAGGCTAATTCACCTGATTTCCTCGTTGAAATTTAATTATCGAAAACCAAGCGTTTGAATTCCAATGTTTCACAATGTTTTATTTAAATGTAATAGTAATATGTGTTAACTAGAAAAGAACACATAAGTGAGATTGCAGAAACTTCATTTCACAAAGTATAGAAATCACGGATTTTAATTACTTCTTTACGAGGGAATAGTGATTCCTAATTTTACGATACTCTTTATCGGCATTGAATCCACTTCCTGCATTTCTTCCCCTTTAATCTTAGTCTTAACAAACATGACAATCCCTTTTTCACAGAACAGTGCACACACAATGAAATATTATTCAGCGTAACAAAATTAAAGCTCTTTTTCAAATAGACAATATGGGCCCACCAGCTCATAACAAGGAGTGGGACCTTAGTAGAAAACCAGGATGAGAGTTTCAGGGCAAGAAACAACAAAATAGCAATGCATCATGCAGCCTTAGACTATTCCTCTCTCAAACTCAATAAGACTAGCTTACTTAGTTGCAGTAACTTCATTGAATGCTTAGTTGGGGTAAAAATAGATTGTAAATTTTCATGGATCACCATGCTCATATTTATATATTCATACATAGATCATCACCAACCCACTTACTTTTATGGTAGACAAAAATGAACAGTTAATTTTTTTTCTTTATTTTGTTATAATTTTTCATTTGAAAGAGAGGTTGAGATGGGGGAAGGGGTGGACACAAAAATATGGATCGGAATTTTTAGCAAATATTTTTTATCACAACTTATGACTTATTGAGATGTACGTAACTAATAAATAATAAATTAGTCCTAAAACTTTATCACATCAAGTAACCATTCTTAAATCTACCCAAATTATAGTATAAATTAGAGTTAATGCTCATTTTAGTCCCTGACTTTTAAAATGAGTCAAATCAGTCCCCAACATTACAAAATGTGAGTCAAATTAGTCATTTATTCCACTTTTATTTAACATTTTATCAATTAGATGATGATATGTAACATTAAGTTATATATTATCATACTATGTGTCATCTAAAGTAGAATGAAGTTTAAAATAATTTATTTTGGTATCTAAAATTGTACAAAATGAGTCAATTTAAAATGTATAATAAATATTTAAATAACATATTTTGTATAATTTTAAACATAAAAAAAAATCATTTTAAAATATATTCTACTTTAGATAACATATGGTATGTCAATGTATCACTTAATGTTATTAATCATCATTTAATTAATAGAAAATTAACTACAATTGGGTTAAAGGACTAAAATGACTCACATTTTGTAATGTTAGGAACTAATTTGACTCATTTTAAAAGTCAGGGACTAAAATGACTCAATAATAAAAAGTGAAGGACTAAAATGAACATTAACTCTATAAATTATAAAATCATAAATAAGACTATTTTTTCTTGTGCAACATTGTGAAATTAAATAAGCCGCTGAAGATGTGCGAGAACAATTGTACTTTGATGCAGAAAAAAATTGGCCGAGTCTTTCAAGCTTGGTAAATTAATAATTTAAGCGAGACTTATATCCTTCACAACCCAAATGACTACCCAAGTGACTGTATTTCATTGGCCGGAGTGAGTGAAGAGCACTTGGAATATCTGGACCAACAGAAGTGAAGAAATAAAGAAAGGGGTTACCCCAAAATACTTGGTATAATGACTACGCATGATCAATATGGATGCATAGCATCGCAGGACCAAAGCTCATGTTCCACGGGAGCAATACCGTACAATGACTTGGCTTCTATGTGGTAAGTGGAACGATGCCCACGCTATGAATATACAAACATAAAAGTTATGCATGGAACCCACAGAAAATGAGAAACTACAATACAAGCAAGATGTCATGCCATGTCAGGTTCCAGTTTTCAACATCACAGGCAATGAATGGTTTTTATCCTCTGAATTGCTTGCTTGACCTTTGTGGATGGCTCTTCATACAGAATATTGGGGTCATCAAACTCAGAAGCCAAGCTTCGGTACCCGAGAAGAGCACGGAAGGTGTCTGCCACTGAATATGAAAGAGACTTGAGATTGTATCCTCCCTCCAAGAAAAACACACATCGGCCTCCACATAAATCTTTTGCTAGTTGTTTGATACTGGAAGCAAGCATGTAATATGTTCCAGTTGTATATTGAAGATTAGCTAGTGGATCCAACACGTGGCCATCATACCTGACAAATGAAATCACATAACATTACAAATGTGAAAACAAGATTGTATACTTTATTGCATCAAGAGCACAATCCAAAATTCAGAGTAGAATTAAGTTTGCTGGTGTGCTCAGAAACCCGTTAGTTCAACATGCATGAGTGTTTCTTTACCTAGAATGATTCGAAGAAAGACTCACCCAGCAGAAACAAGGAAGATGTCTGGCTTAAATCTTTGAGCACACGGTACAATGACTTCATCAAACACAGTTCTCATAGCAGTATCACCTGAGCCTCCAGGAAGAGGCAGATTTAGTGTGGTTCCTTCGCCATCTCCACTACCCACTTCATCAAATTTACCAGTACCAGGATAGCTTCCATCCTGAGCCATAAAAGTTATTTACTATCGCCATAGATTTAAGTGCATGATAAATAAATTTCAAAGGCTCAAAATCCACGAAATCTTGGGTTTGATAGAATAAATAAACCTAATAGAGAGTAACAAAAGAAGTGGGGAGTAGGAACTACCTTATGCCATGCAGAAATAAAGAAATTTAATCTTAGTTTACACATAAAGAAATATAAAGGAGAAGATAGTTAAAAACTGAAATTTTGCTTCTCTGCTTACAGAAACACGCAAAGATGTACTGCAAGTGGGTAATCGTCAAGGACTCAGAAGAATGACAATTGAAAAATATGTTATACTAGTCAACTATAAAACAGAAACTTTTTGGAAGTCTAATGAATTGTGCTACAGTCCTCTGAAGGCTCATGAAATAGTAAAATGAAAGCTGGCACTATGTATAACACTATGGTGGATGAGGTTCCAGATACCAAAATAGAAGTCAAAGATTCGATGGTTTAGTAATTTTTCTGTCTTACAATAATACCATAGTACAACATTTCCCTCCACCATGCATCAGATGAGTCAATAAAATAAAATTAAATGCGCCATAATCCAGTATTGTTAATATAATATAAACACAAAATTTCAGGAATCTTAACAAATACAAACCAAAGATAATTCCGACTAACATGGCTTCTAGAACTTCAATAAGCTAACATCACAGCAAGAAAAAAGAGCCACCAAATAACAGATGGCATTTCAGAATCAATGAAGAAGCACAAGAAAATATAATCAGAGCCATTGATCAAACTTTTAGCTTACTTGATGAGTTGAAAGGAAAAATATATCTGGATCATCATAGAAAGCATCATTTGTTCCATTCCCATGGTGAACATCAAAGTCAATTATAAATACACGCTTTAGTCCGTGAACACGTTGAGCATAACGAGCTGCAATGGCCACATTTCCAAAAACACAGAAGCCCATTGGTCCTTGTGGAACAGCATGGTGTCCTGGTGGTCTTATCAAAGCAAAACCAGTGGGTGGATCTCTGCTTCTCTTTGAAGCTGCAACCTAAATATGAAAGTGAATAATAGAAATTTATATCCAAGAAGTACAATACACAGTTCACTACAAGTCTTGAAACATTTATGATAAAGGACAACAATGCTAAAAGCTTAAGCTATTAGGTGGAGGTCAGAAAATGTTTTCATATCTCTAAGATAATTCCTTGCACAAGATCCCTTTAAGCTTGAAGCATATAAAATGTATGTGGCATTCACCTTGTGCAGAAATTCAACTCAATTATGAAGAATAGGATGACAAGGATGGAATTCTTGACCACTTGGTTATGGAAGCTTTGATACCATTTTCCTAAAAGCTTAAGCTAGTAAGTGATTGTCCCAGAGTGTATTTTATATCCCCAACAACTCAGAATCATAGACTGTATTGGACACTAAAAAAGCCCCATAGGGAAAACACAGAACTTAGTTCCAAACTAGTTATATTTGTGACTCCCCTCCTGTACAAAACGTTGAATGATAAAAGCCAAGGTGCATATTCGCAGTTCTCAGTCAATATGTGGTTCTAATAAAGCAAAGACCGAAACTTCCAGAAAAGGACAAAATAATCATTTCCAATATGTACATGACAAGAAGAAACAGAGATGCACATATCCATATCCACCCACTTACCCCTCCCCCAAACATACAAATAGATTACATGCCAGGTTGAGAGATCACCACTGAGTCAACTAAGGCTAATCCAGCACCAGCTGCAACTATTGACTCCTGGAAGGTCTGCATCATTAATACCACCATAAGAAAGCGAAAAAAGGACAGCCATCATGATTTTCTGCAGGATAAATGTATCTTCAGCCACAAAGAATTAAAACAGAAGTGTCAAGTATAGATTGATTTTCTGCAAGCACAATGAACTTGGGAAAGAAAGGTAAGGCTCCGAGCATAGAACTTACAGTTGCAGTAGCATATGTTGGTCCAGACCCATCAATGAAAATTAGGCCCTTCTCCGAAGCTTGATCCATAGCCTGTACAAATCAGAAATATTTTGCCAAACTTCCAGAACAAGTTTATGTGCCATGGGAAAGTCGGATTAAATACAAATTATGAAATGCTTAAGGATCATAGAAAGTCAGAAACAATGTCATTTTGCCAACCCTACCTATTGCCTAACTGGAAAACACTGTTGTGTTGTATGGCATGCTTAAGGATCATAAAATAGCCAAGGGACAGTGATGGCGAAATTTTGAAATAAAAACTAGGATACTAGAGAATAGAATAATCAGAAGGAATTATTGAGATTTGAAACATCTATTTAGGCATAAATACTAAGCAAACCTGATTTGATATTTTATCATCACTGTGTACTAAATCAGAAGCAAATCATGTATCTAGTGAAAGTAATCAACAAAAATGATGCCCAAGCACCCTGCAAATTCAGCAACTAAATAATTCTTATGATGCATCATGTGTTCCTCAAAATATAACAAGAAAAAATGAAAGGTGTAAAAGAAAGCATAGGCAATATAAAAAATATTAGCATATTTGCTAGCCACGAGGCACAGCCCACAATTTATAACGTATAATATAAAACTATATATATATATATATATATATATATATATATATATATATATATATATAATTTTGAGAATACAACCTCTCACAGAAGAAATAATTGAAGCACTGGAAAACTTAAAAAAGAAAAAAAGGGTTACCTTCTCAAGGCCAGAAACATAGGATCTTGCATGCACACTTGCAATGTCATCTATTGATGCAGGTTCAAAATTTTGAAGTTCAATTACCTCAGAGCCACGGAACTGAATCATTCATAACATCAAATTGATGTGGAGGGTTAAAATGATTTATAATTTGAGGCCACCATACAAATATGACTAATCATAATACAGTTCTACAATATCATCCAGTTAAGAGTAAAGTCAGTCTTCGTCTTAAACCAGCCACCTTTCTCTTGCTGACTGATGTGCACAAATGTACAGCCACAAACGTGCAATAACCTGGGGAAGTTTATCTGTCTTTCAATCGAATGGGAAACATTGCAATTTGCAAGTTACCAAAAGCATATGGCATGTATTCTACATAAATAAATGTAGCTTATTTTGCACTTGAAAAAAATGTAGTGTATTAGATAACACTTTCCCCTTTAGAATGATAGCCTTTTGAAATGAGATTTGACATCAGACTACAAAATTTTATTATTTTATGAATTTTATAAATACTAAATAGTGAAGTTGCGGAATGCCAATATCCATATGACAGTCAAAATTTCATAAGCACGATAGTAAGAAGATATCAGCAAGACATGTACAGATGAACAAAATGGACATTGCACGATATCCATTGATTTTAGTACCTTTGAAGTGAGTTTCATTTCTTCTAGTGCATTCACAACTGCAGGAACTCTAAAATGTGATTCTGGATGAGACTCCTGTTAGAAGTGGCATATCTAAATTTCAATTAGAATAATGTTCACTAGTTCAAGCACAGTGGCAAGTGGCAACACAAGTAACTGAAGAAGGGAGGAAAGACTCATTATGTTGCTGCTTCAGACATATAACCTCTGCTGGTGCATCTAACCAAATGAAAGGAAAAAAAAAAAAAAAAAGACATATATATACATACACACAAAAACACATGAATTGTTGCCTCATGTCCAGTTAATGGCTAATGCTGTCTATATAATACATATGCCATCAGAAAAAGTCAATTATACTCCTGGCCTGGCTTCTTTACCAGATTTGCAGAGAGATAAGGGAGCGGTTTCAAGCCAGCATTCTTTAATTGTTCTTTTTCTTCTTGTTTCTTTTTCTCATAGGAGGGTGCTGAATCCTCCACCTCTGTACTTTCCTTCATAGATAACTCCTCTGTCCCATTCTATGTATCCTCTTTAACACACGGAATTTATGTTTCACAGGAAAATTTATCAAATATTCATTAGCCCCTTTACTTCACTTTCCTTTTAAATTTCTTCATAGCAGGGATGGGCCAGAACTGGAACATATATCATGCTATACTCCAACCATACAGTTCTTGGATAAACAAGCTTAAAAGTTTTCGAAATAAGATCGTGTATCAGCCTAGGAAACTCAAGTTACCCAAAAGAAATTGGGAAAACAACTTCACGATTCATAATTAAAAACGACTGTCAACCACAATTACAAATAGTTGATGTTGCGAATCTTGTTAAGACTTCAATTGCCCTGCAATACAGACTACAATTTCCAAACAAACAATGAGGTACAGGTATGTATGACATACCTGGTTGTGGCCCATGGCTGGAGCAACAGAATATATGACCTGTGCATCGATCAGTTGCTCAATCGAAGGCAAAAGAGAATCATCCCTAACACCAGCTGAACATCCTAAACGTTTCTTATAACACTTGCTATTGCCACCTCTCTGCAGGTTCTTGTGGAAAAAGAATCTATTACCAGAAATTCTCATATCCAAACCACATGCACGATGAGTACTAGTTTTCCTCTTGCTTACATGATGGCCCACAAGAAAGAACACATTCCCTGGGTGACGCGAGCACAATTCTAGACGCATTGAGAAACAAACTCAATTTCAATTGCAGTTTTAACATACAAAATCGGTGTTGTATATCAAAATCAGCATCACATGAAGAAGATGAAGAGTACCGGTAGAAGACAGAGGAAGCGTGCGGAGGTGCATGGCAATGGACACAGTCACACAGTTACTCAATTGGTTGGTTGCTACTTGCTGCCACAGCCACAGCCACAGGAGGTGCTTGGTTACTCGCGCTCCAAAATTATCACAAACTTTGCCGCAAATATTTTGATTTTTTCACGCTCCGCCAAATTTGTTTGAGTAAACATGCAAGTTAATCTCTCAAAATATAATAGGAAATAATTTAAAAATATCAAATTTTTCCTTATATTTTATAAATGGAATAAATTGGTTCCTTCCTATAATTTCATACTACAATAAAAAAAAGGAATAAATTAGACCCTTTAAATGTTATATGAAGTTGTAAGAAGTATTAATTTGCCTCTTTTGAAAAAATGTGAGGGATTCAACTTGAGGCTTCCAAATTTTAAGAAATTAATTTATCTCAAGGAATTAAATTGAGTATTTTGTGGATTTATTTTCATTTCTTTAGGAAAAAAAATTGCGGAAATTACCTTTCCTAATCTACCATCATCATTCCCGATGTATTTATCTCTTTCCAATCTTCATTTAACCAATCTTTTCACCCTCTACGTTTTACTATTTTCGTTGTAAAATAAAATAATTTTTAAAAATATTTAAAATTAAAATAATAATTATTGTGAATTTTTGTCATCATCTTATATTTGATATTATAAATGATCCCTAAACCCTAAATCATTTTCCTTAGTGACCTAATAAAGTGACACAACCTATGAAGCACGAATATATTATTTGGGTGTCATGTTTATATATTGAACATATTTTTTTATCAAATTTTATATGTTACACTAATAATACATATTTATATATATTTAATTTAAAATTATTTTTTTTACTCTAACATAAAAAAAAACATAATATAAATAAGGGTATAAGAAGGAAATAATTCATAACATTTTGAGTTTATAAGAAAATAAAATACAAATAAATATATAAATTATATTTTAAATAATATATATATTTTTTAATTTTTAGTTTTATATATGTTGTGTCTATGTCTTATAACTTTTCAATTTTAATTATCACTTGTATTCATGTTATATCATATCCCATTCTCTATTAATAAACAATATAGCATTTCAGAACGACTAATCAATGAACTATAATAAATATTTTTTCGAAATATAAGAGGTAAAGTCCTAGATTTATAGCATAAAAAAATTTCTAAATTGGCGTCATCAGAAAATTTGTTTTTGAAAAATGAAAAAGTAATCCGTATAGAACTAGCCAAGCAATTTTCATGGCACTGTTGAAGATTCGAAATGCCTTGGCATATTGTATCACCTAATTAAATAAATGCTTTAACTATTGCCGCCAGCAAATCCATTCAAGCAAGGACAAAATGTCTCCTGATTTCTTAAGAAATTAAATTCAATAGTAATAATAATAATCATAATAATAATAGAGAATATAGCTTCAGCAGTCTTGGCTCGTGACTCCTCCACTGAGTCCGCGAGAAATTATTTCTATTGCAATATTGCGGGGGAAAAAAATAGAAAGAACAGTCCATCCTACATAATGCTCCTAATGAACAATAACAAGGTGACATATTTTTCTAGCATCCAAGCATGTAAGGTGTGGTGACAAGTTACAAACAGGACAATGAGAATAAGAAACGAATTATTATAGTAAAACCAACTAGGATTTGATTTGGAAAGGTTTCTTTTCGATCTGCTTTTGGTTAACGAACGTTGATGACATTCTAATTTACATAAACTTTAAAAGGGGGACTGAAATTATTCTTTACCTCATTTGCGGAGGATTATTTGAACAGGTTCTAGATGATGGCTATCAATGTGTATTCATTCTTAATTATTTCGATCCATCGATTCATTAATCATTCATAGCTAATTAAAATTAATTTAGTCTGATCTTAAAGAATCTCAAAGAATTGTGGATACAAATAATTGAAGAATTTACTACGTTCAAACATTCATGAAGAGGCATTTTGTATCAATAAAAATACCTGGTCTGATAGTCATGAGATTCTGTATTACATGAGATAAAGGATCATTTTGGTTGTATTTTTTTTTTCAAGAGAATGGCTTTTTTTAATTAAAAAAATAATGTTAAAGAATTTTTCACATAAAGTATCTCAAAAATTATTTTTTTAAAAAAAAAATCTTTAGTATTTTTATTAACAGCCATAAAATAACTTCTAAACAAAATAACTTATCCAAAACACATCTAACATGTAGTTGAATCCACGGTCTAATAATTATAGTTATCTCCTATATATTTGAGTGAGTGTTGTACTATGTTTAACTCTCACTTTCCCCTTCCCTATCTCTCCTAAGAAGAATTCATAGTCTTAATTTTTTTGTTAAAATGAAAAAACACCCAGCATTATTTTCTCATTATACAGATCTCACTCAGTCAGATAACATTTCTACTTCACATAAATGTTTCACCAGGCTAAAAAAGACAACAAGCATTATTCTGGAACATGATAGCTTGTTCTCTAAATTTAGATCGGATCCAGCAATGTCACATCGTCCAATGGTGGAAGCAGATAATAACTTTTCTCATCATTGACAAAAGAAGAAGCCACCGCATCTTCACATCAATGAATAGGTTTTAACTTGGTGTGTGATCCCGATTCATTCTTTTTGAAGCCGAGGACCATTAAGAACCATATAATAAAATAAAATAAGATAATAGAAAGGGGTGATTATGAGTTCGGACCATCAACGTGTAACTAGAAAACTTCCTTGACTAACTGAAAAACAAATAATTCAAATCCCCTTTTTTTCTAAAGTTATTTGGATGTATTGGAGTTTGTGGCTGAGAACTTATTCTTTTTTGGATGTGAGGGACTAAAGGGTGGACACATATTGAAGAATAATTGAAGAGCGAAAGAGAGGGAAAGGTTCACGGGCTAGGTTAAGTGTTTCCCTTCTTCTTTTTTTCTTTTCTCTCTAATATTTTCCCTTGTTTATCATGCTAAATTTTGTTTCTTCTAAATATTCTCATAGTAAATTCTACTTTATGTGATAATGAGTTGTTCGTAGCTAGGTGGGGCAAGTAGCAAGTGAGAGACACAGGATCGATGTATCTAATTGACCACAGAAAGAGTTCACGGGTGCTTCCTTTATGACACTGAATCACATATGTATTGGAATCCAGATAGGTTCCTTCAATTAAAAACAAGAAAAAGATATATTAAGAATCTAAAGACTCGGGGAAATTTTTGAAAACAAATCTCCTTTAGTTTTGAACCACACATAAAACTTTAATTTGTCCAACACTCATCATTTTCTTTCAACGCTTTGTGTGGATTTCGATTCTTATGACCATCATTTTCTAACTAATTCTTTTTCCTAAAGAAGTTCCAACTACTAATTTATTGACAGTGCTCGATCATACTTTTTAATAGGGAATAATTTTCTTGTTTTTTTTTTCCCATAGCCTCAGACCATCTTTCACCCAATGCTAATGCTAATGTAGTGTAACTACATTATATTCAAACGAATTCTTATTAATTTTAAAGAGATTTCGATTGATGCCGATCAAATTTCACTGGTTTAGGAGCATTTTGAGTTGGAAATAGTTTTTTTCTTTTTTCCAGTTTTGTTAAAAAGACGGATGAGATAAATCATATATATCTTGTGAGAATGATTTTTGTCAAGATCACCCAAGATAAAGTTGGAGAAACATATATATGTATGGCAGAAGATATATTGTATATAATCAATGCTTGGACTTCAAGACAAGGGTGAAATTTGACGAGCTTGTAAAACTGCACAGTTATAGAAGGTTTTGATTGGTTTTGGTGCATAATGAAATTTCAGCCACAAATTTGGGGACCCAATGGGGCCACCACTTTGTTAATTCCAAAAATACCAGTGTCCATGTATGTTACTCCAAAATGCTATACGGGTGTGTACTTAGTGTTTTTCGGCAATTACATCATTAGCCCTTGACTACAGTTATCTATATTTTAAATTTTTATCTCTACTACAATCAGTCCTCGTAAAATAAGAGGAAAAAAAGAATTCCGTACTTCAAAGCCTAAAACATCACATTAATAATCAGTATAATTCTTAATTTTGGGATGACAAATCTATTCAAAGGCCGGAGACAGTCATACATACAGGTGACCAATAAGAATTATGTGCCATGGTAAGAGGCTAAGAGCTAATTTTTTTAGAATGAATTATAGCCCGCGACTAAATCATTCCGAATTAATGTTATTATTTCAATTTTCAACTTTCTCAAATATCCAAATACTCTACTCATAAAATATGAGTCTCATCACTTATTTTTTCTCTCAATTTATTCTCTCTCCATCACTTCTCTTATACTCATATGGATATTAAAATAGAATTTTCCTTTCCAAGTCTTAACAATATGTAGGGGGTTAGTAATCAACAATAATAGCTTCTTCTTCTTCTTTTTTTAATCTATTTGTAAAACCAGTTATATTTTTTAATTAATGATATCATTTTTAATTATTTTTTAATTGATGTTGGAAAAAAAATATGAAAATAAGATTTAATAACTTTTTCAATCTTTTATATGTTTTTAGGTTTCAATGAATCAAGTCCTTTTTTAGAGGATAAAAGTTTGAATTCATAACCCAAAAAAAAAAAAAAAGATTGAAATGGCATATTATTCGTGAATAAAAGCTTAGCTTAAGGAAAAAGCTCATCCAAGTTAAGGAAAAATCTAAAAATTGAATTAAAGTTATATCAATGCATGAGTGGAAAATTTACCGGGTGAGTTAACTCAAACATATGAAGATATCCATAGAAATATATTTGGAACCTAGAAAATGTCTATTTTCATATATTAGAATTCAATTTCGTGCAACATTTAGAAGCTTTTAACAAATTTTTCATTGCAAGAATTGGATTAATAATTTAATTCGCACGAGATTAAAATGATAAAGAAGTGATTTGCAAACATCATGTGATGCAAATAAAACAGTACTATAAGTTACGGAATAAACGGTAGAAGAAGCTTAGTTGTCATAAATAATATTCTGTCACACACGTTGAACTTCATGCCTCATAGCTGTATCAACTATGCTCCAAAACCAGCTAATTTTGCATCCTCCAGTTGTTTTACATTTACTATTGGCTGCTGTAGTGTAGAAGTTGTGATTAATGCATAACTGTCCATCTAAACAATTAGAAGAAACCAAGAATACTGAATGCCACGTGAACTATTGTATTTTAGATGTCCAAATCTATCAAAAATAATTTATTTTCATTTTAAATTACACCAAGACAGACTTTTTTTTAAAAAAAAAAACTGAAAGACCGACATCTTTATACATTACTATATTGAATGTATGGATTGCTATATACTATCACATTATTTTTTATATTTGT
This sequence comes from Dalbergia cultrata, assembly GCA_031216105.1. Taxonomy (NCBI): domain Eukaryota; kingdom Viridiplantae; phylum Streptophyta; class Magnoliopsida; order Fabales; family Fabaceae; genus Dalbergia; species Dalbergia cultrata. The sequence continues at coordinate 4,157,345 of CM062348.1, read as the reverse complement.
AAATCATCAAACAAGGTGTACATGAATCATCCGGTATAATAACATTATTTATTATAAAAGGTGGTGAGTAAGTTTCTGATACTGATAAATGATGTGTATTTGCTAATAATTAATCTTACATTGATAGCTTAGACATGATTTTGACTAAGGTTATAAGTTATTACATTGAGTGCATAAATCGCAATATACATTCAGATAATTCACTATTTATATTCTTGTCACAAAATGTTGTGGATTATTGATGCCCAAATAATAATGTTATTGTATATCGATATCAATTTTGGAGCAGAAATATCAAGAACAAGTGCACGTGAACCATGTATACAAAGTTCGAGGAGCTGGTTGTCTTTGCAGCCTAAATCCCTTCGAACCACTCATTGGTTGCACTGTCAGTAGTGAGGCCAAAAACTGCTGATTAAAAAATGAGCACAGAACAGAAGGGAAGAGAACCAAATGAGTCTGAGAATAAGAAGAAGAGAGTAGAAGAAACACAGAGAGAAAAAGAAGCACAACAGCCTATTCAGATGAAGATACAAGGCTGTGAGGTTGAGGCCATTGGCATCAACTATACTATCCACACGCACAAAACGGAGCACCCTTTTAAAATCTTCAACAAATCTCCACAACTTGACACAGATGAAGATGCTAAAGAACCAGAAGTGGAAGCAAAAGCTGGGAAAAGATGCAGTGGAGTAAGGCATGTCCTCAAGAATGTGTCTTGCCGAGCCAAGTCATGGGAAATCCTTGCAATTGTTGGGCCAAGTGGGGCTGGAAAATCATCACTGCTTGAGATTCTTGCTGGTAAAGTTGCTCCACAAAAAGGGTCATTGGTGGTGGACCACAAGCCTGTGGACAAAGCTCAGCTCAGGAAGCTTTCAGGTTATGTCACACAGAAGGACACTTTGTTTCCCTTACTTACAGTTGAAGAAACCATGATGTTCAGTGCAAAGCTGAGGCTAAGGCTTCCTCAGGAGCAACTCCACTGCAGGGTCAAGTCACTGATTAAGGAGCTTGGACTTGACCATGTTGCTGGCACTAGAATTGGTGATGAGAGGGTCCGAGGCATATCTGGTGGTGAGAGGCGCAGGGTTTCTATTGGTGTTGAAGTCATACATGATCCAAAAGTGCTGATTCTGGATGAGCCAACCTCTGGTCTTGACAGCACTTCTGCTTTGCAAATTATTGATATGCTTAAGGTCATGGCTGACACAAGGGGAAGAACTATAATCCTTAGTATCCATCAACCTGGGTTCAGAATAGTGAAGCTGTTCAATTCATTGCTGTTGTTAGCCAATGGTTCTGTGTTACATCATGGCACTGCTGATTTGCTAGGTGTGAATCTAAGACTAATGGGTTTGGAGCTTCCCCTTCATGTCAATGTGGTTGAGTTTGCCATTGAGTCCATTGATACCATTCAGCAACAGCAGAAACGCAAGGAGTTTCAGCTAGAAACGCCGCGGCGATTGACAGGTACAGTGCAGCAGAAGAAAGGTGGTGATGAGCCAGGTGAGTGTAAAAGTGGTAAGTTTACTCTACAACAGCTGTTTCAACAATCCAAGGTGATTGATGAAGAAATCATCAATGCTGGCATGGATTTCACTTATGATTTTGCTAATTGTAGATTGAGAGAAACTGTGATTCTCACTCATAGGTTCTCCAAGAACATATTTCGTACAAAAGAGCTGTTTGCATGTAGGACTATTCAGATGCTAGTTTCTGGGCTTGTTTTGGGCTCTATCTTTTGTAATCTCAAGGACAATCTAGAGGGAGCAGAAGAAAGGGTGGGTTTATTTGCTTTCATATTAACATTTCTGTTATCAAGCAGCATAGAAGCTCTTCCAATTTTTCTGCAAGAAAGGGATATTCTGATGAAGGAGACATCTTGTGGAAGCTACCGTGTATCATCCTATGCTATTGCCAATGGCTTAGTCTACCTGCCATTTCTTCTCATCCTAGCCATTTTGTTCTCAATACCCTTATACTGGCTTGTTGGGCTCAACCGGAATTTCATGGCTTTTCTACACTTCTTGTTGCTGATATGGTTGATTCTCTACACTGCCAACTCAGTTGTGGTGTGTTTCAGTGCTCTGGTGCCTAATTTCATTGTTGGCAATTCAGTGATTGCTGGTGTCATCGGGTCATTCTTCTTGTTCTCTGGATACTTCATTTCAAATCAAGAAATTCCAAATTACTGGATTTTCATGCACTATATATCTCTGTTTAAGTATCCCTTTGAAGGGTTCCTAATAAATGAGTTCTCCAAGTCAGGGAAATGCTTGCAGTACATGTTTGGGGCATGCATGTTGAGGGGAGAGGATGTGCTCAAAGAAGAAGGTTATGGAGGGGAGAGTAGTAGATGGAAG
>CM062348.1:3504482-3554482 GCA_031216105.1 Dalbergia cultrata | reverse complement strand
TGATATTATTTCTATATTGATATGATTTATTTTAAAACTTATATAGTAAAATATTTTTAAAATTTTGTTTCTTGGTTGCAAAATTTTATAATTTTACTATATAGAATATCTAAATTCTTATATATTGTTCGAATGTCAGATTGACTCGATACAACTCAGGACATAATCGGATTATTATCGGATCGAATTCATATTTATACAATTGATCTAATCTAAAAATCGAATCAAATTCAAGTCTTATTCAACCCGGCCCAATCATTCCCTTATTTATCCCCTTACTGTTCTGTTGTTTACATTGGCTAGTTGTCCGAGTCTGTCGAGGGAAGAGGGTTTCCTTTCCTGTATTTCTCAAACTACGGTAGACCAATCCTGGCCATTAAAAACATTATATTTTTGTGATAAAAAATAAAAATGAATTATAAATGTAGCTTCTTCATAAGTACGGACCATTGGATGAGGATATGTACAAGATGCAGAAATATTCTGAATGCAGAGGATCCTTTTTCGTCAGATCGGACTTTGGAATCAGTAAAGTATGTCAGAGAAAAAAAAAATGATAAAATACAAGAACACAGACAATACACATAGCCTCATTCTTTCTTAAAACAAGCAGTCCGCCCCACCTCTTTAAACCACCGTCAAAGTGTTTAACGACTGTTAACCGTAGTGAGGATTTTATACGCAGAGACTTAGCCAATCTCAAACCCCATTTCACCAACTCCGGTTAATAGTGTCTTGCCCAAGATTATACAAATGGTTTCTATCTCTGCACTTCTCCATTGCTCACCCATTGTCTTCACTTTTGTTTTTTTTTTTTTTTTGGCACGTTGATATGGGTCACTCTTACCTGGACCTATGTTGTCCAAATATCTTTGACAATATCTTTATTTCATTCATCAAAAGATGCTAATTCCGTTTAATATGTTCTTACCTTTAGCTGATTTAGGCTTTGTATTTGAAATTTGATTTTTTTTTTCTTGATACTGACACCGTAACAGTGCTTATGCTGGATGTAATATGAAGTGATACGTATAATTTTGAGTTTCTCCACTTATGAACATTGCTCTTGTCTGATGAATATTAGTGTTGGCTTAGCATCAATGAGAAGTAATATTTATTCTTCAAGTTTAATTACATATATTATTGTTTCGAAGGAATCTAGAACCGGATTTGAGTTGGAACAATAACTATTTGGTGGAACTATATCCTTTCTTTTCTACTATGTTATATATCATTTCGATCCCATGTCCATTTAATTTCACTATGCTTGAGTTGCTCAAACTAGTGAACAAATAATCCGTTTCGCTACAAATTTGAAGTTGAAGCCATATTGAACAATTTTCCATATTGAACCTATGATCAATCTTTATTTTTGAGCAAATACCCTCACTTATCCTATATATGTTAGTTTGCATACGGACGTAAGGTAAAAAATAGCTTATTGTGGAACTTTGGCTTATGAAACTTAAGTTGTTTAAGACTCAAGTTAAGTCCATGAAATCTTTTTTAAGATTATGATCATCTTCAAAATTGCATTGGGGTATTATTTATTTTTGTGCTGCTTTCCTGCCTTAATTCATTAAGGTTCAATTTTATAGAAATAGGGTTGTCTGTGCTTTTAACGTGGCTTACAATGGCATTTTCTGCAAATATTGGTGGTTGGATTGCAGACACTCGAGAGAGAAAGGATACAAGAGCGAGCAAGGCATCTTTAAGAGAGAACCATGGTTAAGCTCAAGTTAATAATTTGACGGTGGTTTGAAAGATGGGATGGGCTGCATATTTTAAGATGGGTAATGCTATTTCAACATCTAAAAAGTGGGTGTCTATTTTAGACATCTACTTTATAATCATTAAATGTGATGAATGTTAAGGATAAGTGGGGACATTCATCACATTCAATAGATATAAAATGAATGTCTAAATAGATCCCTATTTTTTGATGTTAAAGTATCATTTCTCTTTTAACATAGAATACAGTTATGTGTCATCTGGCAATACCTCAAAGAGTGTTTTTGTTTTTGACCCAAAAAAAAAAATATAATAAAGCAGGTACTTCCTCTTTCCAATGTGTCGGTATACTGATTATTAATAAAAAATAGAGAGGGGGTTTGTTTGTCCGAACCAAGCTATGATCCCATCTTGTCAACACGACATAAGTGTTGGGTTTCGGGCTTGTTCTATATTATTGTAATTTTTTAGCAATGTTATTTATTTAAATATATTTTTTTTTTCAGATTTATAGACTTTTCATTTTTTTTTCATCACATGATCAATTGTTTGTATTGGACTCTCTACCGAAAATATTGCTGGTATTGGACTTTTTGTCTGTAAACCATGTTGCCAATGGAACCCATTGATTTTATATTCTCTTGCCGGCTGCAGATTAACTGCTCCAGTACTGTATTCTGATTAGTTTTTCTTGGTTTTTGTATGATACTGTATTATCTCTCTCTCTATAGTTTATACTATATTTTTGGTAACCTCTCTCTTTACACTCGGCACTCTATAAGTTTATATTCAAATTTCCTGGGATTGTTCATAATATATTTTTATTTTTGACCCTCATACAGAAACTAGTTCGCACTACTGTCGTATTAACTATAGGTGGTTTGTTTATTTAAAAAAAAATCTCAATAAACTACAATTTCTTTACAAAGCATTTTTACAATAACAACATTTTATAAAGTATGCATCTTAAAAATATTTTAAAAACATTTTTCCCAGTTCCAATAACCAAATTATACATTTTTTCTGCATATTTTATAAATTTGGTTTAACTAATTTGTAGGTTTCTATAGTCTGTAAAATTTTATAATCATATTCTTAATTTATAATATAGTCTCTAGACTTACTTACCATTACAAAAAAAATTCCCCGGCTGAACAAAGAAAAAAAAAAAGAGGAAAACAAATGGAAACAATCAAACAAGTCCCTTTTAAATTCAACGAAATAATAAAAGGCTTAATTTTGATGTACGAACATATAAAACTCTTTTACACTGTTATCTAATTAAATCTCTTCTTTTGTATAATTTTTAAGTAGTGGGGTGAAAAAATAATTATATTTACTTATATATTATTATATAATTGGATGAGTGTGTAAAAAAAATTTACATTATTATTATTATATTCCAATTAAATCCATTAATAAAAACATGTCACGCAGGCATATATACAGGAAAAGGTCAAGATCCTATCTAACCCGAGTACATTGGTTAAGGGGTACCAAAAGGCATAGTATTTCTTTTCTTCAGTAAATAAATTGGGAATCATATATAAACTCTATCCTTGGGTTTCACTCACATGTTGTACGTATATACAATACAATCATCGCAAACAATTCCACGGAATCATTGATAAGAAGTTAAACACACGGGATTATATATTTGACCCAAAAAAAAAAAAAAAACCACAAAGCTAAAAACAATGCAACTTGTGAGTGAACTCGTCAACTCGTTTACGGGCAATAATATTCAATAAAAATGAGAGACCATATCTAGTTTAGTATGTTGAAGATGAAATGGTAAAAAATTGAGTTGGTTATGGAGAGTGGGAAAAGTACCATGTTTGTATGATTCCCCTTGTAAGGGTGGAGAGGAAGGGCGAGCACTGGAACAGCGGAAACAAGAACATGGCAGCAAAATATTACTACTGTTGTTGTTATTATTATAGCTGCTGAAAAGTGGAAGCTGTGATTGTGAGTGCCACCGCTTCCACCACCACCACCACGCGTCGATTGTGTAAGTGCTTCTGCAGGACACTTGTTCTTCGGCATGGCGTTCTCTCTGAGCTCTCTAGGAATCGGTATCTAGATCTCTTTTTTCTTTCCTGATCAGCACGGCACTACTAGGTTCTGCGTGCGTGCTGCGTAAGTCAAACGTTGTAGCTCAAGTATCTGTTTTGTTTTGTAGAGGTGTTCAATACCTGTTACGTCCCGTAAATCTACTTGTGTGGTTAGTGTGTTCAAAAGGTAACTTTCATCATTGTTATTGGTTCGCATCAAAATTCAATATTTTGATAAACAAAGAAATAATAGATGCCAAGAGATGACGAGCAAACGTGATGTTTTCTTTTAATTGGTCATAGTCAAATATTTATATTGTAGATGGTGCCAAAGATGCGCATTCGCAAGCTAGTTGACGTGAATATTCTACGCTTTACAAGTTACAAGAGCATACGTTTCTGCTAACCTCCATTTTGGAATGTACCCATCAGATGCGCCAAACAAGAAAAAATATCTACATGGAACTCGAAAACGAGATGAAAAAAATATCTTCATACGCCCTAATATATCCACATGCTTCATTCTTAATGTTTTTGGTTTGATATATCAATTTGATCAATCTATGTTCACACATCTTGATATATATATCGGATCTTTCTTTTTGTATTTGGATTTGATATATCTCGACTGTAACGGAACGCATGGGATAATTCTTAACCTGTTTTGATTTATTATTACCATACGCGGTTTCCCTAAAACTACTTGTGTGGGGTCAATCATACGTACCCACCCAACCACCCACGACATAATTGCGTCCTATAGACTATACTGATAAGTTCCATCGACCGAAGAAATTATGCCACAATAAGATTTATCTATTTTTAATAAGAAAAAGGTTAGGCTGGGTAGTCTAATTTACCCTCAAGATTTGCCACAATACATCTCTCTTAAAAAAAAGTACTTCCCTATTTTTGAACGCACAACCTTATGAATAAAAGCTCACTCAATTTTTAATGAGCTAACTCCACTGGCTATGCAGCAATAAGATTGTACTTTGTGGAAACTGAAAAGCATAAGCTAAATGTAATGCTTGACTTAGTCCGGGGAAAGACAAGTCATCTCACAACCAACATGTTGTTTGTCGTTTTGTTTGGATTATAGTCAACCTTAGTATCTGGTGGGTCTGGTGCTCTGCAGGCTCTAGCGCGTTGACGTCCAAACGGACAAGGTGGCAATTAAGCCGTATATAGCGACATCGTTGGCTGCTTCATGTGCCAATTACCGACACCGTCAGTGGTTATACTACGTCGATAGTGTGTTCAATATAAATTATGTTCACATAACATAACTCTTACACTATCTTTTAATTTTTAAGGCTTGATTAATGCCTGAAGACGAACCCTTAGTGAAATTAGAGTTTAAATATATGCATAATAGCTCTACAAAACAAGTAGATTTATGGGACGTAGGCAGTTGTTGGCCGAATCAATATAAATCTTCTGAATCAAGTATTCTCTTTTCCTTCTTTCTTTTGAATTTATTTTCAACTTAGCATAAATATTTAGATTATTTTCTTTCACTGTTAGCTTATTTATTCAATTTGCTGTATTCAGAAAGTTACCTTTTGAACAAACTAACCATACTTCCGCTATTATGCAATTAAACGTCCCGTAAATCTCGCCCGGTTCGAAGTTTATTAGGATGGATTTGGATCTTGAAATTTAATTCAATATATTTTTTGGGCCGAGTTCGGGTGATACATCAGGTTGACCTAACTCGGTCTAATGTCAAACAATTATTTAAGAGATATATTTTTATAATAATTTATGAAAAATATAAGATTTTAAAGCTCAATTAATATATTTTACATAACTTGATATTATTTCTATATTAATATGATTTATTTTGAAACCTATATCGTAAAATATTTTTAAAAGTTTATTTCTTATTTGTAAAATTTTATAACTTTACTGTGCAGATATCTAAATTCTCATATATTGTTCGAACGTCGGGCTGATCTGATATGACCCAGGACATAATCAGGTTATTATTGAGTCGAATTTATATTTATAAAATTGACCCAATCTAAAAATCAGATCAAATTCAGATCTTATCCAACCCGATCGAATCCGTTCCTTATTTTACCCCTACTGTTCTGTTTGTTTACATTGATTGGTCGTACGAGTCTGTCGAGGGAAGAGGGTTTCCTTTCCTGTATTTCTCAAACTACGGTAGACCAATCTTGGCCATTAAAAACATTATATTTTTGTGATAAAAAATAAAAATGAATTATAAATGTAGCTTCTTCATAAGTACGGACCATTGGATGAGGATATGTACAAGATGTAGAAATATTCTGAATGTAGAGGATCCTTATTCGTCAGATTGGACTTTGGAATCAGTAAAGTATGTCAGAGACAAAAAAAAAGTGATAAAATACAAGAGCACAGACATGACACATAGCCCCATTCATTCTTAAAACATGCAGTCCGCCCCACCCCTTTAAACCACCGTCAAAGTGTTTAACGACTGTTAACCATAGTGAGGATTTTATACACACAAACTTAGCCAATCTCAAACCCCATTTCACCAACTCTGGTTAATAGTGGCTTGCCCAAGATTATACAAATGCTTTCTATCTCTGCACTTCTCCATTGCTCACCCATTGTCTTCACTTCTGTTTTTTTTTTTTTTTTTGGCACATTGATATGGGTCACTCTTACCTAGACCTATGTTGTCCAAATATCTTTTACAATATCTATATTTCACTCATCAAAAGATGCTAATTCCGTTTAATATGTTCTTACCTTTAGCTGATTTAGGCTTTGTATTTGAAATTTGATTTTTTTTTCCTTGATACTGACACCGTAACAGTGCTTATGCTGGATGTAATATGAAGTGATATGTGTAATTTTGATTTTCTCCAATTATGAACATTGCTCTTGTATGATGAACATTAGTGTTGGCTTGGCATCAATGACAACTAATATTTATTCTTCAAGTTCAATTATATATATTATTGTTTCGAAGGAAAACCGGATTTGAGTTGGAACAATAACTATTTGGTGGAACTATATCCTTTCTTTTCTATCATGTTATATGTCATTTCGATGTCTCTCCCATGTTCATTTAATTTCACTATGCTTGAGTTGCTCAAACTAGTGAATAAATAATCCGTTTAGCTACAATTTTGAAGTTGAAGCCATATTGAACAATTTTCCATATTGAACCTATGATCAGTCTTTATTTTTTAGCAAATACGCTCACTTATCCTATATATGTTAGTTTGCATACGGACGTAAGGTGAAAAATAGCTTATTGTGGAACTTTGGCTTATGAAACTTAAGTTGTCCAAGACTCTAAGTTAAGTCCATGAAATCTTTTTTAAGATTATGATTGTGAACACCCAATTTTGTTCGATCCATAAAACAAAAACTCCAAAAATTAGCATATTTCATAATTTAATCCTTGTTTTGTTTAAACTAAATACACTTTACTATTTTGCATTTCAACCCATTTTCGGATTTCTTTTTTTAGCCCATTTGCACCTAAAAAAAAAAAGAGAAGCCCAGCCCAATCTATTTCCATTCAAAAATAAAAATAAAACAAAAATAAAAGGACAAAAGAATGTCACACACTCATGCTCCTGTATATCCTTTGCCAAATACCCGTTAAGCAATAACAAAATTGGGATGAGGAAAAGTGGAAATAATAAAAAGGAAAGTGTGGACACAATGATGGTGTCTTCTCCATCATTTGCAAAATGGGGAAATTCCTTCGGTGATGAGCTGGGAATCAGATAGAACTAGCCTGTAAAAAATGAGATAAGTAATGATTTTGGTCAAAAGAGAGTTAGAGAGATAAATTAGATGATGCTCGGGGAGGGGGGATCACTTTTCATTCCTAGTCTCTATTCTTCTGGGAAAAAAAAGGACTCAAAAGGAGCCATCATAAGGGGATTTTAAAAAAAAATGCTGGCAGAAGATACATAGACGAATTAGCATTCTTGTTGCTGTTTTTAGTCATTAAAACTAGTCATATTTGGTCAAAGTCTTTGACAGAAAGAAAGAAAGGAGAAAATCATAAGGACGAATCCTTCACTCTTCTTACCCCTTAGCTACACCAGAGATATCTTCTCAGCCTCCTGCATCAATCAGAGCAAACGAAAATCAAACAAGAAAAAAAGGTAGAGTTGTCTTACATTGGTCCAAGTTGCATTTCTTTTACAAACTAATTTGTTTGTGAAGCCAACCTCATAAAACAAACATATTCCAAACCCCATAACCAAATCTCATCCACACTCAATCCATGAATACGATTCTTCCAATATTCACCACATAGACTCAGTCAACCCAAAAAAAAAAAAAAACAAACCTCTGTTCCAAACATTTTTTCAGTCAAATTCCAAACAAAGAAAAAAAATCAATTCAGCAATTACATTCTAGACCACCACACACTGACAACAAACACCAACTGAACTCCAAAAAGAAAATGAAAGAAAGAAAGGAGTAGTGGTCATGGTTGTTACCTCCACGGGAATGGCCGCTGCAGCCCCAACTCTCTGCCCAGCCGCGGCAGCGGCGTTTCCCCTTTCTCGGCCTTCATTTTTGCGGCTCTCCTCCCCTGCCTAGCCACGCGGCGTCTTTATCCCTGCCTAGCCGCGCGGTGTCTTCTTCCTCTCCTCTCCAACAGCCGTGCGGCCTCCCTCTTCCACTATCGCCGCGAACCCCACCCCGCGATAGCACCAGAACCGACACCATCCCCTATGGCCAAGCTCGCACCCAGCACCTCCATGCGCGAAGCTCCTCTTCCCCTGGCCACCTTTTCTTGGCCGCGGATCAGCCACCAGCCCCCCTCTCCTCACCAGCTCGCCGCACGCCTTTCCCTTTTCCTCCTCAGTCGCGAACCCCATTTCCCAGCTGTGATCTTCCCCTGCTTCTCCTCTTCACAACCCTCAACTTTCAGATCTGCCATTAACAAACCCAAACTCAGCCACTTCAACCACCACGGACATTCCTTCCTCCTCCCACACCCCGATCTGGCCACAACCCCTCCCTGCCATGACCGCGTTCATCATTTTCCTTTGCTCCCAGATATGGCGCGAACTCCCTGTCCCCCAGCTCCACCGCGCGCACCCTCCATCTCACCTTCTCTCTTTTTCTCGCGAGCTCTCTCTCTCCTCTCCATCTGCTCATTCCTTTCCTCTCACCCTCTCTCTCCCTTTCTCAATCTCTGTATGTGGTTTGTGTGTAGTGAACAAAGAAAGAATGAAACCCCAAGCCCACATTCCAGACCCCCTGTTTAATTTCGTATGCACATATTCCTTTTCTTTATTTTTCATTTAAGTTAATTGCATTTGGGTTGTTTGGGCTTGTTTGGAAATTCACTTGGGTTTGAATATGTGGGTTTGTTTGAGTCCGAAAATAAAAGAGAATGGTGAGGATGTTCAGATTTTTTTTTAAAAAAAAGAGAAATATAGTGATAAATTAATCAAGCTATTTCAAAGGAAAAAAAAGGGAATGTTTGGATTGTTCTTGTTATTTTATTTATGTTTGGGCTTTTGGATGTATTGGATTATTAGTATTGTTTTGATTTTGATTTTTGGTTAAGTCAATTCTTTTCTTTTAATAAACAATGAATGTTTTATTTTTGTCATGAAAATTTGTTCTAACTTTTAAGATAAAAATGTAAGTGATCGATGATTCAATTTTCAAGATTAGAGTTAATTTAGCCGCGACGGCTTATTAATTCTATATTCCATAATATTTTAGCTGTGACAGTTTGATATTCTAGAATTCTTTATTTTCAAAAATAAAATCCACCCACAACTATTTTACAGAACTACGTGACTTTGAGTTCCTCATTGCACCAAGGGATACGTAGGAGCAGGTATTCCCTGTCAAACCAAAATTAAATTTCATAATTTATTGTTTTACCTTTAAATATTTTTTATGCACTTTATTCTTTAAAATTTAAATTAATCAATTATTAGTTAAATATTTTATTTTCAAATAAAGAAGTTAATTTAGCCGAGACGGCTTGTTAACTGAATGTTTTGGACATCTAAGTCGTGACAACTTGATGTTTCAAATTTTCAAGCTAAAATTAAATTTTATGATATTATTTTATTCTGTTTTGCATGTAAATATTTTTGTCCATTATTATTATCGTTATTGTAAATATTTATTTATTTATTTATTTATTATTATTATTATTATCATCCTTCTCTTTCTTTATTATTTTAAGTTAAGTTAATCATTGAAATGTATATATTTTATTTCAAATAAAGATGTTAATTTAGCTGTGACGGCTTGTTAACTCAATATTATGGATACCTGAGCTGTGACAGTTTGGTACTCCAAAACTTCCTTATTGTAAGAAAGATTTTCCTTCATAATTTCCTTAAGATAAAGGTGTAAATAAATATTTTGAAAGGTTATTAATCATTTGCACAATTCAATTAAGGTAATCGTAGTAATACGGATGTATCAGGGGTGCTGCGAAAATGAACTTTTTGCCCTTCCTTTAGCATAATCGACTCCCGAATTCAAATTTGGTTTCAAAGATCATTTATTCAAATAAAATGGTTTTCTTCCATATTTTTCCAATTTAATAAAACTTGGTGGCGACTCCAATCTTAAACAAATCTCATTTTTCACCGTCCCGTCGCGATCCCGGTTGCCACAATGATCATCTTCAAAATTGCATTGGGTTATTATTTATTTTTGTGCTGCTTTCCTGCATTAATTCATTAAAGTTCAATTTTATAGAAATAGGGTTGTTTGTGCTTTTAACTGGCTTACAATGGCATTTTCTGCAAATATTGGTGGTTGGATTGCTGACACTCGAGAGAGAAAGGATACAAGAGTGAGCAAGGCATCTTTAAGAGAGAACCGTGGTTAAGCTCAAGTTAATAATTTGACGGTGGTTTGAAAGATGGGATGGGCTGCATATTTTAAGATGGAATACAGTTATGTGTCATCTGGCAATACCTCAAAGAGTGTTTTTGTTTTTGACCCAAAAAAATAATAATAAAGTAGGTGCTTCCTCTTTTCAAGGTGTAGGTACCGTGATTATTAATAAAAAATAGAGAGGGGGTTTGTTTATCCGAACCAAGCTACGATCCCATCTTGTCAACACGACATAAGTGTTGGGCTTGGGGTTTGTTCTATATTATTGTAATTTTTTAGTTGTTATTTATTTAAATATAAATATTTTTTTCAGATTTATAGACTTTTCATTTATTTTCATCACATGATCAATTGTTAGTATTGGACTCTCTACCAAAAATATTGTTGGTATTGGACTTTTGTCTGTAAACCATGTCTCCAATGGAACCCATTGATTTTACATTCTCTTGCCGGCTGCAGATTAACTGCTCCACTACTGTGTTCTGATTAGTCTTACTTGGCTATTTTGCGTTTTTGTATGATACTGTATTATCTCTCTCTTTATAGTTTATACTATATTTTTGGTAAAATCTCTCAGTACACTCTGCACTCTGTAAGTCTATATTCAAATTTCCTGTGATTGTTCATATTATATTTTTATTTTGGACCACTCATACAGAAACTAGTTCGCACTACTGTCGTACTAATTATAGGTGGTTTGTTTATTTAAAAAAAAATTCTCAATAAACTACAATTTCTTTACGAAGCATTTTTACAATAACAATATTTCATAAAGTATGCATCTTAAAAATATTTTAAAAACATTTTTCCCGGTTCCAATAACCAAATTATACATTTTTCTGCATATTTTATAAATTTGGTTTAACTAATTTGTAGGTACCTATAGTTTGTAAAAATTTATAATCATATTCTTATAGTGAATGAAAATTTATAATATAGTCTCTAGATTTACTTACCATTACAAAAACAATTCCCCGACTGAACAAAGAGAGAAAAAAAAAAGAGGAAAACAAATGGAAACAATCAAACAAGTCCCTTTTAAATTCAACGAAATAATAATAGGTTTAATTTTGATGTACCAACATATAAAACTTTTTTATACTGTTATCTAATTAAATCCCTTATTTCGTATAACTTTCAAATAGTGAAATGAGAAAATAATGATATTTGCTTATATATTATTATATAATTGAATGAATGTATAAAAAAATTTTATACTATTAATATATTTCAATTAAATCCAATAATAAAAACATGTCACGCAGGCATATATACAGGAAAAGGTCAAGATCCTATCTGACCCGAGTACATTATTTGTTTTGATAACTATTAAATCAGATAAGACTTCCATACAAGGAACTCGTAAAATAATTGTGCAACGATGGAAGCAGATAACGAATACCATGCGAACTTAACATCTTGGGAAAGAGTCAAGATCCTTCCAGATGGTGACCCAATACGTTATTCCTTTCACACTTTAAAAGCAGATAAGAATAAGATCACAAGAAACTTATTTATAAAATCATTTCTATACCCATACAACAAGATAAGAATTTTTCATACAAGGAACTTGTAAAATATGATATATTTTAGACATTATCTAAACCAGAGCAGTTGCCACCTCTTTAATTTCTTTGTCTACTGTAGGCGAATGGGACTCCCACTAACTTTTGATAAATATTTGAAGTACCGTGCTTTGCACCCACAGGAAGTCCCGTCGAAGAGCCTCCGAATCACAACCAGAGGAGCCTTTGCCCGATTGTGGTTGGGAATAAAAATAACAAAACTCTGGTTGCTTATCTGTCCACAACTCGACATCCTAAATTTGTCATTTTGCAAATGGGGGCATAAAAGTAAAATTGATCTGCCTATAGGCGGCTTCCTCTTAGAGCTTCATTTGTGTACTTCTGGTGCCTTGTCCTTCTAGGTCTCGCCTTGTAAAGTCAAAACTCGTATTGATGCGATGCACATCCTTCGTGGCATGCATAGAAACATAACAAATCAATAAAATAAAATAAAATCGAAGCCTACCTAACCCCAAGCACCCCACTTGCTGAAAATTGTCCATTTAAAAGCCTTCAATTCAACCAGCATTTTTCTCTGTAATTCTCCCTGACAAGGGAATAAAGACAAGTAGCATAATTAATAAGGAGAGTTTTGTCATAAATATGGAGGGTCTCCTACCTATGGTTTTCAGGGCAATCAAGAAGCACAGAACTCGCAGAAATTACCGGTGTCTTTCTTCAGGCTACAGCATCAACATGGTTGAGGCCTACCCTTTAGTTCAAGGCCACGGGTACCACTACGAGGAACCTTCAAAACAGAATGTGGTTGATGGTCGTGCAGAGAATAACTCTGGTCATCATCGGCGATATAATTCTGTTGGAGATTTCTATGATGGGTTCTCAACGACGCCTCATCACCAAATACAAATAGCCCGTGTTGGTGGTGGCCCTGCCGATTCAAAGCAACTCGTGAGGTTTAGGAGTCACAAATTGTTTTCATGTGTTACTGGTTAATGGTTAATTAAGGATATACATGTGAGTGTGGATTTTGAAGGGAAAGGGAGGGAAGTGAATGATTTATAATATAATTTTACACTCCGAGTTCTCCTTCTTTATTTTTCTCCAAAATCTAAATTCACAAACACACCTTAAAATCAAATCATCTGTATTGATGCTCAAATCGTGTAAATTGTAATTGTAGGAAGAATGAATGGTGTTGCTATATATAGTCCAGCTAGTTTTCAAGTTTTGTGGGAGTTTTACGTCGTCCGTTCCAAGTGCGAATTATATATCTGTTGAAAGCTCATATTAATTGTTTTGGTTGTCGCTAATTAACTTGCAATCATTAGTCTTTGAATCTACTTCCTTTGTTTAGAATTTGTTCTTCTTTCTGTGAAATTAAAGATCATAAATTCATAGGTCTTTGTGTGATTTTTTTAGCTAATGAAGCTGTTCTTATTTTTTTTTGAGGAAATCATCTAGCTATGAACTTTCCTATCTGAATTCAGAAGATCTGAAGAAGCACTATTATATTAGAAACAAGCAGATCGAGAAAGTAGTTTTATCTCTATAGCACACACATGGTCATGGTTGATGGCTTCCTTCAAATCATAGTTTTATCTATTGCGCACGCAAGCAGAATTGTGATTTTCAGATTTTGCCATTTTGATTTGGTATGTACAATCTTGTATACTCTAATATCCGAGAATGAGGGGACTAGTGTCATCCTTCTTTTGCTTATAGTTAATTATATGTAGTTTAATCAACGTTAAGGTGAAACTAGTTCCCTTTATGATTTGTAAAATGGGTATAATAAGTAACTCGAGAAGCGATGTAAGTCTACCTCCTTTGTCCAATCATATTTCATATTTGAATATAGTTTATTTTAACCGTTAGTTTTTTGGGTCAGCTCCATTTATTGTTTAAAAGAAATGATTTATTTTTCAAACAAATCCTTCTAAATAATTTCTTATTTACTAAATGAATGAATAATTAATTATTTTTAGTTATCAAGACATGGATTGTATCTACTCTTTTAGTTCATTTAATAATTAGGAGGATATTTTGAATTTTTTTTTGGAGGCTATATAATATTATTATTCTTTGTTTAATGATCTCTTAATTCCAATCGATATGATCAAGTTAGTTCAATCCCAAGAAAATACGTGCATGGCCAGCAGGACATAAGAAAAACATGGACCGGTAAGTTGCAAGTAAGTCTTTGCTTTGGGACAAAATTAGGAAATTAATTTTCAATTTTATAGTTTTCCCGCTGATTGACGACTTGACGTTTATATAGGTGGAAATATACTTTTCTAAACGAAATATCAGAAACAGAATGTGAAGGGGGAGAAAAAACTCGAAGGAAAAGGCACATTATTTCCTCCTAGAAATCGCATGTGTTCTTTTCTTCAGAATACCTGTCCTTCTAACTGTAGCTATCCCATTTGTCCATTACCGAGACAAATAGCTTAGAGTAAATTACACTAATCTCTCATTAAATCTAGTAAAATATAATTTGCATTCTAACTATTTTTAAAATCTGTAGATCAGGTTTCTGAATTTTAGAAAATCTTACATTGGTAATCGCCCCTAAGATTATTATAATTTGAAAAAATTATACTCATTTCTCCTGAGATTTGGTAAAATATAATCCACACCTTCTCTATTTTCAAAATTTATATGACAGGTCTCTGAGTTTTGAAAAATCCTATGTCGACCTTTTCTAAGACAGTTATAATTATTAAATAACTATATTATCTTTTTATTAATTGATAAAGACACACCAGCTTCTTATTTCTATAAAAAGAAGTACTAGGTATTCCAAAAGGAGTTTGCTCAAATTTTAAAATTTCTTATTGCATGCATTGGATTTTATTAGATAAGTAAAATTTTTTCTTACTATCTCTCTTTCTCCCGACCTCAAAGTGATCATACCCCTCTATGTGCATTAATTATTGATCTTGTTGATCTCTATTCTACAATCTTGTCCTTCTCACTTGAATGATCTTTCTTATGAAATGATGATCTTACTAATGAACCACATTTATAAAAGTCTAAGGGTGTGTTTGGTTTGTGAAAATATTTTATATTTTTATTTTCTGTTTTCATTTTCTGAAAGGGATTTTCATCTTTCGATTTTCACAATTAGAAAATGTGTTTGGTTTATAAAGGTAGATTCTATTTTCAGAAAGTGAAAATAATAAAAATATGTTTGGTTTGCCTGTTTTCAAAATGTATTCCTCAAAATCAGTTTTAAGATAATAAAAATATATTTAGTATTAAAATATTTAAAATTACATATATATATATATATATATATATATATATATATATATTTGATCTGCAGTGATTCATTTACCAAAAGAATTTATAAAAAATTCAAAATAACTTATAAAATATTAAGACTAAAGATAAAATAAATTACTCACTTTTGAGTTCTTTTATTGTTATTATTAACTTTGAACATGTATATAGATAAACATTTATTATATGAAATATGATATTTTAATGGATTTTTATTAAAATGAATGAATGTAAAGTATAATAAATAAAGAAAGACAACCAAAAGGTGAGGTGGTGGGGGGAGCAAAATAGAAATCAAGGTAGAGAGAGCACAGAAATTACCAAAAAGGGGGAGAAAAAAACAACAACAAATGCAACGGGAACCAAAATGTAAAGGCATGTGTTCCTCCAAAGGCTACTGAAAAATATCAAACATCCTGATGGCCTTAGACTTTCTCAAAGATGTTGCAAAATGGAGCCATAGCCGGAGATGACCTGAGTGCCAGCGATTGAGGAGAGTTTGGAAAGGATGGAGACTTAGGAAGAAAGAGAGTGGCAGAATGCAACGGGGGGAGGAGTGGTGGCTCGGCTTCGTGGGTGGAAAAGGGAACAAGTGAAGGACCTGGCATGGTGGTTTCAAGGGACGGTGTCAGTATGTGGAGCGAAGTGTTGAAGGGCCAAAGGGAGGGAGAGACAGATAGAGAAGATTGAATGCGGTTAATATTTCAAAATTGCCACCTCGTTTTCAATCCTTCCTTGTTTTCAAAATTTGCAAAGAAAATGTTGAAAATGAAGATTTATCCTTTCCAAATTTTCAGAGTTTTATGAAAATATTTCCTACAAACATTTTGAGAAATAACAAATCAAACATATTTTTAGTTTTGTTTTCCGTTTTCAGTGAAAATGAAAAGAGGAAATAGTCACACTCTAAGGAGCTAGTATACTTCGAAACTTGGCATGCATATAACAGTCTAATGTACGATTTCCTAAAATTCAAACATTCAACGTGCAAATTTTAAAAAAGGGAATAAGGGTTGCATTTTGCCAAATCATAGGAGAAGAAAGTGAGTATAATTTTCCTAATAGCTTTTTAAACACTGTAGTGTTAAAAATTAACAGCTCTATTTAAGAAACTGGAATTTATTTTTTATTTTTTTTTTGGTAGGGAAGAAACTGGAATTTACCAAAACATATAAAAAAATGTTCATGATACGAATGAAACTGTGCTTCGATATCCACAAACACAAAAACTGTGCTTCGATCTTAACTTATTATGTCACGTGTACAATTGGATTAACGTTTTTCATAGTCTCAAATCATGGGAGCCGCCCCCATCCTTTTACTGTCATTATCTCATATATATATAATATTGTTAATTTTCTTAAATTGAATTGTTTAATACAACCACGAAACAGTCCACGTTAGCCAAATGAAACTCATCGATGATTATCTCTATCACGTAAACGTACGTTACATATTTTGATTAAAATTTTTTATTTTAAGTTTTTCAAATTTTGCACATATTTATTTAAAGGTTATACATCCCTGTCATCAAAGAATAACGGTGCTTTACTATTATTAATCAAAGAGTATCGATGTTTACTTTTAACCAACCACCGCTGACTACAAGATCACATATCCAATAAATTTTATTTTCTTAAATTTCATGGTCTTCCTCTATTTGTCCACCCCGCTCCACCTAAACAATATAAACAATATTATCAATAAATTATTAATGTTTGGTTAATTTTGGTCAGTTGACGTTTATTTTTCTTTTAATTAAGTTATCAAATTTAATCTTGCGAATATAAGAAATATAGTACTAAAAAGACTTTATTCATATAGTATATCAATTAGACTCAGAATGGATTGATCGGGTCCAATAAATTATAAGTACTAGTCATTTAGACAAAAAAAAAATTAAAAGAATAACACAACTATATTTTCAACCATTAATTGGAATCTAGTTATTCTCATTCCATCCACTTTATTGAAAGCGCTTCAAATTTGTTATTTATCAAACTTATTCATTAAGAGCTATTTTAAAAAATATCTGAAATTAAATACTAAGTAAAAACTAACTAGAGTTGAATATTATGATAAACAACAGTCCTATTTTAGAAGGGAATCAACATTTAAATTTGAAAAAAATGTAATTATTAAAATACTTTTTAGTTAGTTTATAAAAATACTATGACAAAAGACTTGAATATATTTTTATCCTAAAAAAGAAAGAGAATTTTGGTTTTGATTACCAATTTTTTTTTTGTTGGTTTAAGTCCAAACATTGTTTATATCAGTTTAGTTTCAATTTTTATCACGTATGATTGCTGCTATCATATAAGATTAATAAATGATCTAACTTTCTGTCACATATATAGCTTAACAAAAAAGCCTAAAATCAATCAATTTTATAAATGTTCAAAACGAAACAAATGAAAAAAGAGGTTCCTATGGACCAAAATCAAAATTTGCTTAGAGGATGTTTTGTTTCAAAAACAGCTTTATGTTCTCATTTCATATTTTCAAGAGTCTATGAAGAAAATAATGCAAATTACAAAATTCATATTTCAATTATCATATGCGATACTCATTATTTTCTTCACATAATAATGAAAACACAAAACTAAATAAAAAATTAAAATTAAAATTAAAAATTACCTTATGAAATCAAACACACCCTTACTTTTAGGGACAAAAGCATATTTCCATGACGACAAAAATGTCATCAATGATTAAAAAAAAATAACTAGAAAAATAAATTTTGAGTTTTACATTTATATTGTCATTCAATTTAAATATTTTGTTTTACATGACTTTTCAAATAATGAGATAAAAGTTGACTTTACCTACTTATGTGATATTATATATTTTTTTGTCATATGATTAGATAATTGTATTAAAAAAATTTATACTTATCAACATTTTAATTGGCATATAATGATAATATAAAATATTTTTATAATGTCAGCCAATAAATAAATGATCAATCATTTATTATGGGTAGTTTTTTAAAATTTGAATTTAAATTAGTTATAAAATAATTTAATTTTTTTATTGACTAGCAGTATAAAGATCTTTACAATATTAATGCATGTCAATTAAACTTGTGTGAGCATTATTTCACGTTAAAAACCCGAGTCCGAATTATTAACCCGAAAGCATCTGTTTGCTCGACCGGGAGAGCCCACCCGAGCTAGTTACCGCTGGCTTTATATCATAGTGGAAATGGGCATATATAAATGACACATTTTAGGTTCAAATCCCGCGCCCAACTATTTGGGTTGCAGTTCGAGCCAAACCAGAGAGGGAGGGAGAGAGAGAGAGTAGAAAGAAGAAGAAGCGAAATGGTTCAATTGTGCTTCGTTCTGGATTTGCGGAGCTTGGCACCTCCACTGCTAAGAGACTTAAAGCAGGTGCACGCCTTCAACTTCACCACCTTCTTCCCTACAATGAATCTCTATGTTTTCAGCTTTTCTAAGCTCTCTAACAATCGTCGAAGCATCCACGCTATGGCACCATTCCTAATAACAGATCGCCGATTTCTGAATGTTCTATGCGTCGATTTTTCAGTCGCTGCTTCAGCTCGCTAATTTCTACGCCGTTTCAAGTTCTTCGTCGTCGATTTGGCGCAAATCATTCACTCTCACCGATAAGATCGGCTTGTGCTACGTCTTCAAGAATCGCTTATCTTCTTCTGACGAGGTACATTTTCACGAGCACAGAACAATACATTTTTTTTTTTCCAATTCCTGATTTGATTGATAAATTCGAACTGCACGAGCGAGACACGATAGTGTATTATCAATTTATGATCCATACGAGTTAGTAATAGAGTGTGAATCTGCTGGTAATGTAGTTAAAGATCGCTTACACTCCCACAGGAAACTTCGATCTACGCGATTTTCACCACGCTGTTAACAACTTGCCCTCAGATGCTTTTCTTCCTGATATCGATAACAATTCTGGTGTTCTCTCTCTCTGTAGAATTATATTTTCCTTTTTTCCTTTAGAAAACATATATTGAGATCTCTTGGTTATTAATCTTCAGATGTGATGATTTCAAATGTTTTGAGCGATCGAGTACTGTATTCATGGCAAGGTAAAGATATTGAGAGAAAAGTAATCTTCTTAACTTCGAGCTTGCCTGAAGATGTGGACTCTACAATGCAAAAAAGCCTCGTGGTGAGTCTGTGTATTCACGACATGGACTCTATGCTTTGAATGTTTTGTTATAATAAGCTTTACTTTTGTGGAAAAATTTAAATTGCTGTTCTTTTTTTTTTGTTTGGGAAAGGAAACTACTGTTTTATTATTATTGATTATTGATTATTGAATTTTCTTTTTCCAAAAGGATGCTGCAGATAAATGTGTTTCGGTTGATTTTGCTGTATTCCAGCAAAAGTCAAGCCATCTGACTGATACGCGTGAAAACATTAACAATTTTCGCCGTTGCATTTCTCATCTTGATAATTGCTCAATTCAGACCTATATACCAGGCAAAGTACTCCCACAATGTGTAGTGACCAAAATTTATTTCGCATACACTTGCTTTAGGATATAGTATTTGAACTTTGACTTTTCTGGAAAACATTAAGAAAAGAAAAATATCTGATAAGCTATTTTACAAGGCTTGGACCTGAGAAATTTGTGGGAACCGTTTGAAAAATTGCAGATTTTAGAGTGTTCCACAGCTTAGTTCAAAGATGGCTGCAGGTTTTGAAGGATGACATGGAGGAGCCATTGGTAGCTCGCCTCACTTTCAAGGACAATCTTTTAGATTCTGTGAACCATTTATTCTGCAACCTGTTTGCACTGGCAAATCCAATAACCAACGGCTTCAGTCAATGTCAGGTAACACCATTCCAAATCCATATTGATTAATCACTTCACCAATTCTGAGAGACCAATAGTTTTTTATTTTAAATTTAGAAATACCATGTCTGCAGTGGTTGTTTAGATTTGAATCACAAGTATTTTAGAATTTTGCAGGTTTGGGCTTTTTATTGATGGGTGAATATTTAGTTTTATAATGGGTTGAATCGTGAGTGCATAGGAGGGGAAAGATCTTGTTCTTGGTAAATCCTAGAGAAATCCAAGAACCAATCACCCTCTTCAAATTTCTGGCTTAGTACTACTATAGGCAGTTAGAGGAACTAAAATGCCTGGGGAATCTCCATCAATGGGTTAAATGAAAAACTACAATAGTGAGCTTGATAGTTGATACCTCATTTTCTCACTTAAGGTGGTACTTACCTAACTCATTTGTCAATAATTTGGAACTTCATCCCTCATAATCAATTTCCATTTCCAACATCGTAGACATATAACTAGTTAAATAAACGAACGAAATACTATGACAGTATGCTACCTCAGGTGGACGCCCTTTGTGGAAAAAAAACCTCACAGATTACTAATGTATTGTCTAAAGGAGAGTGCCTGAAGGATTTCTGTTTTTAGCACAGCCATTTTAACATATTTCCTATTCTGAAGATAATAAATCCATGGTTTGCTCATAGAAACTACTTCTAGGCTGCTTATGTTCTCGATGCAGTAGTATAGGACTCCTAAATTATTACAGTCATATTTCGTTGGGTACATCATAAAGAGTATGCTTCTATGTAGATTAAGCAAAACCCGTTAGGTTGTATGCCAGTACTGTAAAACACTTCATAAGGCCATGATAATGTGCTATTGAGTATATTAAACTAAAGCGAGCAATGCACATTGCTGGAGCAATCACCTGTTCCATTTTGGTTTTGCCATCTGTAAATCCAGAAGCAAAATGGAGACAGTATCCATGTTTGGAAAGATTATAAGTACAGAATGGGCGGTTTAATGATGCTAGTCATTTAGACCTCTAATAACATCAAGTAGGCCTATATCACAACAGCGAAAAGACCCTACCTAGAAGATAATAAACACGAAAACAGTGTAGTTGTAATGAGAGATAATTTCCTTTCCAAGTTCCCACCGTTTACTGATTATTTTCAGTACTACTGCTCTAGTTCCTAATTACTTCTGCCATTTGAATATCCTTTATTGCGTTTATCATGAAATCTCATGCAATCTAGTGGTTACCGAAGATTATTTTTTCTCTTTTTAATTTCACTTCCACTCATTTAAAGGAAAGAGGAGAAGCATTAATTATTGGAATTGTACAGACATGCAGATGTCATGGTATTCCTTTAGGGGATGTTGAAAAAAATTTCAACAGACTTTCTTGTCCAGTCACAGGCTGCAATCTCGAAACACGTGATGTTATTGAAAATTCTGTTCAAGTTGGTGAAAAAACAGTTCTGTTTCTTCCCTCATTCCATGATCCCCTGAAGTTCATGCAAGTTACTTCACCAATTGACATGACTGTTTCTGAGAGGATAAACTTGGCATCTCTTGATGAAGGTTTATATTTTAATTGTGCAATTTCATTTATATATACTTCATATTATTCTGCATCAAGGATATATATATATATATATATATATATGGATTTAATTGTCATGCACTGACAGTGTAAAGAAGTTTACATAGTCATCCAATCATGTTTTGCCATATAAGCCATGATAATTGATTTTTATACTTATTACTTGAAAAGTCATCAAAACGAAATATTTTGATTGGATGATAGTGTAAAATATTTTTACACTGTTAGTGTATCAAAATTAAACTATATATATATATATATATAACATTTCAATTAAGGGAGTTGCATTTTGGTTGTGTGATTACACAATTAACTTGATCAGTCTAGCATTGACGATAGTTATAATCTACTGGAGAGGAAGAAAACATCTTCACTCCCTTTAGTATGTATTTCTCACCTTTTCTTTTGCCCTTCTTTTATGGAGTAAAGTGAGTGATTAAGCAATTTCAGTGCACCTAGTATCTTATTTCAATTCCCCTCTTGTTGTTCCACCAACTTGTCACCAGGATGAAATCCAATATCTGCATTTTAAATATATATGCAGGTCTCATAATGGGAGCATCCTTTGTTGTGATTCCATCCCCTTATCATCCGATCGAAGCCACTTCCGACGATGCTGATCAGTCAGATATGAATGCCCAACGTGTGTAGAAGTCCCCACCTTTGCAATTCTGTTTATCTGTCTTCATAGCTCTAAGTTGTTTTCATTCAATTAATCAGATATTCTTCATTAACTTTATGTTTCTTCAATTATTCTGAGCATGGCTACAATGTGGCAGTTTTTCAAGGCCTTTCTAGTGTTCTACATTCAATGGACCAAGGTTTAATATGCTCTTCAAATTGTGATTTAGAGACAATGACAGAGGCTCCTTATCATTGCTATTATATGATGCAGCCATCAAATAACGGGCCAATGCTAATGAGGGTGAGAACTAGTCCTTCTCGCTCTTTATCCCTGTCATTCTCTTCGCACTCGCACATTAGAATGACAGTAACATTGCCAGTGCCAGTCTAGTTTCTTGCTGATGTGTGGTAGAATGTCGGTATTCTGGCTTGTATATCATGATGCTGATTCATCTCCTTTTATTGTAATGGTGTAATCAACATCCCGTCAAACATGCAGCGGCTTGCAGGGGCAGAAGAAGTTCTAAGAGTTCCTGACAATGGATTAGTTGATTTGTCAGTAAATAAGGAAATTGAGAACTCAGTTCAAGCCTGTCTGCTAAAGGTTGGTTTTAGACATTTGCCTGAATATGTCCCTCATGCATGAAGTTGTAGTCTGGGTTTCTTGAATAGGCCGGGAACTCTACATAACTTATTGATTGTTCATTATCTAAGATTTTCTAACAGTGGGATTGAGCAGCGGTCTGTTCCTCAGTCCTCACATGAGTCCTGGAAGAATTAATTAACAATCTTCTGCACAATTTTGAACGAGTTATGTTACCGAATTTTTACATTGAATAGTGATATGAATAAGTTCCTCGTATTTTGGAATGTTGAAACGAAATTTGCTTGCAGATTGATCTAACAGACTATGATCCATTGCTGCACGAAAGAGGCTTTCATCAAAAATTAAATTTGCTTGTCAAAGAAAGTGTACAACTGGGGTGAGTTTCTCCACCTAGCTTGACGCGTGACAATGCAGAACTTAACACGTTAGGACATGAATTAAACTCTCAAAACAATGCTAATTTTCTTCCAAAGGAAATGAAAATAATAAGAATGGTTAACCCATCTGAGCAGATTTGGCCAGATGTTGCAACTGACTTTTTGTTTTCTGTGGACAACCATTTATTACATCACCAAAGAATTCATACATTTAGTTTTTAAGAAGAAAACGAAGGCCTTATATTTCAAAATTTCAATTCAAGACTGCTTTTTTAGTTCATTGTTCTAAATAAATCTTTCTTGCAAATCTGTTCGTTTGCTGAATATTCAAGTTTTCTGCATACTTGTTAATGATATTATATTGTAGGTCAGTATTTCCTAAATTGGAAGGTGCATTTTCTGAAACTCAACCACCACCTTTGGGGGTTGTAGGGAAAGCAGAGTCAGCCATTGATGTGGTAGTTGTTGATGAGCAAACTTCGCCGTTGGATATTACGGATCAGGACGACAAAACCATGGCCTGTATTGCAGAAGAATGGAAGCAACTGGTTGTAAATGAAAACCCCAAGATGTACTCTCCATCTTGTACGTCCAAAGCCTTGATGGATCAATCAACTTCAAGGATTTTGGAGAGATTGGAGGTTCCAAGGCCATTGAAAGCAAAGGCAGCCTCTCCTGTCTTAAATGAAAGTTGCATGAAAAACGCAAGTTTTCCCGCAAAGAAGCCTCTCATACCGTTCCAGCCCACTCAAGGTACAGAACAAGTCTCTGTTGGCAGCCAGCTAATCAGACCAAATTTCCAGAAGCAGAAAAGGAAACACAGATGAAGAGAACGCAACTGCCCGCGTATCATCAGGACAATGCTTCAATGGTCGATAAGGTTTGTGTATTTCTTTCCCCTTCTGATTGTGCTACAAGTAATTTTTCTACATGAAACATGCGTCAATAACGGAACTTGGTATGCCGGGGGCTAGAAGAGTGAAAATGCTTAACTTGATACTCATTTGCGTATGAAAAGCTTACCAGAGTTTACGAGTTTGGGAATGGGGTTATTACTATTTGGGGATAGAGAAAAGAAGACATGACTGAGATGTAGTAACAGGAATGGTAGATGATCAATATAGAGCTAACAAAAACTTTTGGTTATTATATATTAATTTTCTTAACAAAATATAATTTGATATTAAGAGCAATTATTCTAGGCCAATAAAATTTAAAGAAAAATGGTAATTATAATAAGTAATTAATTATCTAAATCCTAAGTCCTAAAGCAAGTAATTACTTATCATATAATTGAGTATTTTTTAGAAATTTTATTAGTTGATTTATCAGAAATTATTTTTGTATTATTTATGTAAAGTTTGAGTTTAATTAATAAGCATTTTAAGTACTTTTAAGAGTAAATTATAATTCATTCCTAAAAGTTTGGTGGAATATCAATTTATTCTTCAAAAGAATTGTAATATTATTTTCGGTCTTGAAAGATTTATGGCATTAATTTAATACTTCAAAAATTAAAATTTAAAATATTAGACTAATTTAAAATGATTTTTTTTTCGAGAATCAAATTTATGTTTCACAATTATTTAAAGAACCATATTCATATTACAAATCTTTTAGAAACTAAATTAATCTTTTATTACTCTTTCGAGACCAATTCAAAATCTTATTTTAATTTTACTGAAGCAATTAATTAACTTTTAAAAAATTTGTTGGATTTGATTGATTTATATAAACAAAATGTCGGATTGAAATCGCTTTTAAAGTTTAAAGAACTCCGATATAACGCGAAGCAGCGGCATGTGTCACTTGGACCGTACCATTGAAATATAACATTAAAAAGGAAAAATATGCGAACCTTGTTAATTAACTGATGAGTTTTAATCAATAACTCTCACTTTTTAATAAGAATGTAATTTATTTTTGTGAGAAATTTTTAGATACTATTAAAATAAGATAAAATATTTACTCTAATCTATTTATTGATTGATATATAAGCTATTGTATTAAAAATATAAAGAAAGTAAGAGACATTAATGACCTATAAAATTTATATGTCAATTAATAAATTGATTAGAGTAAATATATTCTTTGAATTTTAGTCCTAGTTTTTATATATATACATATATAAACTGCGGCATCAAGGCCAAATAAAAATGTAACAATTCATTAATTATAATAGCCTGTAAATTTTTATCATAATACTTAAGAGTCTATAATATTAGTTTATTAACTATAAGTTTAAAACAAAATTATTCATTGAACCTTAAAGACTAATTAACAATATTATGAAATTTATATTGACAACTTTAAAAAAATGAAAATTTAGTAAGACTTTCTTCTTTTGTTTGTAGGTGAAAATAGGGGACTATTTTCACGGCCAGAGTTCTGTGTGTAACCTCCAATCATGAAGGATAAAAATATTAATAATTAAATTTCATAAATAATATTAAACTTCTCTATAAAAATTTCCATCATATTTCTACTAAACAAAACATATCCTTAAAAGTGCGTTCACGTTGCAACAAGTTGCTTTGTTTATTTTAATCAGAATAAAAGAAACATTCGATATTTTTAACAGGCGCAGTCCAACCCACCCCCCCCCCCTCTCTCTCTCTCTCTCCTCTCCTCATTTCTCTTTCCCCGGTTTTACTCTGTCATAATCCCCTTCACCTGGGATTACAAAAAATACAAAAATTAAAATAAAAGAAAAATACTTCCTGTGGTGTTTCTCCTTAAATTTACAGACATGACGACAAGCTGACAAAGTGACGGGGCGTCAAGCCACGACTTCTGTAATTGGTCGCTTAACATTTTAGTTTTAGTCCACTCCGACCTTCGTCCTTTTACAAAGCCATAACAACCATAGATAGAAACATACTATAGATTATCAACAGAAGGGCTATACATGGACATCTTGGTATCATGATGATGGGGAAAGGGGATAAAGGTGGAGGACTAGCTCGTTCTCCACAGCTTCTCGTGTTTTCCTCAATAATTTCCATCTCATCAGAAATTTTCTTTATGGAAGTCATATTTAGTGGATGTGTTGTGAGAAAAATCCAAAGCCAGCTGACGAAGCTCTTGAGTGAGGGTGGCTGGCCCACAGTAAAATACCCCTACATTACATAAAGCATTCTGCCTCTGTCAAATAGATATAACCTTAAGTTTGTTGGCAACACGTCAAAAGTAATCACTGATATTGATCGAAGGTACCACCACAGAGTGACGCTTTAAGTTAGTGGTAAATTTAACACCAACGTAGGCATGATTGGGGAGAAAATAATAGTATATTATCGTTGATAAGCAATAATTGAAGTGTTTTTCATCACGTTGGGTTGCTAAAAGAAAGAAACAAAAGCAATGTCAGTCCAAGAAGTGGGAACTCACCAACTCGGGCTTGTGGGTGGTTAAGCGCAATACGCTTGTAGACACTGCGCCAATCGGGTTTGGCAAAGTGGGACATGACACGTGTCCCAGAGACGATGTCCACGCCATTCTTTGCATGGTTTATAGACTGCAGCATAGCAATAAGAGCAGAGCGAGCGTCACCTTCTTCGTAGACGCTGGTGCAGTAGCTGTGGAGCTCAATTGCTCTTCTGTGGTCCTCTTCAGCCACCTCGTTCATCACCCCTTTAAACCAATCAAAGGAACCCTGCTCTCTAGTCACCCAGTAGAAGTACGCCCTCCTTGTCTTGAAGTCGCTGGACCTGGCTTTTTCTTGTTGGTTTGTTGGTGAATTAGCACTTCCTAACCCACTTGCTCCATCCTCTATTCCGATCCCTTCCTCCTCGTCCATAGCCTTGAAATTGTTAACCATGTCCTTTAGTATACTTATCATTGGGGTAGCCCCAATTCCCAGCCCCACCAGCAAAACCACCTCATACTGCTTGTAGTCTTGGGCCGGCGCTCCATACGGACCATCAACCAGAACTTTAGGGAAAGTACTGCAGAGATTACAATCATATTAAAGTGTCCTTGTCACTTGTCAGTAAATAAAGCATACCGATTCATTGAAAAGAAAAGCACTACATTTCAAACATCTTTCGGGTTACGTAATTCTTTCAACTTCTTTCCTATGGACTGATGTAACTAAAATGCTTGGGATGACTTGACTAATTAGGCTTGGATAAGTAATTTTAAATAGGTGTCCTTATCGCTTTATTATTATTATTTTTTTCTGTTCAAAATCTAGATCACAGCCACCCTTTTTCCCTCCTGCAAAAATAATTATATGATTACAAATTATAAGCATGTGAGAAGATGCCAGGGAATCTCGAAATCAATTGTTGAAACTCAAGCCAACAAGGACAGAAACAAGTTGTTTGTTTGATGCTTGTATTTCGTTTGTCAATTTCAAACCAACCGACATTATGCTACTCGCACAGAGCTTCAATTATTCGATCTTTAACCTCGCTTCAGTACTGAAGTAAATATTTTGTGAAGGATTTTAAAAGCCACTATGCAATTTTTTTTTTTTTTAAATTTTCCTTTTCTTATCCCATGTGCTGTACTCATACTGAGATTAATACTTGTTGGGACATTTTAATGGATAGAATAGCTTAGGATGCTCAAGATCTAATTCGATCCCATTTGAATTTAATTCGGTTGAAAATTACACTTGATGTATATTTAGGTTAGGACTACATTTTATCTTAGCCTGACCTAGCACGATAGTATATAATATATTTTAACTTTTTATACCTTTAAAGAACAAGTTGGGTATAAATTTTAAGGTTTCATGACTTGCCTTAATATTCTATGCATAAAATGATTATATTTTATATTAAAATAGTTTACATTAATATATATATATATAATTATTTCACACAAGGTTTTTTACTTTTAAGCCTAACATTTTATGATTTGGTTACATATACGATCAATATTTAGGGACAAAAAAAAACTAAATATTTCATAGTTTTACTTTTTCTCTGAAGTGCCAAACCATAGTTTCCGCATGTTAGCTATCCATAAAATATTTTAGCCATTTTTTGTTCTTATTTTATCCATTTTAATTAAGGAAGTGGAAATTAATTATAATTTCCCCACTTCAAGTACAGCTTACCTTGGGTTGTCTCCTTTCAAGCATTCAGCTCTTAGAAGTCCACTCTGCCCATTGAGGGGTGGCTGGCATGCCTGAAAGAAGCCAAAGCATATTAGACTTGTTAATTATGAGAAGACCACATTTTAGCAATAATAAAAGAAAAATCAAGATTTACTCACCTTAGTGAATTTAGCTTTCAGATTTCGGGTCCAGTCACCAACTATTTTAATATGAACGCTAAGGTAATCATCATCAGGGGCGGAAGTTATGGAAAATGGATGCCTATGAAACCATAAATGCATAAACAATGAATAACAGTGTGGGAATTAGATTCTGGGAAATAAAAACACAAACGGAGAGGTGGCCATGCGCTTGAGGGTTATGTTCAATGGACATATTTAGGTGCAACATTTTCATATAGGTATTTGATTAAAGACTAACGTATCTTCGAATGCGTACCATTCAAATGGAGACACAGCAGCACAATTGACAAACATGTATTGTCCACTCTTGTAGTTGAACCCTTGAGGCTTTGACATATGAAGTGATAACACATTTCCAGGATAAACAGCCACCTTCAAATTTGCAGTGAAAATGTGATTAGACCTACGCATTTCAGTATTTATTTATGTGTCATACTTCCTAAGCGTAGGCGAGTAATTGTATGATGGAATACTACATGTTTCCTCATATAATGATTAACTGAGTTTTGAGTATTTTATACTTACCTTTAATATTCTCACAGATTCGGTGCTCGATCTGAGTGCTCTAATCAGTCTTTCCAATCCATAAATGGTGATCGGAATAGCCAAATACATCCAGGTCTACATAACACAACATTATGAATCGATTATCAGTCAGCTCTTAACAACTAGTGAAACAGGAAAGAAGGTTTAACTTAAGGGGCTAACCGTTTTCTTGTACCAGTCCTTAGTCAAGTAGAGTTTGATTCCGTGCACAACCAACAAGGCATAGACAATGACGAAGAGGTGATGGGAATACCAAAAGGCATTGAAACCAGTGAGATTTTTCAGGGGTTTGGGTAGCTTGGCCCGGCCCCTCCTGAACCTGGGGCTGGCCAATGTAAAGGCTATTGCCATTAGCAGAACCATTATAATCCCTGTTACTCCTTCGCATGATTTGACAAAATACCAATAATTTGGTGGTTTGCCTCCGAAAAAAGGTTTCATGAGCTTGTACTTTTCAGTACTTGCATGAAGGAGGCGAGGAAAATCACAAGTAAGATGATAAATAGAATGTACAGCAACACCGATTGCTATTGCCATAGCTATCACCTGCAAAGTACTCTAATTTGTTTACTACCAACCAACATATGAATATAGTAGTTATGTTTTCTTTTCTTGTCACTATAGAAGGAAGAATCACATTATCAGAAGTAAAAATTACCTTGTGGAAGTTGAGATTGTCATCAAAAGGAACTGCAACGCCTAGCTTGGTCCTATTCCTGAGCCAGGTGATGGTGTTTCGACAAACAGGCAACAAGATAAGAGCCATGTTCAATTTAAGTGTCTCTGCTGCACCTTTTGCCATGCAAACACAATGGCCCATCACCTGATAAGCAGCTTTATTCCGGTACTGCACGAACTTATAGGCAAATAGACCTAACATCACACCAATCCATAGTGCCAATACCCAGACTCTCTGCCAGTTGTCCTGCAAGAAATACTTGGTATCTCTATACCACCTAGTAATAGGATTGTTCCCAAATGTAGGTGTGAGCTTTTGGCTTAGCATTTGGCTCAGGTACTTGCTGTCTCCTCTTGTAGTTTGATCCGGTCCATGCAATAAGAGGGTCTCCAAGTTGTCTATCTATTTTTCCCAGAAAAACAACATGGTCAAACGGCTATAGAGGTTAGGCTAAGGTGAGAATTTTATAATAGGAAACCGAGTGATTTACGATTTACCATTATATATTTAGTGTTATCGGGGTCTAGTTCTTCCATGATCAAAGCCGCGTATTCTTCTGCTTGCTTCTGTATGTTTGAGAGTTTGTTGGCAGTTGCGCTTAGACATATAATCTGAGAGCACAATTAGTAACATGACCAAGGAATGTCTCAATTTGGTGCAGAATAAAAATGCAGACTAGAATAATTTGCTGATGAGAACTACTTTACTAATTTTTTGTGCTGAAAAAAGCTTGGAAAGTAAAGTTATATGCAGCTCATATATCCGCTAGTGCTGAACTAATGATACCATACCTCTTTAATTTCTTCCTCGGTTATTCTGCCATCTGCATCTTTATCAACCCTGCATTCCAAAATAAGCTTGGTGAATGTTGATGTGCTCAGAAAGCATTGAAGAAATAATGTTTTTAGTATCAAACATCAAAGATTACATGTCAAAGAATGTCCTGAGCCTAGAATCAAAGCTCTGGTCGGACATGCAGTCCCAGAAGTCCCTCAACTGGGCCTTGTCAACGGAACCCCCCTGAATACCCCTCTGCCGGGCCAGAGTATCAAAGAGCTTCTCTGCATACGCCTCAGACTCCTCCTTCATTCCTACAACCAAACTCAAGGACATACTTAGAAATTACTCTATTATACATCTATCATTTGAAGCAAGATAGATAGGCATCAGGGTGAGTAATACCTATGCATTTGGCGAAGAGAGCACGAGGAAGATACCCATCAGTGGTAGCAGTAAGCTTGTCAAACCGCTTCTCAACCTCATCCCATCCAGCACCACCATCGGTCTTGCTGATGAACTTGAGCCCAGTCAGAGCATGAGCCACTGCAGACCTAGTCCTGTCAAATTGTTTTGAAGGCGTTGGTTTCGAAAATGAAGCCAAACGCTTAAGCTGCTTCATACGAATGGTAGCATTCTGCACAACAGATGCACCAAATGAGCTTTTCTTCTCCAGCTTCTTGCCCATCAAACCCAACTTCTCATCTTCTACCATGTCATCATTAACTGTTTTAACGCTGTGTAAGGCAACAGAGTCACCTTGAATATCCATGGTGACTTCAACGTAGTGTCCTTCATCATCCTGAGATTTGGTGCCACTGCTATGGCCAGCAATATCAATACCAGCACTGGACTCAGAAGAGCTTAACTTGGGGCTGTTCATGACGGCCCTTTGGCTCAAAGGTGTATGAGGTACCCTTTCAGCACCAACGAGTTCTGTATGCGATTCATGGTGATGAAGATCTGCTGAATCTCCTGCCTCCATAGTCATTTGTTGTGCTTTTCTTTTCTGTGAGATGCCAATGGTGTGAGACACTGAACACTTTCAGGTCTCTCTTTTCAAACACATTTGGTCGGCTTTGATCAGCTGCTTGCTGGCTTTGCTCTTTATACGTATGTTGCATTTTGTGTTGTAGCGAAGATGGTAGCCATATTTGTAGGAGAGACAAGACACTACAACTGGGAACTGTGATAGTGAAAGGTAATAATAAAAGGTTTTCGTAAATGTTCAGCTCGTTTATTTCGTATTGGGGAAACTAGGTAAGATCGGAAACAGATGGCATAAAAATCCAATGATATTAATACTGATTGAGAGATTATAAATCCTTCTAGACACTTATTTGTGTGTCTGGACTCTTTTTGTTAAGAACTTCAAAATCATAGTTTACAAGAAAAGTTTTCTTCAAATTAAATTTTGATTCGAACATTTTCATAAAAAAAATTAAATGTCATAAGTTTTGAACCCGAAAATAGGTTAATAAATTGAAAAAAAAAGTTTGTTTTGCTAAATTATATTAGTTATTTAACAAGAAAACTTATTACTTTTTAAAAAAATTCAAATAATTTTGTTTTAATTTGTTAGCGTGCACCAAAATAGGTCATGTTACTAAAAATATTGATTTTGATAGTAGTAGAGAAACTTGAAATGAGAAATATCTGTATGCTTTTAAAATATCACTCAGATGTATTTCATATTTAATAATATAGTGATATTTCAATTATAATTTTATTTTAATTGTCACTATTAGGTGAAATATCATTTGATATGAAATATATTTAGCTCATGCTCCAAGTGTATGCAAATATTTCTCAGCTCTAGACAAATTTTGCTTACAATTCCAATGTTTCTAATGTTAGGGTTGTTTTGAGAAGAAGTCTATTTAATCACATTTTCAATATAAAGTCACGCAAGCCTTTTCTGAAAATAAACGTTACTAAAATTCTAACTCTGATTAAAGAAAACTAAAAGCCACTATGCACATAAAGTTGATTCAATTAAGATAAAATAAAAATAAAATTCGGTTCAATAACTATTCTACAACTTCTATTTTTCGGGAAAAATGGAAAAAGACTTGCACTCTGACTTTTGAAGGTTTTAAAGCTTCTTTAATATTTTTTTCAAACAAAGAAAAAAGGATCTAACTAGTATTTTAACAAAAATTAACATTTTTCTCGCAATGATTTGCACCTGCCAGTAGCGTACCACCGCGCGTTGGACCAAATCTACAAAAATAATCCCAACACCGTAATGAAAGGCATGTATCATGTGACTCGTTCTCAAACATTTGCATCTCAACGCATGCAACACTCTGTTCATTAACCACTTTTGGACCGACGCGATGGCGGCAACGCTAAACGACACTGAAATCCAGGATTACAATATTGCTCAGTAAATTTTACGTTGAACATGATGATTTCACGTTTTTAATTTACGTATTTAAATTCCAAAAACTTTGAAGTAATCACTATTGTTTCTAAAACAACATGGTGTTACTTGTTTTTTACATTTGTTGATTCGTTTAATCAACTTTGTTCTGGCACCCTTGATAAACGACAATGGGAAAATGGCCATCACTATTCAAGTTCTCACATGTTCAAAGCAAAGCAATATTTCCAGTTCACCCTCGATAAAGTTGTCTACATCCCTTTGCAAATTGCAATTTCCAATTGAATTGGTCTTGGACGTTGGTTACAACAACCTTTGGGACGGGGGAGAGGCAATTATTCAATTACATAAGAATGTGATAAAACAGAAAGGGAGAATGGCGGTGGTGGGGTTATATCTGGTACAAAAGGCAATTATTCAATTACATAAGAATGTGATAAAACAGAAAGGGTGAATGGTGGTGGTCGGGTTATATCTGGTACAAAACTAGTCAACGACGCACCAATAATGCATTGTTTGGTAATAAATAATGGGCGAAAAAAAGGATGTAGAGTAAATTATGATGCAAGTGTCTAAACAGCGTAGACACATGCCGTGCTTCCTTTTTTAACCATTTTCCCTTTAAGGTAGCTGGCATAGATAATAAAGTGAGGTTGCATGGGATTAGAAAGCAGTACTCACTAGTTACCATATCTACTTTCAAGTTGAAAACAGGGCATTACCTTGATAGAAACCTTAGTATTTTCTTTGGAAGCAGTTAATTACTCACGAGTAAATAGCGAAAAATATTTAATTTGATATCAATTTAATTCTATAAAACAAATTTACATCAATTTCGTTTTAATACTTTAACATCAATTTAAGTTATTCTATTAAATATCTATCAGCTTAAATTGAGGGTGCGTTTATTTCATAGTTTAGAAAAAGTGGTTATGAAGATTAAATTTTATATATAATTAAAAAACTGAAATTGATTTTTTTCGATAAGTTACTCTTTTTAACTTTTGTAAAAAAAATTAAAAATTGATTTTGGAATAAAATAGTCTCATCCAAATATACTTTGAATTGGAAGATGTGTGAATATTTAAAAAAAATTAAATTCATAAAAAAATTAAAAATAAATTAATATTAAAATTGTATGAATGATATCAAAATAAAAATGCCATAATAAAAAAAGCTACTTGCTCGCTATTCAATCCTTGTTTGGCTGCCAGCGCTAAACAGTTTAACTGAATTCAATTAAGTTAGTTCTCCTACTTTTCTTTATAATTACAAGTTTCAATTAATCGGCACCTTCAACACGAGAGATGTGCCAGAATCTCATCTTTTTTGCCTTTAGCGGTAAGCTGCAGTTAGTGTAAAAATGGACCATAAGCGTGCATATGTAGGATTGAAATTTTAATGGCAGAGACAGAGGTTACTGTAGCAAATGACAAATGGTTCCCTATAGTATTTGGCTTTTACGTCGATTGCATGTGCCGAGTACTTAGCATGTTGCGTGTCAGAGTTGAATTCATGCTGCAATAGTTTCATTTACTTTGATTAGCAGAAGAAAACAAAGGCAAATGCAAATTGTAAGGCTACCACTGCAGGACAAGATCTCCTAATTCCCAAACAAAAAAGCATGATTCCGTGACCAATAAACATTGTAGCATAGGGAAAAAATATATATAGCAAATGAATACTCCGAAGGAAATATCTAGCCAAAAAATACTACAAGAAATAAATATCTGCTTTGCGTGATTCTAGCTCCTTGAATTTTAAAATATTAAAGGACTTAATAATGATTAGATTAGGACGTTGGTTGAAGAAACAGACTTAGGAAACATTACTAAATGAAAAGTGAAATATTTATTATATCTATAAGGGTTTGACAGTTGTTAGGAAGTTTGAAAAAAAAAAAGGAAAATATTGCGCAAAATAAAGTTTTTGAAACAATTATATGTTAATCATTTTACAAATTTATTTTTTGTTAATTACTTTTCTTATGTCACTAATAAGTTATTTTTTTAATGACAGTTGTTAATGAATTAAAAATGTCAAAAAGTGAATTAAACAAAAAAAAAAAGAATTTAAACCAGTTGGATATTTCTTTTTCATTTATTATTATTTATATTTTATATTTGCTAATTAGTATTCTTATAACACTTATTAATAAGAGTTTAACTTAATATATTTTACATTGTGAATAAATCAAAATTAAATCTGACATTAAATAATGCAGAAACAATCTTTTTTTTTCTTCATTTAAAATCAGGCTTAAAATAAATTTTCCTTCCTTGAGCACTCTTTGGTTTTATCATGTCCAGTCTATTGAAGTTGTGGAACCATATGCACACTCTTAGTAGAAGCATTTCAAATGATAAAAATGAAAGACAGTGATAATGATTATAATTAAAAACTAGTAAAAAAAAATCTGAAATTTTCTTTTTCATAGATTTGTTAAAATCAACTGTCTAAAGTTGGATATAGATTTCTGAATCCAAATAATTTCAATTTGATGACGATGTACCTGACGTGTACAATGTATATTCATTGCGGGACAGCTAAATGCATTATATTCCAGAGAGCTTAGTGGATAAATGTTTGGATTATTTTAGTAGGGAAGAAGGACATAACTCTTCAAAGCCACCCAACAAGTTATGGTTGGTGTACTCTGTGTGCTAGATTTTTCACATTAAAGCTCATACTTGTGGATGAGTTTTGAGCATAGTGATTTATTTAGCGCACATAACTTTCTAATATGATATCACATCAGGGGTTTGATCCCCATCCCCTCCGCCCGTCCTCTTAGTCCACTTCACCCAGTTGAAAATAGGCTCGAGATTTTGTTATGATATCCTAAGAAATGAAAAAGATGCAGTGTGCATTCCATTAATAAATTGACTGGTCCCATACCAATTTTATAATGTTTCCTGCTGAGGTCTCACGTTAGGAGTTTCTTTTATTTGATTCTTTTGTCACTGGCTGCGTATTTGAGGGAATTATAGGGTATGTTTGGTTCAGATTTTTCAGTTTTCTATTTTTAGTTATCAATTTTTATGAAGGAAAAACTGAAAAAACTAAAAATTACAAATTCCAGTTTTCAGTTTTCAATTTTTCCTTCACAAAAACTGAAAACTGAAAACTGAAAATTATTTCCAGCAAAGCAAACAGGATTGTTTCTCAGAGCAGTTTTTGTTTTTATAAAAGCTTATTTTTACCCAAATGCAAAATGTTTAGATCGATCTAGTCATGATTTATTATTATAATTGTTTCATTTATACTGTATCTTTAAAATAATTTATGAATAAACATGATGAATATAAGGTGTTATATATGGACTGTGATCCTAGGCCTGAGGTCCGAGCAAAAGTTGATCAAAACTCCCTTAGACATATGTTTTAGGGTCCAAGTATAAACTAAACATAACTCTAAGTATTGAGAATTAATTTAAGGGAATTTGAAAAGAGTATTCCCAAACTTAAAGCCTACAAATAAATGCCTGACAAAAAATACTTTAAGGATCAAGTTTTCAAAGACTTTCCAAAGGACTAAATATATGAGTGCAGAAACTTCATGTTGAAAACAATGTAACCTATGGAAGTAAATTAGTCTTCATATGATCTCTAAGGTCATGACCTCGTTATCACTGATATGCATGGCCTAAGCCCAATATCTTCCTGACAAACAAACTAATACGAAACTTAGATGACAAAACTCATTCCAGTAATTCAGTGTCAAAGAGAAAGTTTGTTAACACAGCTCTAAACATCCGACCTTGGCATATCAATTCAAGCTATGAGGTCATAAGCTCACGAGATATTAAACCCATATTAATGGGGGCTTTATTTTCACTGTAGTTTCTTACAGCTAAAGTTTGTAAGTCAGAAATCTTATACATGCAATCTAGTAAGGATATTAGATGGCTGAAACTCATTCCATATTGATAAGAGGTGATTTAATACATAAAAGTACAGAATTAGAGGTACTTTAACTCATTCTAGAATCTTACGGGTAGTTTGTTTCAGGGTATATTTAATTATTCCCAAGAATTAATAGTTGAGAATGATGTATTTCTACTTTGTTACAAGTTTTACAAAATTTTTCCCGGATATTAATTATTCCATGGAAAAGATTTTCCTATAATTTAGTGAAATCTTATTTCCAATTTTAAGAATGGGTAAAAAAAAATTCCATAACTTACGAATCACAATTATTAGCACAATTACTAAATAATTCCTCAATTATTTGATTTTTTCTCTCTTTATGATTGTACTAAGCGTATTTTGAAAATTATGACATATATTCTTTGAAGTATAGATTATAAAACAAATAATTTTTAATTTATTTCAAGGAGTTTTAACAAATAATCCCAGAAATATTTAATACTAAACAAATAATTTTTTAAAGATACCCGAGAATATTATTCCTAGGAATGCGATTCCTAAAATCTAATTTCAAACATTGAAGCAAACGCCCACTTAAACATTTAATAAGCTTGTAAACTCGACATCTGATTAAATATAGTCAGATATCTAACCAAATGGGCTAGGTAATAGCTTTAAGGTCCAATGGGATCAAAATAAAGGTTAATTCCACTAACCCACTAAAGGAAAGCATAATTGCTCCATACACTGTGTATTTAAAGTCATTTGATGGTTTCGTATGGAAAGTCAAAAAGGTAGTAAATTCCAAATCTCTCTAAACATTTTGGACGCTCACTCACATAATTCGATGATGTCCTTGCAGGTGCACCCATCATTCAGAGCAAGAAGTGAGAGAAATCAAACCAATAGTTTTATGTCTTGCAACCTACTCAAATTCGAGGTAAATCCTATTGGAACTACTACTTCCAAACAAAAGGCTACCTTTGTTTCAACTTTATTTGAAAAAAAAATTAATGAAAATCATTTTTATAGAATAATTTATAATTAAAAACTAAAACAGAATTTTCGGCTTTTTACTAAAAGTTGCGATGAGTAGCTTTTATATGAAATAAATTTGTAGATAAAATTTTCTTTTTTTATTTTTGTAAATAAACACTGAAGCAGTAAGTACACCCAAAATTAATTTATACATAATTAATTTTATAAATAGAAATGATAAATTCTCTTAATTTATTTGAATTATAACTCAAACTTCCCAAGTGATATTTTTAATTAAAAATTAGGTTAATTCCTAAGAAAAACTCTCAATACTTGATTTTATTTAGAAGAAAAAAAAATCAGTTATACACATTTGATTTTTGAGGGGTCCCCTATAAAATTCAACAATATTAGTACCTCTTAGTTATTTCTAGTTAAGAATGAGCGGCATATTCCATTATCTCAAGTATTTTTTTTAATTTATCAAATGATAACTTTTAATTATACAAAGTATTTCCCATGGGTACTAAAATAAAAAATCTTAATTTTTAAAATAATTTATTTTTCACAGTTAATCTAGATAAACTCTTAAAGCTTGAGTAAAGCCTGATTCAAATGATCTTTGTAATAACCTATCATATCCCAATCTCGGGTACACATGGGTTTGGTAGCCAACCAAATCAATAACAAATATTTGAGTTGATTCTCACCATCTGGACGATCTGGGTCAAACTTAATTAATCCAATAAATAATTGAATTGGACAGTACACTTTAAAAATAATGCTGTCCACTGCGCGCCAATCAATTTGGAAGCTATTTGGTCCTTAACTGAGTTGGTTCAATCATGTCTAATCATGTGGTTAAGAATAAGACAAAAATAAATTACACAAAAAATGTAGGGTGATTTCTATCTTATCCTCTCTATCATAATATAGAAGAGGTTCAAAGTTTAGATTTCAACTCTTTAACTTTTTTTGGTTACAATTTTCTCCCCTATCTTTTCAAAACTTTAAAACTACTTAGTTAAGTAAAGTGTCACTTTTATCTCTGAAATTGCAAGCATAGGTCACTTTTGTCCCTAAAATTTAAAAAGTAAGTATTTGGTCCCTGAAATTGTAAGATGTAGATCACGTTAGTCCCACTCCCCTTAACAAGATGTGATTGTTTTGACGATGTGTCACATAATGGTATACTGTAGCATTCCAATATGTCATTTAACGTTTCTAGATGACGTAAAATGTGTCAACTTAGTCCCAATTCCAAATTCCTCTTCTTTCTCTAACCTATCATTCTTCCCAAATCCTAACCCAAATTAAAGCAGTGTCGTTCAATGTTGTTATTGAAATTTGACTAGCATCTGAATTGACACAAGGCTCAGTTCTTTATCACCCATAATTATGAATCAAATGAGAAAGGATAAACTATACTTGAAATGAATGCATTGGCCACTTGCTAGCAAGTAAAGAAGTGTACATATGACAACATCACATCCAAATAAGAGCATAGATAATTAAAGGCGAGAGTATAGAGGAAGTGGTGTGAATTCGAAACAAATATGAGTCTTCATATGATCTGCAACAGGAAAAAAGCAGAAATGGTTACACGATCAAGTGTAGGTGGAGCAGCAAAGGCAACATCATTTGCTAGATGATGCAAACAAACCAAGATACAACGTAAGACAAGAGCAGAGTGCGGAGTCCCAAACTGAAAAGGAGTGGATCAGAGGAAGATTTTTGTGAAGAATGGTTAGAAGCGACAATTTCAAGAGAGGTAGGCGGAGAAAGGAAAGGATATGAAGCACTGGCCATTGCCACAAATGAAGTAATACCTCTAGGACTTATCGAGGGTTATAAAATAATCCTTGTCGCTACTCCAATTACCAAGAGCCTCTTCTATGGTGCAATTTTCATACCTAGTCTAGTTCACCTCGAACACATTGTACTGATCAGGAACTATGGCTAAACGAGACCTAGAAGTGTTGCAAATTGATACATTTACCACGCATGTAACCACCACGCCACTTTTAGGCGTTGGCAGCTTGCGAAATGTGGTTAATTGTCTTTTTGAATATGGCTAAATGACGTCAATGATCATGCTTTGACTTTTTCTTTTTTTAGGAAAAAAGAGGATTAGCAGTAGTTTGGAACCATCAGTGATAACTTAATTATGAATTTGCAGCAAAAAGATCTAGTTCCCCAACTATTGGAAATGTTTTATGGCGGTTTTAAACTGTCGCTAGATTTATGGAACCATTGCCAAATAAACCACCACCACAACTACTGGGAAACCTTCTTTAATGGTGGTCGTTCCAATGGTTGCTCCAAATCGCCGCTAAATGGTTTAAGAGCACCGTTAACATTTTTGCAATGGGTGAAAATCACTGAAAATCCCAATGAAAACCGTCGCTAAATACCATTTTTATGGTAGTGTGAGTTCAGATTTCGGTTAGGATTTGGGAAAAATGAGGGGTTAGAGAAAGAAGAGAAATTTGGGATTGGGACTAAGTTGACACATTTTCCATCATCTAGAAACGTGAAATGACATGTTGGAATCGTACTGTAATACCCAGTGTACACGTATTAGTAAACAAGTTCTGTACAGTCTCAAGGTCCCCTGAGACCCACCCATGTTATCGGGTCCAAGATTTCGCTAAGTCTAAAGCCTATACCTCTTTGGAGGGTTATATGATAGAGCTATATTATTGGGATCAAAAGTCCCAGTAATTGCTCTCCAAAGGAAAACAAGTTGAAGAATGATTTTTAACGAATTTTAGGAAACTTCTAGACATTTCATTTTTAGCCTACAAGTTTAGAAAATCATAAGAATTCTAGAATTTGAACTAGAACACAAAAATTGGATTTTAATCAGCTGGGGTTTTGATTTTTTGGATATTTTATTTGAATCCAAATGGGGGGTATTTTCTTATTTACATTTATATTTTAAAGTTAATGGAGAGTAAAATAAATGAGGACATTGAGTATTAAGATAACCAGATACCATGTGACGGCAAAATGCTGAAGTTGGGGATTTTTGTCACTACTATAGCGGTCACAAGGTTAGTTTTCACGAGTTTCAGTGGTATGATGATTGCTATAGCAGTCATAAGTGCATAGGACGAGGTGGTGTGACGTGGCTTGACCGCGATACCGGTCCCCTTGGGGTGTGAATAGTATGAAATAGGGTTGTTCCACTTACTAATGCCTCCCCAATATTATAAAACCCTTCCCCTACTCATTCTTTCCCGTCCTCGAACTAGAACCTTCCCTCACCACTATTTTCTCTTTTTCACTCCCTCCCTCTCAACCCCACTTGAATCTAACTCCCTCAAATCATCAAGGTATATTTATGTTGGTAGCTTTTATCTCCGTATTTCCTATTCTTCCATGTTCTTAGTATGAGTTATTATTTTCTCTCATTGTTATCAAGTGAAGGTGTTTCCTAATATTATCAGAGTTATTTTAGAGTTATCTAGATGTGTTTAGAGTCTAATCTAGAGTATATGGTTGCTCTATGGCAGTTGTCGATATCATTCCAAGCTTTCATGGTCAAGTTGATAGTACCTATATATTGTAATACCTCAAATTTTA
Organism: Dalbergia cultrata; assembly: GCA_031216105.1. Taxonomy (NCBI): domain Eukaryota; kingdom Viridiplantae; phylum Streptophyta; class Magnoliopsida; order Fabales; family Fabaceae; genus Dalbergia; species Dalbergia cultrata. The sequence goes on along the minus strand of CM062348.1, from coordinate 3,512,950 downwards.
AATAGAAAAGTTAGGAAAATTTTTTGAATCAGGAAGGGTATCGATCACCCTTATCTGTCAGTTCGAATCCTATTTGTCAGTTCAAGTCCTGAATTTTTCTAAGTCTGGACCTACCTGCCCTTGGAGGACCATATAATAGAGTAATATTCTTGGGACCAAAAGTCCCAGTAATTGTTCCTCAGAGAAAACTGAGTTAAAGAGTGATTTTTAAAGAATTTTTTGAAACCTTTAAACACCCCGTTTCTAACGTCTAAGTTTATACAACTGTGGAAATTGCTGGATTTCAACTAAAACCCAAAATTTAGATTTTGATTAGTTTGAATTTTGATTTTTTAAACATTTTATTTGAATCCAAATAGGGGGTATTCCCTTATTTATATTTATGTTTAAAAGTTAATAGGAAATAAAAGTTAAAGGGAAATAAATGATTTAACTTTGATTACGAAATGTAATAAGTGAGTTTTAGAGAGGACGAGACTATAGAGACTATTATGAGGAGTGAGAAATTATCCTGGAGAGTGAAAATCCATTCTCATTGAGCACTGCAATGGGTCACAGATAAAGTGGAAGTGAATTTTTATGCTTTATAGTGAGCGCTGCAGCGCTCTTAGCGCTGGAACGGTCAACAATAATTATAAAAACTCCTGTTCGGGGTCCAAAACCTTTAAAAGCACCAAAACACCTCCCCACCCTTCTTCTTAGAGGAGAAAACGCTATTCTTCCCCCCTATGCCTCATTTCTTCATCATTTCATCATCTAAACTTCATTTTTCTTCCTTCTAAGGATCTAAGGTATGTTATTCTCTTGATATCTCTCTCTTTTCTCTATTTCTTCCTTGTTATTGGGGTGATTCTCCATGCTTCTCAATGAGATAAGTGTTCTAGTATGTTAGAGATGGATTCTTGGATATTTAGAGATTTTAGAGGTTGATTTAGAGTCCTATGACTTCTGTAACAGATACTGTTGTCAGTTCTGCTTCCTAGAGTTCTGCTGGTGCTACTCCTTCATTGTTCACCCCTCCAATTGAGTGGGTTCGCACTTGTGATCTCTATGTTCTGAATTAGAAGTTATTTTCATAAAGATAACATTTATTGTTTGATTTTAGAGATTTCTACAAAGAAGTTTTGAAGTTTACTGTTGAATTTATATGTTTTAGAATTGTTGGTTTTAGAGCATGAAATATGTATTTTAATAAAACTTATGGGACCATGGTTGTGATACTATTTTTTTTAGATAGAATTGATGCTAGGTATAATGGTTAAAGACCTTTATGATTGCTTTATTGGATTTTGGAACTGATTTATGTACAGGAAGCAGTTTTATATCATATATGAAATTTAGAGAAGGGAATGGAATTGTGATTGTGAATTTGGTTATTTGTAATATGATATTGAGATTCCTAGACTATGATAACTTAGAGGTTGAGATATGTTTTAGAGAAATAAACAAAACAGTTTTAGAGCTTGAATCTTCATGAGATTCAGAACAGTTGACGGCTACATATTCTGTAAGCTTTTGGAATTGCAAATGTCTACAAAGGGTGATCCCCTGAACATGATTCCAAGGCCACAGTTATGCTAACGTCAAACTGTTAGAATCAGATAGATTCACAGCTCATAAAAGCATAAAAGATGCATTTCCCCTGTCGGAGTTGGTCCAAGGGAAAAGCAAAACCTTAAAGGTACGAGGCCCATAGAGAACAATATCTGCAGAGGTACTCGGAGTCTGTCCCAGCCTACAAGACACGTTTTGAATCTGAACACTCTAAAGCACGAATCCTCACATGACTCGGGATAGTTGGCGGCTATATATCCTGTGGATTGAAACCACAATGTCCATTGCTAATGATGGCTTGGACAGGATTTCATTACCATAGCTATGCTAAGGTCAACCTATCAGAGTTAGAGAGATTCAAGGCTCTTAGAAAGTTTAGGGACTTTACAATTTATTCAGAGAAATTAAAAGAGCCCACGAGTGGCAAATCTACTCAGAGAAACCATGAAAGGCCCACGAAGGGCAAACTATTCAGAGAAACCATTTAACTTCGTCCACAAGGGACGTTATTCACGAGCAATTGAGCACTCACAAAACAAAATAGAGATAGAGACTATTGTTCTTTTAGTAGTGATTACATGATAAACCACAATGGTTTTAGATATGAGAATGAATTAAGGAAATTGTTTTAAGTTTGGAAAATGATGACTAATATGTATATATATGCATATGTTTATTTGATTATGTAAATCTCTGAATATTATTAATCATTATGATTTCATGCATTGCTCCTTTGATGTCCCATGAAGGGGGATTATAGGTGGGGATTCACTCACTGAGTTTTGGTTACAAAACTCACCCCGCTGTTTTATTTCATTTTTTTTATAGATAAAGTAGCTGCTGCAATCTCTTTTCAGCCTTTTTCCCTCGCAGTAGCAATAGAGTATCAGCTGGTAAGCTTCACATAGATGAAGCCCTTATGTATAGAGTAGCATGCTCCAGTGTAGATGCAAGCAGGATCCTGGACCATAGTGCATGATTTATGTTTGCATGTATAATATCATGTTAGACAGTATTATACGATTCTGCTACTCATAAAGGTTTTGTATATGAAAAGACTTTTATTACACATGTTGATATTATGAAAATAGACTTCAAAGTAGAGAATATGAGATTGCAGTTTGAAAGAATACTAGCTACATGTTTTAAAGGCAAGGAAATTGTATGTGGAAAAGATTTTATGATTAAATTATTTTAGAATATACTGTGCATTTATAAGAATCCAGGTCACAAGGCTTACATGGGACCGAATTTCTCACGTGCTGGTCATGTGCCTAAATCGGGTCGTGACATATACTCCCAGTTCTAAATGGTGAGTGGATTCAAACTAATGACCTTAGTTTAATCACTATAACTATGTTTTATGCATGGTGATTATTAAATATGGTATTAGAGATGAAAATATGAATATATATGATTCTGCGAAGCTATGATTTTGAATATGTAGCTTGAAAATGAAATTTATAAAATCACGGGACCATGATTGGTATCTTGTACGTTATGAAAACGTTTTATGTGTTCAAGTTCAAGAGATTTATTGAATAACATATGATTTAGCAAGTTTATTAAAATTTTCGAATGCATTTTTATGGTTTTACAATGTTGCTACATTTAAGAAGATTCTCAAAATATCAATTTCAATTATTATGAATAGATATAGAATAGAGGATAATTTAGCTTTTGAATAAATATGTTATTTGATTTTCGAGTTATTATGGTTATAAACCCCAATGTTTGAACTATGATATTAGATATTTCAAGTATATAAAAAGATGTGTTAACTTAAGAAATGGATTTAGAACTACAGTTTATGGTACCAAGAGCTACGGAATTCAGTATGATTCATAACAACTGCCATATACATATTCTTTGGGCTCGAAATCAAAATGTCTACAAGTGGTGAACCCTTAGACTCAATTTTTACAACTACAGTTATACTAAAATTAATTTGTTAGAGTTATATAAGTCTAAAACTATCAGAGTAATAAGAATTTAGGGGTTATTGTTCACCAGAGACTGAGCACCAACCCTTCAGATTTAAAATAATTTTATTAAAAGAGCTAGAGTGTAATTATGACTTGATTGAGATATTTTATAAATTTCCCCCAGTGATTCTAAGAGTAAAATAATTATGTATTATGGAGTTTTATGCCTAAAGAAAAGCCCAAAGCACAGTTTTGGGAAAATGACATATTTAATGAATTAGAGCCTAAACGGTAACTATAAAGAAACAGATAGTGAGTTAACGACTGAATCTCGACTGTTAACCTTGGTACCAAGTTGTCCTGAGAGGGCACTCACTTAGCAAAGAATAGAACTTCGTTAGGTGTCCAATTTGGATCCCAGAGCTTAGACAAATTGTTATGTCATGGTTGACATACATAACCAGTGAATTTATATTTCTGTTATGCAAGGCATAACCAGAGGTCTCTGTTTCTCTAGAAAATTATTGTTCTTTATGCTTTACTAGAAATTACCAGCTTTATTGCCTTTATGTTTATAGATAAATATGTTTTATGAGAATATTTGATTTAAGAGCTATTTTATAGATGTGTGGAAAATGACTTCTTATTAAAGTAAGAATTTAGACATGCGTTTCTATGAATTTATAAATGTAGAGATATATTGTTATATAGTTATGCCTATAAATATCAAATGGTTTATGTTTGTTGCATGTATATTGTTTCATGTACATCCTTCGTTGTTCCATGTGGGTGATATGTGAGAGCTCACTTACTAAGTCCATTGACTCACCCATCTTCCTTCCTCTCAAAGTTGCAGATCCATAAATGATTCAGACTCCTATTCCATAGATGCAGTTATTCTCAGTGGTGAGTCTTACTTTGGAGTAAGTCTTAGTTTAAAGTATTGTTAGAGTAGAGTGCTCTAATAGATGTGCAGGTAGAATCCAACTATACATTTATTTTTGGGCTATGTATTTAATTTCAGAGATTGAAATATTTATGTATATGTTATCAGAGTTCAAGTATTCAAATTGAAACGTAAACTATGGATAAAGATTTACGTAATTAGTTAGAGATTAATTTGTGATTTGGCTTCAAGTGTTGAACTGATTTCAGAGTATGATCAAGATATCTTTAGGGTTTTGGTATATTAAATACTTTAGGTTTATGAAATTAAATATTATGTTTTAATTAGAGAAAAATGATAAATATTTAGAAGAGATCATATTTTAAGTAGTATAGTATGCATTTAGAGAGCCATATCACCCAGAAAACTTATGTGAGGATGAGATTTCTCACGTGCTGGTCATGTTTCCAAGTCGGGTCATGACAGGTACAGTTTATCGATATGTGACACATAATGAAAATAGTTGTGGCATGTTAACAGGAGTGAATCCAGAGACTAACATGATCTACGGTTTATAATTTCAAGGACCAAATAGTTACTTTTCAAATTTCATGGATGAAAGTGACCCATGCTTACAATTTCAAGGACGAAAGTGACACTTCACTCCTTCTCAGTCTCACTGTTACCACTACCATTACTATATTATTTTCTTTCCACGATCTTTTATTATAATCCCTAGCCAAGTGACCAACCTAGCTCCTCACACCTATAGCAGCCATCACGACCAACATAACCAGCACCCCTGCTCCCTTTCTTTCTGTAAACCTCCCCATGTGCCCAAACTCACTGCACCTAAGGCAAGCCTTAATGCCATTGACAACAACATAACTGCCACCATCGCTATCTCTGTCCAAGTGTCCATCCTCTACGACTGTAGTAAACACCACGACATTGAAATTTTTGCTCCGATTGCAATTTCCTGGTAAATGGTTGAAATCACCACATTGGATGCATCCTCCTCTGCTGTTATCAAGGCATATGGAGGAATAGTGGATGAAGAGGTTATTGCCAGTGGTCGGGCTTGATGAAGCCGAAGCCCGTAGAGTTGTTGAACCACTACACCACACTGCTAAACTTCTTTACTGCCATCAGGGGTGGAGATAGACCGTATTTTTAGGGGGACTAGTACCAAAAGATAATGTACATGTAATTAAATGAAATATATTTTAATTTTTATTTAACCTAATTTTATTAAAAAAAGTCATAATATATATAGCACCACATATTTAAGAAAAAGATCAAATTTTCTTATAAACATAGCACAAGATAAATTGGTTTTTAAGAAAAAAATATTTTATGGTCCTTACAATAAAAAATATATAGAGCAAGTTAGTTCATTATCAATATTTTGAAATACTTATTCATCTTATTTTTTTTATTAGCAATTAATTTGAACTATTGTAAATAAAAAAAGATCAATTTAACTTATAAATCCTTTAAACATGCTAATGCGAGACTAACTTATAATATATTTTTAATTGTGAGGGATCATTTGTTTTTTTCTTTTTTTTGCTTAAAGGATCAATTTGTTTCACATTGTTTTTGTCAATGACCAAGTTGGGGGTTTATTTTAAAAGAAAATTCATATTCCTGCAACTGAAAATCGAGAAATACACATATATAGAACATATTGTCTATTATAATTTTTAAATATCTAATTAAATAAAGGGTTTATAAGAACGCCACAAATATTTAAATTGCATTTTCTGATTTAGATAAAAACAAATGATAAAAAAATAATGTATAATAAAATTGAACTATTGAGATATTAAACCTATCTGATTACTTCTAAAAGATAATAATATATCCATCTATAAATTATTCAAATTAACATATAAAAAATTTAGGAGGAGCTAACTTTATATAAATATACAAATATATTAAAAAAATAAAAAAATTATAGGAGGAGCCATGGCCACCGCTAAAGCACATGAAAGGCACATGACCCTCTACCCCTGACCGCCATTGGGGGATTTGAACAGAAAAACCCAAGAATTTGAAACAAAAGGAATGAATTATGTTTGTGCAATAATCCATTCTCTTATGTTTTGGGCCAAAAACCAAGAACACATTTGTCTATTGGTGAAATGAATTGCAAAAAAATGAATATAGAGATTTAAATTTTAAAATATTGTCTATATGGTTAATTACCTACCACATGTCTAAATATAATTAGGTAATATTGAAAGGGTATAAACTCCTTCAATTTGAAAGGGTGCATAGAAACCACCAAAATGTAGTACCAAAACTAAAATGACTTATATTATCAATATCTTAAAATTAAACATATTGATAGTATAGAAGCATTTTACACAATTATTCAATCACATTATTTTATTTGTATTAATTATGAAGTAATAGATATGAAAATCAACTATTATAACCGATATGATAATATAAAATTGGATAACTATGTAAAATTTTTTTATACTATTATTGTATAGAAATTAAATTCAAAACATAATTTTGTTTTAAAAATGCCACTGTTCAATATATTTTCAGAGTATAATTTTTATATATTAATAATGTAAATTTTTTTTACTCTATCATATAATAAAATTATCTTATTGCATGATTTTTCAAGTTGTGAGCCTAAGACCTAACCACTTTTATTGATATGGTAATACATGATTAGATAACAATGTAAAAAAAGTTTTACACTTTTAGTGTATTGAAATTATGACTATGTTTGAAAGTTTTATAGATGATGGAAAAGAGTGGTTAATATTGGAATGAAAAAGAAAAATGAGAAGTAGATTGGAAGAAACCATATGCCACACCTTTCTTTGAATGCTACACTTATTCTCTTATTAACCCCCTAATTTATATGGACAAAAATCAAATTTGACTCCTTTAAAATGAAGAAGTTGGTACAATGTAAAAATGAGAGGTTAATCACCCTTAAATTAATAGCTTCTATCATGTTTGTTTCACATGTGAATTTCACTAAATGATCCAAAGGTATTTAACCATTCACTTTTATATTTTGTCAATCTTTTTGTTTTAGAGGAGTCAAATCCACCAAATAATCATACCTTTGAGTGACAAGGGGCGATACATTATCACATGAAAAGAAATCCTCCATTAGAATTTGGTATCTCATTTGTCGTTCACCATTAAAAAAGTAACGTGTATGAGTTATGAGTAGTTATAAAAATTTGATTATAAAATAATAGGAGTTGTGTTATTTGTATTTGTTTTGTGTCGACTCATATTTCATTAACTATTAGATGAGATATGAATCTCATTCAAGTAAAGCCTGCATTTCATCAAATAATAGATAAATTATGAGTCAATGTGATATTTCATGCATCCAGTATAAATAGTATTTTTCAAATAATAGTACCCCTGTCAATATGTAAATGAGGGATGGAGAAGGGGACAAAAATTGTGTCCTTCTGTCATTAGTCATGTGCTTCCTTCTGTAAAATTACTTCTTATTTTCGTCTTAAAAGTTACCGCGGAATTTCATGCCATTTAAAACTCGTGTAACCTAAAATCCGAAGTCCTCAAAATCATAATTTTGGAGGGAAATAAAAACAGCGAAAACAGAATCCATTGATTCTTTCTCTTCTTCTACATCTCTTCAATTCAACCATCTCATCATCTTTCCTCTTCCCAACAATTCTCCCAATCCAACCGCCATCATGATCCATTCCAATTCCCCTTCCCCTCACGCAGCCTCCGTCGCATTTACCCACTTCGACTTGCCTCTCCTTTCGTCTCAGAACGGCGTCGTTTCAACCCGCGACTCCATTCTCCTCCATGCGGGCCGCCCCTACACGATCGGCCGCAGTTCCCGCCACTGCGAACTCGTCTTCCGCCACCGCCACGTCAGCAAGCAGCACTGCCAGATCCTCTTCGACGCTTCCCTCCGCAAACTCTACCTTCTCAGTGGCGTCTTGTCGCCAAACGACTCCACAACTCGCGTCGTTCACCAGTTCAGGAAAAGGGCGATGTCGTTTGGTGCAAGTATCATGGAGGAAGGTGTCGCCTTTCGAGAACCTTCCAATGGGGTTTTTGTGAATGGCGTCGAGATCGGG
>CM062348.1:3467963-3503982 GCA_031216105.1 Dalbergia cultrata | reverse complement strand
AATTAATTTTCACATTTTAAAAGTATTTTATTTAATATTAACCTTAAATATTGTACTATATTAATTAATTTGTAGTAATATATTAGTTCGTTTACTATGTTTAATTACCAATATCATTTATTATATTTCTTAAACAGAATCCGCCTACCTCACTATGAGGTGGCCATAAAATGGGGCTAGGGATTGACCTATTTTGATTATTTTAGTTAAAAGCGCCAACCTATCCCTGTAAAAAAATGATAGATTGGCGAATCAATCCGGCAGGATAACCTATTTTTAGTTACATTTTTAGCTATTTTGTCAACTCGTCTTACCTCACCCCTTGTTAACCATAAAACAGGGCTAGACAGGTTGACCTGTTATAGTTATTTGGGTTAGAAATATCAATCCGCCCTGTGAAAAATGACAGATTGGAGGGCCAACTTGTTTTGACACCCCAACTTAATGTCTGTGCTTGTCTTAAATGATTGATATTTTGAAAGGGATGGAGTATTAATAAAGAAAATGTTTTTTAACACTCATATAGGTATAGACACCCATTGTGATGTGCGAGCGATGATGGAGAAAGAATAAAAATGTTATTTAAACACTCAAAAAGTAGGTGTCTATTGGGATACTCCCTTAATAATCATTGAATGTGACGGTGGAACCCACACACACTATCCATCACATCATATTCAATGATTGATAAGTAGGTTTCCTAATAGATATCTATTTTTTTATTTGAATAACACTACTTGGAGAGAGAATAAGTTGAGAAAAAAGTAAGTTATGAGATCCATATGCCTTATGAATAAGGTATTTAGATATTTGAGAAAGTTGGATATTAAAAGTAATATTATTATTTTTATATTAATGTATATTGCATGAGAAGTAGGCGTACCAAAGCCTCAAGCGCAGCTCGTGGCACGTAAAAATACAAAACAAATGTATATATATATATATATATATAAGTCTCCATGTGCACTGAATAAAAATCTCGTGTATAAAACTAATGTGAACGTAGCACGATCAACTGGAATTCAAATGTGAAAATCAAGTATATATTGAGCTATATGTTATTTTGAATGTAGCATCCAATATCATGCACATAATTTATTATATAATTTTTTATATATAGGTTTAGTATGCATATTTAATTTACCTTCTTTCTTAAGCAAACATTTTTGCTTGCGCATCGGGTGAAGTAATTAATTTATAAAATTGAAACCAGTAATTATAATCTATATATATAATGCCCATATTGATAGAGTAATGCTATTTTGATTCACACTCTGTGGGACACCGTATCGATACACTTACATCCATCATTAGATTGGATGTGGATCCCACTTGGTTTGAGTCTTACACTCAATCCAATGATAAATGTGAGTGTGTCGACATAGTATCCCATAAAATGTGAATCAAAATATCATTTCTCGTATTCATATAATTTATATACTTGTGGGCCATACCACATCTCTGTCGATCAAGATGAGACAAGATCATTAGCTGGTGAATTTCCATTAATTGAATCCCGTGTTATATGCTAACTCAATTTATATATAGGACTCGATCGTCTAGTCAGATGATCAGTATATAGTTGAAATGCCAACTGTGACAATGCGACTATGTAGTACAGAAAATTAATGCGTAATAAAATAAATAAGAAGACCATTGTTAGAAACACTTATTTTTATTTTTTAAGAAGACCGTGTTACAAATAACCTCAAGGGACCTTCAAATAGAATATGGTAAGTTAACTGGCGGCAGTTGGTGGATGCCGCCGGCAGCCATATATAGCCAATAACCGCAAATAGTTTTTTTTTAATTTTATTTTTTGGTCAGAAACCACAAATAAAATAAAATAAAATATTACTAAACAACAAAGGACTGTATCAGAGAACAGTGCTGTAGCTGCAGGCCAGCACCGAAATCCACCACGCGTGATCAACGGGTTGGCTCTGTTACTTTCTGCGCCCATTATGCCCTCATTCTCTAGGGGCTTTGTGTTCCGGGGTAATGTGATTACGCTTCCGAATAATGGAATATGATGGATAACGATAAAAACAATTAAAAAGACTTTAGTATAATCTATTAAACTAATATGTGTTGTTAAAATCAGATAGAATTTTTCTTTCCACAGGAACCAAAAAAATCAGATAGAATTTATTATAATCTCTCTAGTTTATGTTTTTTTTTTCTGTAGTTACAAAAATACGCTCAAAACTCTTAAAATGAAGACGAGCCAACGGTAAGTTGAGAAATTTTCTTAATTTCTCAATTGCCAAAATGAATTTCACTTTATAAAATAAGTTGAATTAAAATTTAATAAAGGTTAAAGTAGCTAGAAGTTCTTATTATCCGTGCAACTTTTGGAGATTCTTGCACTTAATCTTTATGATAAATTTACAATAATATAGGGAAATGACTTCTAGTTTTTCTTAGGATAGCTGCAACATTGAGGGATCTGGCTATGACTATCAATATAATGAGTGTTTCGAATGGAAATGTTATTATTAGGAAATGAATAATATAACAATTAGGTAATGCAAAAACAGGAAACTTTGAAAAAATTAACCCCTAACATCAACCTTCATATAATATATATATATATATATATATTGATTCTTATTTATTTTAATTTATTTATCCTTTTAAAATTAATTCAAAACACGTGTTTATTTAAATTACAATTTTTTAATAATAAAGCCTCCCATTGAATTAGTACTTAAATTTTTATTTTCCATGTGCTAACATTTGTCGCTCTTATTACTTCAAACTTGTTGCATGTACATAACAAGTAAAAATATTATTTAAAAATCTAAAATTGAGTGTTTAAACAAGACACGTTTTATATTGATTTTTACTATTATATTCCCACTCATCTGTCACATATAATAATTATAGAGTGGGTATCTAATTTAGATAACCAATCTTACATGTTGAGACAACAGAAGACTTTATTTCTTCCATTATTTTCACGCATTATAGTAAGATCACGTTGCTCTACTGTATATAATATGTACGATGCCAAATTTGCAACAGTTGACAGTAGTAGTAAATCTAGTGCAAACACCCTTACCACAATCATACTGCTCCCTGGAGTCCCTGGTGGCCAATAAAGTTAAAAAATAAATAAATTGATTGAGTGGCTGTGACTACTGCATTACATCATTAATTTGACTCTGTAATATTTAGTAAGGTTATGAATCTGCCATTCAAAATAAACTTAGTAATACCAACCACATCCATGCATGTCTCGTAGCAGATTTGATTACTTTTTCTATAAGGTAAGGTCCGTGCCAGCTGCTGTAGACTAGCTAGCATTTGGAAACGTCTGCCTCACATTTCATTCATGTTGTGTTCATTTACTCTTCAGGAACTGCATGCGTGCTTGGAAACGCTGATTTAATTTGCCTCTTCATTTAGTACATAATTGAATATGACTCACCAAATTGCCAATAATTAAGCCATACTCATGCAGTCATGCCGATGGTCAAAAAGTATGGCTTGCTAAAAAAGACAAAAATTAAGCATGGAACATATGATCAATTATTGAAGTTGGCCAAGTCAAAATTTCAGATTTAGCAGCCCATATTTTTCGAGACAGTTATTTTCGTTTAATTTTTTTTTTATTCATTAACATCGGGGCTCAAGGCCGAAGAGAGAGATTACACCTTAAGATCAGCGGGGTACCAAAAATTCCGAAGACATACAAGGGAAAACGTATCAAATAAAGTAAAACCTAACAACCCATGACCTTCTTTAGCCTATCTATTAGTACAACCATTTGCTTCGTGAAACACGTACCTAGGGTCAACCTTACCAATTGAATCCACAAACTCCCCAAGGGTCTTTTTGAATGTTGAAATTGAAATTATGATATAAAATTTTAGTTTCAATTGCAATTGATTTAGATTCTTAAATTTTATGTTTGAGTTTATGAAAAAATGGTAACATGATTATTAGAATATAAATGAAAAAGGAGAAAGAATTATATATATTTTAATTTAATGAGTAGAAAAATATTTAATAAGTTTTGAAATTGATAATTTATAAAGTATAGGTTATGAACCAATAAGATCCTATTTTAGTTATTTTTTAGTTCTATGGAATTTGATTATAGAATTATAATTTCAATTTTATACGTTACTCAAATTTCAATTTCAAACTCTATTTCTTTTGCTCAAATCTAGATAAGTTTATTACACTAATTGAATTTATGAGAGTAATATGACTATGGGAATCCAATACAATTAGAATCAACTTCCAAAATATTCTCTTTATTAACTTTTTAATGTACTAAAACTAGACAATTTTTTTAGAATAACTATTAATATAAAACAAAGGGAGTAACGTCATGAAAGTTCAAACTCCGAGTCAGAAGTAATCCCTGTTCAACTTCCCAAAGCTCCATGATCAACTTGTCATGATTGAACAATGCCCAACGTTGACGTTCTCATAACTAAGAATTTCCCTTGCTGATCTAGCAATACCACTACAATCCGAAGCATCAATCCCACTAATAAAGGACTCGTTATTGTTTATCTTGATTCAATTCAGAGGTGGGGCTTCCCACTTCGCAAGCTTTAAGGTTTTAGTTGGGGGTGGCGAGCAAAAAAAATTATATCTATGGCCTATCACTCTATTATTTTTTTGATGAGGTAGTAGGAGTGGCTGTTGTCACTCCATTTATCTATTGTCACTTTTCGTTAATTACAGCCACTTACACTTTTTTTCTAAACTGTCCTTAAGTTTATTTTAATAATTAGTCATTCATTTATTTTCAAAATTAAATTAATAATTGTAAATTAGAATGTTAATAATTGTTTCTCCTTATTTATTATTTTTATTTGTGATATTTCAAAATATTTTAATTTATTTCAAAAGTTGTTGTACAAATTTTAAATTTATCTTGATTCATAATTTGTTCCTCATGCTACTTTTTCACTATTAATATAGTTCTCAAGGAAGAGAATATCGAACCGGGTATTAAATTGGTCAAGGTACTAGTTCAAAGGTTTCGAGGTCCAACAGGTTCAACCGAAATATATATAATATGATTAATTAGAATATAAAAAAATATTAAATCATTAACATTAACATAATCAATATATATATATAGGTCTATAAAAATAAACATAATCTATATAAAATTTCTCAATGTCTCAACCTCTATGGTTACAAAGCATTTGAAAATAATATTTGTTGGTGACTAGCGAGGTTTATGGTGAACAGCTTGTGAATAACGAGGAGAGAAGAAAAACAATCCAATAATCTTTGTTAATGCCCTTCTTTGGTTTCATTTTTCTCATTTATGTTCTGTGGCTATCATAATATATTAGTATTTAAGATTTGAAAAAAAATAAAAAATTCCAAACCCGCCAAACTAGTCCTGCTCACCAGTTTTCCTGGTTTTGACTTCTCCAATTTTTTGAGCTTAACCAGACAAGCTAGGTGACCGATTTTAACAACCCTCTTAACTACAATATTTTACCTAGGATTTAACACCATAATTAAGAGTGTGGTCCTTCAAATCACATGCATACATATTAGCAACAATATATTTATTTACAAATAAGTAGTCATTGTCATTTCAGTATACATTTATAATGTACAGTCATCCAATAGCTATAATACACATATTAAACTATAAAATATAGTCATGTATTAAAACAAAGCCTATTACATGATAAGTATAAAAAGGTTTATCCAGATCAAGTCTACTGATCAGCAGGTATCTAGGCTTCTAATCCTAATATCACATGGTCGTCCGACGGCTACTGGTGTCACTGAATCCTCTATGAGCGCCATATATTGAATATGAGGTACACAAGAAATACACATAAGGAAGAGAATTCTAAAATTCTCAGCAGGGTAATTCCATACACATATAAATGTCATCATTATCTACCCCAGCTGCTTCGATTTGATTATAAAAATATTGCATGCAAGTAACATAATTAATAATGGATATATTATTTCATAACATCTTTATCTGAAGCAAGGTCATTAATCATCATTCTTAGAATTTGTGATGTCAACTTAACACATAAGTATTCGATCTCAATTGAATAATTAAACTCATTCTCATAGCACATAGCATAACTTAAGATAAATGACTACTTCGAACAATTGCTATTTAACTGTCTTGGCCATTGACTATGGTGGTTTATTCCACTCGTGAATACTCGGCTGCATTTTAGGATTGAGCTCATTCGTATACATGATCATTGTATTTCCTTTCTCCAATTTTCACACAGATCTATTCCTAGTTAGATTTACTTTCCCCAACTCAATTCAAGGGTAGTCAGATTTACTTTTCCTAACATATCAGATTTACTTTTTACAGCCCAAGAAACATAATCTTATACTTCCTCTCACATGTAAGCAATTGTAATAAGCATTCATATTCATATGTGCTTAACATCATTCATATATTCATATAGCATAAATGAGATCAAATCATTAATATTTCATCATAGATTCTCTAATTCAGCATGCTATCTAGAATTTTGATTCTAAAGAAAATTATGGATCAGCTATTAAATTTCACCAAAATAGAGCAAACTAAATTTTCAGAGTTAATTCAATAAGTCTATGAACCCTGTAAAAATCTCAAAGCATAATAAGATCTCTAGCTATGTTAATAAAATTTCACAAATTCGGAGGTCAGAAATTACTCAATTCAGCCAACAGTCAAAGGTCCTGATTTTATTACGCTATCAAATGAACATATAACATCCTAAAAAAATTCAGGGTTAGACTTCAAGATGTCCTCAATATCCTGTAAAAATTTCAAAGCACAATTTGATCATTTGATATAGTAATAAAATTAGATAAATTCAGTGCCACAAGTTGGACTGTGTAGATAGCAATGTTGACTAGTTCAGTTCTTGAATTTTTAAACATAGAAAAAGTGCCCAGAATGGCTCCAAATTTTTACTGGAGATACCTTAACATATTAGCTACATTTATAAAATTTTTAGCTCAATCTAAGATCTCCAAATAGATTACAAAATTTGGACAAATTCCCTGCTTACTTAAAATCGGGATTTTCCAGCAACAAAGTTCAAAACATATTTTGAGAAAAATGATTTTTACCATCACCCAATCACTTCACCAAATTAAACACATCTATATTTATCTATCATCAACCAATATATCTAGAAAATTCCAGCCAAATCAATCAGAAAAATTCAAAACAAAATTGGAAAGAAAAGAGAATAAATGATGCGAACTGTCGCTACCCGCAACAAATTAAAAATAATTAAAATACTAAATTGCACCAAAAATGTAATAAAGGGCACAACTCAGGTCGTCTCACAAGGAACTGTTCTAATTGATTCAACAAATTGGAGAATTTTTGGAATTATTCAAAGCAAAATTAAATTGAGGAAATATGATGAGAAGAATTACCTGAACAAGGATTTCGTCAGATTAAGAGTTGTTCAATCATTGACTCAAGAAATAAATTCATGGTGGTGGTTACTTTCATTATTTATGCTATCACACAATAATGATGTAATTCTACTTAGCAATCATACAACCACATTCTCACTAAGGGTTTGGCTAACATATGGACTAGTAATTCACGATCGTGATTCTATGAACCTATGATAGTCTGATTACCAATTACAGCAACTTAATTCCTAACGGAGTTAATTTCAATCCCTTACCAATTTGGATGTAATTAAATCAATCGATCCAATACCCCAATGGTATCTAAATTATGCATGCAAACGAATACACAATCAAACCACCCTCAAAAAATACAATTGCAATAATCATCACAACCAATATTAAAGAGAGAAGATAAGAGGGAAAAAAAAACCAACCATGAATTGCAAATAAAAATTGGAGTCTCAAGAACAATCTTAATCTTCAGTCATCCATGTGCATGGTAAGGAAATTACTCCTCCATAGGGGGAGTTCATAACCAACGTCAAAGAAAATTGATAAATTCTAACCCAGAAAATACTGAAATTCAACAATGATTGGAAACCCTAGCCTAGAAAGAGAGAGTAGAGAGAGAGGGGGGGAGAAAGCTAAAACCTAAAAATAAAAACGTACTGAATGCTTTTCCAGTTTCCAAAACGGAGTTAAAATAACAAATGGTTCAAAACACGGAACAAAGTCGTGTGCTCGCTGAAGCTCCACTCACTTATGACCGCTATAGCGGTCTGGGATTGCTGTAGCGGTCCTGGTCATTTGCTCATGAGTGCTGCGGCCCAGTTGTCTCTCTGGTAACCGCTATAGCGGTCATGTGCTCGCTCAACAACGCTTTGTATACTTAGAAACCCATTTTGAGGCCTAAAATGTTCGAATTAGCTCTTGTCTCTAGAAATAGAAGTTGCAGCTCTTTGAACAAGCTTTCCAACGCCGTGAGAATCATGTCAATCGGACATCTATAGCTCTAAATATTGGCAAAATACCAACTAAGGATAAAATTGGACAACATCACAACATCAGAAACCTTTAATCTTGCAACCTGGAAAGTCTCTGCAAGCAAATAACACTCACAAAAAAGGGTTAAAAGTATAGGAAGCTCTAAAATATATTTATTCATCAAAATAGTGAATCATGATTTTATTCAATGATATACTGTTAAGACCAAATACAAATCTACTAAATGTTTACCAATTAAGCACATAAATAATGCAATATGCCTAGAGTTGAATAGGAAATGAGATGCATGAATGCAACCCATCAATAAATAAGGCCCTACTTGGCTCTTGAAAGATCTTGTTCTTATTATTGGCTTCCTTCAAAAGTTCTCCAACCAATTCTTGATCTAAACCTCTCAAATCCTCTTGAAACACAAGTACGAACAACAGCTATCTTGATAAGATGATGGGGGTGAGGGTTAGTTATAAAGAGTGGTTCAAGGATTTCAAGAGATAAGTGAGTGTTTGTGCTCAAATCATGGATTCTTGGTGTTGTGGGAAAGAGTTTATGGTTTGTTTATGAGGTTTTTGTGCAAGAAGAAGATGAAGAGGTTGAAAATAAGAGAGGCATGTAGAACCTTTGAGAAGAAAACGCGTAAGAAATGTGATTATTTCTTTTTTTTAATTAATATATGAAAGCATATCATAATTCTTTACTACAAATAAATATAACTTATAATAGAAATTAAAATTTTTACGTTATTGTAATTAAATCTTGACAAGGACAATGGTGTGGCAATTCCCTAGCCATACACTTGTCAAGAGTAGTGGAAAAATTTGCACTACAAGTCTCATACAGTGTAAAAACTACGCATTACAATTTAACCGAACGAGTAAAATACCATACTCATAAAATAGATATTACTCGAAATTAAATTCCAAGTCTAAGATTTTTATTTCTAACCTTAATCTTACATTTTCTCAATCTTGGGCATCTCCGAATCCCAATTCTAGGTTTCGTCTATCCCAATGGGCCTGCAGGGCCCGTAGGGTTTTTATTCATTTTTTTTTACTTCGTCCGCTAGATTGTCCTTATTATTGCTACATATATCAAAGTGTTGAAATTTTTATTAATAAAACTTAAATTAATTTTTGAATAACTCTAGGGTGTTACATCGATTCCTAATTGAACAGGCTGGTCCGGTCCGATTTTCTGTTCTATGGTAGTTCTAGACAAATTCACCATGTTCTTCCTATTCTTAACATTGATTTGTTGTGAAAGTTATGAATGTACATAAAATAATTAAAACACAAAATTAAGATAAAGGCTTTCTAGCATCACATAATTGAAATCACAAACATAACATGAAGTTGGTTTCTATCTTTATCAAGTCTATTATTTGTTTTGATAATTATTAGTAAATAGTAATGATCTTAGTCTAGTTCACGTCAAAAAATAAAAAATCTTCTTCTTGTTGGCTTTGCTATCTTTTAGATTTTATTTTATCTTTGGAAAATATATAATGATGGTATTTATGGAAAATAATGTTGTTATCTATAAAAATATCTCTTAAAGAGCTCACTATGCATTTACCTTTGTGATTTATGTGTTTTATTTATATTTTAAGGTGTTATATTTTATATATACTAATTCAATTTGGAAGTTATTCAAATTTTATTTCACTATACTTTTAAATTCAAGTTAAATATTATATTTAAGTTAGAAATTTGTGTGCTATGCTAGAGACTTATTTATAGTTACGTTTTATGTTTAATATTAACTAATATAATTATTGAATATAAATTAAAAATATCATAGTAGCAATATATTACAAAAATAAATAAATTTTAAATTAAAGGCATTTAGGAATATTATAAATAAAAATAATACATAAAGAGTGATATTAGATAGTTAAAATTCCAATACACAATTTTTAATTTAGTAAAATAAACAAAAGACTAATTATTAAAATAAGGTTAAGGGTATTTTAGGAAAAGTACGAATGAATGCTATTAATGAGGGATAGAAATAGGTAAATGGGAGTGACAATGAGTTGATATTTCCAACTTAAATAATTATGACGGGTCAACTCGTCCTACCCTATTTTATGGTCAACTAGCAATGAGGTGGAGCAGGTTGATAAAATAGTTAAAATATAATAAAAATGGCTTGACCCGGTCCACCGAGTTGACCCGCCAACCCGCCATTTTTTTATGAGACGGATTGGCCTTTCAATTCAAATAACCTAAACAGACCAACTTGTCCCACCTCCATTTTTTTACAAAAACTGAAAACTAAAAACTAGAAAATGCAAAGCAAATGCACCCTAAGATTTCTAGAAAATAAACTAATTTATAGCATACCAAAGTAAATAACAACCAATGTGCTAAAAACTAAAGATCAAGACACATTTTGAAAAAATCTAGATTCGATCCAACACATCCTCTTTCGTTTAATATTCTTTAGTTTTCATTAACGTTTTTCCTGGTTACTCTTCATTTTTTCATTTGTCAAACTATAAAGTAATTAATAAAACAATTTATCATCAATTAACAATTGAAAAAAACAACTTTCACTACATTCACTGAAAATATATTATCGAAATTATAATTTATTTACGCATGATTTTCATATATGAATTTAAATGTCTAAAATGTAAGGAAGAGAAAACCGGATCGGGCATCAAACCGGTCAAAGTACTAGTTCAAAGGTTTAGAGGTCCAATCAGTTCAACCAGGGTTCAACCAGAATATAATAAAATATATATTTAAATATAGACATGTGGTTAATTAGAATATAAAAATATATTAAATTATTAACATTAACAAAAAAAATATTCATAGGTTTATAAAAATAAACATAATCCATATAAAATTTCTCTAGTCTCAGTCTCATAACACAATCATAAAAGTATTTAAAAATAATATTTGTTGATGAGTAGCCTACAAATGACAGAGAAAGAAGAAGGATAATCCAACAATCTTTGTTAATGTCATTCTGTGGTTCTATTTTCTTTATTTTTTCTCTGTGATTGTCACAAAATATCAGTATTTAAGTTTTGAAACCAAAAAATAAAATAAAATTCAAAGGCTTCGAATCGGTTCGACCGGTCCGGTTTGCCAGCTTTCTCGATTTTGACCAGTTCTTGATCGATTTTGATTTCCTTCGATTTTTGGGGGTTAACCGGACCGGATTGGCCGGGTGATCGGTTCCCGGTCAAACCGGTCGGACCGGCTCCGGTCCGGTTTTCTCTTCCCTGCTAAAATGTCATCTTAAAAAGGACATTTCTTTGGTCAAGTACTACTCAAATTCCTTATCTTTATTATATTTGAGGCTTTTTGGTAGAAATATTTTGGGCGTCAATTCCATTCTTTGGGAGAAAAATTTCCC
Source organism: Dalbergia cultrata (assembly GCA_031216105.1). Taxonomy (NCBI): domain Eukaryota; kingdom Viridiplantae; phylum Streptophyta; class Magnoliopsida; order Fabales; family Fabaceae; genus Dalbergia; species Dalbergia cultrata. The sequence continues at coordinate 3,492,222 of CM062348.1, read as the reverse complement.
TCCTATTCCTTGAAAGAAATTTTGGATAAATTTTGTTTGTACCTATTATTAGGAAGAGATTTATCATTTTTTTAAATATTTTCTGTTTTTGTCCAATAATTTTTTTCATAAGTACTTTTAAATTTCGCATTCAACACCTTTTTTTTTGGTATTGTTTATGCTATCGAAATGTATAATGTTGCTTTAGAATTTAAATCAACTATAAATGTCAAGCTATGTTAAGTCTGATATTCAACTAATCTTAAGTTATATGTTTTTTATTTTATCATTATTTAGTCTTTTTGATGCATGATGATGGTTGTAAGAATTGTTTTCAAAGTTCTTATTAATTTAATTGAAAACCACTAGAAGTATTGGACTAGTAATAACGGATTTGAGTAGTTTACATTCATAGATTCAAACCTTATTACTAGTAATATAAAAATAAATAAATAAATTGAGGGCTCATCATGTTGTTCAATGATTGTATTGCAAGAAGGAGATTAATTTTCTAAGATTTTGTTGATTCAATTAAAACAGGTTATTGGGTGTTCATGTTCTAAAAAGATGATGAGTTTATTTATGGTGTTTATAAGCCTTTTTTTTTTCTTCAGATTTTGTGCTTTGTTGAATGATAATGGATTGTTTTAAATGGTAGATTATACTCCATTCGTTTTAATATATCTATAATTTTTTTTGCAGGGTTTTAAATATATCTCTATTTACAATATTTAGGAAGTATTATTTTTTTTCCTATTTATATCTTTAATCTAACAGTGTTGATTAAAAAATATTATATTTGTTAAGATGGATAATAATGTAACATCTTTTTTTTCAAAAAATATTTTGTAGAATAATTTATCAAAATAATTAAGTCTTACTTAACCAAAAGAATTAAGATGAAATATATATTTATATTATACTATAATGTAATGTAATATATATTACTATATGTATATAGTATAATATTATATTATATATAATATATACACACGTTTTCATGGTGTGTGTGTGTGCGCGCGCGCTCTACAAGTATATAAATAATACAATATGAGGAGATATTAATAGATGTGTGTATGAAAAGTAGCGTGAAACAAAGAAAAAAGTAGAAGACCTAAGACCTAAGCAGTGGCATGAATATAGGGACATGTATTAATTGTGTGTTAGATGAACAATCTTTGGAGAAAAAAAAAAGATTGTAAGATAATAACAAGGAAGTTGCATTTTTATCATGTGTGGGAGTAATGTGAGAAAACGTCATGCATGACATAAATGTTTTAACAAAAATTTCCTGCATTTGCCTATAATACAAGGAGATTGTCTTACAGGGTATGAACACCATAAAACAGAAAGAGAATTATATATTGAGAGTGCAGCAATTATGCACAAGAAAGAGAGAGAAGTAAAAAAAGAGAAAGAGTGGCAGTAAAAGTCAGATACCTATATAATATTATTATCTCTAAAATAATTTTAAGGCAGGGAATAAGTTTATTTACAAACTAAAAATAATGGCTACATTTATCAATTAATAGTATTTTATGTACCATCTTTTTAATATTAAACATGTTCACTACTATTATTTATTATCATTTTATCTTGTCATTTCTTTATACTTATAGATTATTATGAACATGAGTATTGATTAAAATAACTCCAATAGCTAAATTAAAAGGATTCTCTTCCTTCATTGTCGTCAATCCCGTTAGTTTACCATACTTTAGTTTTTTTACCATTAAATTACAAATATTCCCTTATTCTGTCACTAGTTTGGTACCAACTACCACCACTTTAGTTTCTTCTTTTTATTTTACTATTTCCTTATATTTATGTTGCCTATTATTTAATTGAAATTTTCCTTTTTATTTACTTGGTTGTCTATTGCAAGTTATTTTTGTATCATTCTTCTATTCTACAAATTCTTATATGGTTTGTATAATATTATAGTTTCAGTTCTTAATATTCATAATAACTTTTTTAAAGGACCTTTATTGAGAGTTAAATATCAAATCTAATATTTAAAATAAATAAAATTTATTTTTACATGAATTTAGACTATTAAATTAATTATGACATGAAACTTTATACTTTGACTTATTATTATGATTATTAGTCAAGCTTACTAATTATTTCATGAGATTTTATTTTATTGCTTAAGTATATGTATTTTAATATTTAATCATGAATTTATGGTTAATGCTAAGTAAAAATAATAAAAAAAGATATTTAAGATTTTTGCCTCTAACCACCAGAGAGGCAGGGGATGTATATAAGATCCTTTTACGTTACCACCTTGGTTAGTGTGATGCAAAAGTTTTGCTTTGTTATCACAATGTTAAAAGAGCAACACCAAATAATGGAAAATTCTTAAGAGAAGGCTTTCGACTATGTGTGAGACAAATAGATAAATGAGAGTGAAAGACTAAAGCAAAGAAATGATAATCTTAACAATCTCTGTATGTCATGCTTTATCTAGCACATTTTTATTTGTACATGATATCTCATTATATTCTTACAAAGATATGTGGCTATGTGTAGTTTCCATGTAAATGCGGCTGAAACTACCATAGTTCAAAATGTTTTATAGATATTCATTCCCTAATGAGAATTTTTCAATTTTTATTCATATTTCTAGTAGTTTCAAATTAATTAAGCTATGCTCATGGGGATAGACTCTTTCAGATTTTAGTAGCATTTGGAGTTATGTTTAAATAGTGTGTTGAAGATTATTATATGTTTTATGATAGTTTAGTATGTAAATAGTCATGCTAAATACTTTTTTCAAAATACTTTTGTTTGTATTTAAGTAGATTAAATGCAAAATGTCATATTATACTATGTAAATCTGTGGCAATATCTTTAGTATGAATGGGTGTTTCAAATAATGCATATAATTTAATACGTTTGTCAAGATATTTTCTTGATCTTAATATATATGTTATTTGATTTTTGACAGATATATAAAAACAAAGGGAGTATTATTTTTATATTCTATTGAGTTATAAATTAAGTGAGTTTATTATACGAATTCAGCTCAATTGAGAAAGTGTCCTTTTTTTTGGGCACTTTTTTAAATTTCTTTTTCACTTTTTGGTAATTTGCTTACAAATTTTTTTTTTATAGGTTGATTTATTTGATTGAAATTAATGAATGTGAAAATAGTAACAATTCTTTATATAGGCCATATATATATGATATGATAATATCAATATTTAATTTTAGTATTATAAATTAATATCTGTTAGAAATGACGTTTTTCCATAAATAATATTGAGTTTATATTAACAGTTAATATATTTCCAAATGTCTAAAAAAAATACTAAATAATAAATTTTTATATATTAATTAAATAATTTATAAACCGTAAACATTATTAATCAATTCACATAAAATGAATAATTTATAAATGAACTAATCCAGTTATTTATGAAAAGAAGGCTTGCAGAAATATTCTTTGAATTTGTTATATTTAAAGTAAGCTAAATATAATAAGAATTATTTATCATTGCCAAACATAATTTTGAACAATAAAAAATTAAATATTATTATTTTAACCCGTTATATGAATTTTTATAAGTTTATACCGAAATTATGGTTTTATATAATTTATAGATGTGAAGGTTTTTTTACCACCATAATTTATAATTTTCATTGTTTAAAAATCAATTTTAACCATACATATCACAAACTTTAAACAATATTACTATATTTACATTTTAGACACACAACCACATAATTAAATTGTAACAAAAAAAGAAACGTAACTAAATATTATCTATCAACTTATACCAAATAACAATATATATACATATATATTAAACCAAATACCAATATATTTTAAAAGGGAAAATATAGAAAAATGAGATATACGAATAGATTTATGAAATGATAAGGCTTATATAAAGTTCTTTGTATTATTTTACATGTAACTATCAATTAAAATAAGATATATTAACATTTTATTCGAGTGAAATAATTTGAAATTAAAATTAAATACTTCTTTTAAATAAATGTGCATATTTTATTATTTAATTAAAAATAATATAAGGATTCTTTTTCTCCTTGACGAAAACCTCATAGAAGTTATCCTTAAACCCTAAACCCTTATCAACAACAATGGATCGTAATTGAACAAAGCTTGTAGGTTGGAGGCACATCACATGGTGCGGTGCGATGCGGTGTGGTGCTTGAATCCCGCTTCGTTTCCATTTCCATTTCCATGGCCATCGCTACCTTGAAATTCGCCTGCAAACAACCCAATCTCTATATTCTTCGCCCTCCTCCCTTCCAATGCATTCGCAAGGTATCTCTAATTTCAAAATCTTCATCTACATACATACAAACAACATTACAGCGCTTCTTCTCTCTCTCTCTCTCTCTCTCGCTCTCACTTTTGTACTTTTCGCAGGTTGTCCCAAGATCTGTAGCTGTGGTTGAGGCAGAGGAGTGTAGCGCCCCAATTCCTGAACAAGGCAAGTCAATATTGTAAAGTTTTTTTTCTTCTTTAAATTGGAGTTCTGTGTTGTTTAATTGAGGTTGGTTGTGATTCTGAAACCCTTGTTCCTATTGGCGTGTTAAATTGATTGATGAAGGAAATAAGAAGGTGGGGCCAGCATGGAAGAAATTGAATTCCAGGGAGCTTGGGCTTCGGAACTCGATGATAGCAAGCCCTACGAAGAAGGTCCTGAACGTCCTCAAGAAAAAGGGTACATGCTGCTCTCGCTCACTCCTCACATGGTCTTTTTCTCAAGCTCGGTTTTGTATAGAAGAAAGAATGAAAGAGCATTTCCTCGATCATTTGTGTTTCTTCATTGAATAAAGCACTCTGATTTAACTAAGTTATGTTTTCCTTCGTGAAATATATTATATACTGTTAGTCCTTAACTCCTTAATGTCTTTTCAATGCACCGGAAATTAATCGATTAATCTGCAATGCTATAGTACTGTAAATAATGACTCGATATTTACCTGTTTTTACCCCATCATTGGAGATATTAGGCGTAGTTCGTTACCACTGTGGCCATCATGCCTTTGACTTATAATTAGACTAAAATAGTTCTTAGTTTTCCATTTATGAATTATAGTATGGAATGATTCAAAGCAAACAACAGGGCTGTTCTATAATTATTCTTCCAGCACATCTACCCAGCCCTTGCACATAATTTGAAAACACTTAATTGTGACAGTGCAAAACCTATTTTGCTTAAATTTTTCCAATAAATGCCAATTTTGTTCCAAGAGTTGGGCATTTTCATCAACCTCATTTCTGGGTTTGTAGCCCCACTCAGATAAGAGGAATCAGAGCTACCCACTGGGCTTTGTAAGTAATTTTAGCCCTGGAAATAGTAATTTTTACCCTGTGATACATGTCTTGGTGTTTCTGTGGACATCAACTAAGCATAAGATTCCAACTTTTCTAGGTTCATTTTTCCAAGTTTAGAGTCAGAACTGCACAGTTGATGACCCTTTCCTTCTCCTTGTAGGGTATGAAGTGTACCTTGTAGGAGGTTGTGTCCGGGATCTCATACTAAAGCAAACACCCAAGGACTTTGATATTATAACTTCAGCTGATCTTAAAGAGGTTATTGCCTTTATCTTATATTTCTATTTTGTAGGTTCTGATTTTATTTCCTCTCATTATTATTTTGTAAAGCAAGTGGTGAAAATCTATAATCCATTTTGTAATTTTCGCAATTTTCCTTGTAAAATTTTGACAAGAAATAAATGAAAATAAGGTAGCATCTTTGTAATTATCAATTGAAACATATCAATTGATAATTTAAATAGGAAACAAAACAAACATGCAACACTTCCTCGGCCCTTAACCTTCGTGGTTAATCTTGACACAATTTGTAGGTGATGAGAGCATTTTCATGGTGTGAGATAGTTGGTAAAAGGTTTCCCATATGTCACGTTCACATGGATGGTACCATTGTTGAGGTTGGTATGGTCAGAGCTATCTATAGTCTACTGATTGCTTAATTTTCCCTATTAAGGGCTGTTATCCTTTTTCTCTCTGCTTTTCTTGATAATTTTGTTCTCCCTTTCAATTAGGTTTCAAGTTTTAATACTGCTACGAGGAAGTCGAATATGCACTTTGCTCATGATATTGAGGCACCTAATGGCTGTGATAAGCAGGACTATCTTCGTTGGAGAAATTGTTTGAAAAGAGACTTTACAGTTAACGGGTTGTGCACCAGTCCTTGCAATTTAGAGAATTGAAATTCCATTTCCTTTTTATATGCATTTGGCTTCAAATGTTTTCGCTATGACATTACAATTTGGAATTTACTTTATTTTCTGCAGCTCTTTGTGATGTTAACCAATTCACGCTCTTCCAGGTTGATGTTTGATCCATATGCAAGAATTGTATATGATTACATGGGAGGAATGGAAGATATTAAAAAATCTAAAGTGTGCATGTATCTCTTTGCAGCTGTGGTTTCTTATATTACATTTTTGGATCAGCAATTTAAACCTGTTTAACTTAATTTATTTGAATAGGTGCGGACTGTAGTTTCTGCAGCTGCTTCTTTTCAGGAGGATTGTGGTGAGTTTTTGTTTATCAATGCACAATGTAAAAAAAAAAAAAAAAATCCCCTTTCCCATATTTTAGGCAGTGTAAATTGCTTTGGGAATTTGTACTCTTCTGAATAGGGAATATATTCTGCAGCTCGCATTCTACGTGCAATTAGAATTGCTGCTCGTTTGGGGTTCAGTATTTCAAGTGAAACAGCTCATTCTGTTAAAAATCTTTCTTCATCAGTATTAAGACTTGATAAGGTGTTTAAAATGTTCTTCCTCTGTGCTTTATTATATACATACATGGTAATATCCTGGCTTAGTTGCCGTTCTTTAACTGTTTATAGGGTAGGCTCCTGATGGAAATGAATTACATGCTTGCTTATGGATCTGGTGAAGCTTCTTTGAGATTATTATGGAAGTTTGGACTTCTAGACATACTTCTTCCATTTCAGGTAGACAATGATTCTGCACTTTGATTATCAGTAGTGGAATGTTAGCTTAATTTAAATTGACATTACAGGCTGCTTACTTTGTTCGCCATGGATTTCGGAGACGGGACAAAAGAACCAATATGCTTTTGGTAACAAAGATTCTTTCCAATTTGGATATGGCTTATTAGATAATCCATGAATAATGCTTTTTGTTACTCGAGTATCAGCTTTAAGTGCGTGAAATTCTAGCACCACATTGGCACATTCTTTATTGGATCTTTTGGAATTTTAACTGCAGTCTTTCTTCTCCAATTTGGATAAACTTCTGGCACCTAACTGTCCATGTCACGGTAGCTTATGGTAAGATCTATGCAACAACAAAGATTATTTCTTGTTCTGTTTTCTTAGCCATATATAATAAACTTAATGTATAATGCTGGATAAAAACTAGATAATAACACTGTAGTTAGCATCAGAAATTGAAATAAGCTTTCCGTGTAGATCATGATCTAGGATGGCATATTTATGCTTGAAGACAAGAATTAAGTTAGTACTTTATCACTTCCTATTTCAGTGGAAATGACTCACAAAGGACTATTGTGAATGTGCTTCTCTCATTTCTCAATGGTAAGAATAGGTTCGAAAAACTATTGTGCTTCTATGCAAAATCTGAGTCCCAAGTGAAATGCAATATAAAATATCAGATATAAATAGTTGGGAATATTTATAAGCTGATTGCAAATCAGGTCAACAAAGCAAGACTCATCAGGAATCTATGCTTTCAGGGTTGGCATCCTGGCATTACACAAAACATTGAGTGATCAACCAAGGGAACCTGCGGTGGTTGCTGCATTTAGCCTTGCAGTTCATAACGGTGGAAATTTATTGGAAGCAGTAGACATAGCTAGGAGGATCAACAAGCCACACGATGCCAGGTTTCCTGAATTATTAGGTCCTTCAGGTCTGGATGCAGAGGAATTGGAAGATGAGATTCTGGATCTTGCAGACTCTGTTAAAGGGACACTGTCACAGATGACAACTAGGTATTTGGTATCTCAGGCTATGGCAGACTATCCTCAAGCCCCTCATTCAGATCTGGTGAGCACATTTTTTCCTTGAATTTTATGCATACTTCTGGACAATGTTATCTATCAGATGGATAGGAGTAGGACACTATAAAACATAATTATTCACCATCCTATAAAGTAAATAAAGAAAGGATAAAATTGTTATTTATCGCTAGAGCATGTGTATGCACACATGCAAGTGCAAAATGCAAATAAAGAAAGGATAAAATTGTAAATCTAATTGCACAACTTACAACAGTGCCACATTTGAGAAATTAAATTATAGTTACTTGGAAGATTGACTTTTTTCTGTGATTTTTGGATGATTCATGATTATATTAGACAATTCAATTCAACAAATCAACAAGATATTTAAAGTGTAATGTTTTGATTATTGTTTAGGAGTCCGGAGTTTTACTCTGTTGATATCCTGGTTTAATGAATCTTGATTAACGTGATTGATCTGTGCTCTTGATCTTTGATGATTTGTCAGGTGTTCATCCCGTTAGGGATGTATCTAAAGGCTCTCAGCATTTTTGACTGTGTGAAAGTAAGTTCTGGTAAGAAAGTTTTGTCAAAGCAAGGCAGAAAAATTGATTACGAGTCCTTAGCTCATGGGGATTTGCAAGAAATACGGCATGTGTTTGCGAGGGTTGTATTTGATACCATATATCCACTACACCTAGATCGAGAGTTGGCACAAAGGAGCAACTGGATTTCAGAGGAGGCTAGTTCTAAGTTATACTAGAAATTTTAAAAAAAAATTGATGCTGGAACAAGCATCAGATCAAGGGGTGTAGTTGGGCGAAAATTGGAGTAAAAATGTGGTGAAGATCCAATTCCAGCATGAAGGTTACTAGCATGGATAATCATCAATTTCTTTTTCCCATGAAGCAATGGCAGTTTTTGTGTTATTTTTTCTGAGTTGTTTTTTTTGGGTTTTATTGGTTTTGGGGTACGGGTTTGTTTACCGTGTACCCGGCATGTAATGTAAGCACGTAACTCACAGGCTACGTAGGCAGCGGATATGAGAGAAGTTACATCCGCGGAGATAGTGTTTTTTTCCTCTTTCTTTTTGGTTTCAATGTGTTTATGTTTTGGTTATAGAATATTTCTTTCATTTCATCAATATCAATCTTACAGATTGTTAATCTTGTATATATAGCAATTTCAGATGGCCAAATTTCCAAGAAAAAGGCTGACAGTATCGAATTGTTAAGTCACTAATCAAAATGAAGTACACTACACCCTGTTTCAAAGAAGAATGACATGATGGGAAGATTGGAGTGGTTTAGGCTGTAACGATGTTTTTGTCATTCGTTTCCATTTCAGTCAGAAGAATCTTATTCCTTTTAGCTCAACAGTGCAAGCAAACAACAGGCATCTAATGCAGTTCCATGTCTTTTTGTTGTGTGGTTCTAGAGGAGATTTTCGATATCCAGCAAGTGTAAGACGCTTTCATTTTACACTTTCTGTCATTCAATGTACATTCTCGTACCATTTCTTTTGTTATCTATACATTAAAGTAGAAAACAGCACTGCTTCATGTAGTTTACATGGCACAAACTCAGTGAAACTCTGAAAAGATTTTGTGATACTGATATAAAGAATCTTTGCTGAGCACAACAGCTTCATAGCATCCAAATGGAAACGTGACAAAGGTTTCGTTTTCTTTATTCATTGAAATACTTGAGTAACATAGTATATACCGAGTTTTTGTACTGGACTAATGAAAGATCATGTGGTTAAATTAGAAAGAAGTATGTACCCCAAAAACAGAAAATTAGAAAACGTCAAAGCGGTTGTTACCCCCCACCCCAGTGGACTAGTGCACAGTTGTTCCTTCCGGTCATGTTTACCCAAAAGTTGTTCGATATAAGGGTTGCGCATATAATATTTCTTGATGTGAACTGAAAATAGTGGGAAAGGACTACTAACTAAGCCAATCAGAACTCAGAAGGCAAACTATATTGTATTACCCCGATGGACAACTGAGCTGGCATAATCAAATTCCAAATTTAAAATGTTTAAACAAAATCTGAACATTCATCTTAGTTATAAAGGATGGTGGTGCTCTTGGTAAAAAGATCTTTCTTCCTCATAGTCAAGCTAGTTTGCTTGTGTGGTTTTCTACTTGGAAGGTGCAGGAGCACTTCCACCAGTAGTAGGCCTGAAACACCAAACAGGAAAGAACATGTTTAACACGAAAGATGAACAAATCAAGACATTATGTGACATAGTAAAGCATGGAGCTAGCAACTTTGTGATGAAAGAAGGAGACAGGAGGAGGTACTCACAGGCCTACAATTACTTTGAAAGAATCATAAAGTCCCCACTGGGCTCCCGTGAGTGTTCCAATCATAACTATACGAAGAGGAAGGCCACGGGTGAAAAGACCAACCATCCCAATCTTCTTTACAGCCTGCAAATCCAACAGAGAAAGAAAAAACTCGAGTAAGCACTATACACAATATGGTTTGGTGCTGTGTTTGGCTTCTCCTTGTTAAAAGCAATTTTTAAATTATTTTATCCAATAGTACTACTATAGTTTTTCTAAGAGCAGTTTTTGGAGGTGGTTGAACCCACAACTTAGTGGTTATGGTTGTTTCCTATACTCTTTGAGTAGGGGTCCTATGTTTGATCGTCACCATCCTCCTTCCTCTAACCCCCCTAAAATGAATTTCTAGCTTTAAAGCCTTTGTAAAAGAAAAAAATTGCAGTTTTTGGAGAGCTTAAAGAGGACAGCAACTCTGAAAACGCCGCCACTATCCCACTACCATACCAAACTAATATATATCTATATATATCACTTACATCACCAACAGTAGCTCCCTTGGCATTGTTGAGGAAGGAAACGAGGTTGTCAGCAGGGTGTGAGACAATTGCACAGAGCACGCCTGCAACATATCCTGCGGCAAAACTGACCCCAAGCTGCTTTTCTTTGCTGCACTGGTCTTTTGGGGTTGGGACCGCGTATTTGTAGATCATCTCCACAACAGTCTCAAATGAAGCAAATTTCATCATTGTGTCTGACAGCAGCAATAAGTGTAAGTGGGTAAGTGCAGGAATACACTTTAAAACTGCATAATGCAAGCATATCTTTTTAATCTCTCTGATCATAGCATGTATGGTTTGATTAATACTGATACACTATATAGAGTTTTATAATCTAATTATACGTTACTGTATTGCGACATTTGAGTTTGAGGTAGGAAGTGATTGTAAGAGTAACATTTTTACTAATCACTAATGTGGCTATCCATGGTAAACCAAATTAGTGCATCATCCACAATGCCCCTGCTGTGCCTGCACCTTTGAGGACAAGAATTTTTCAAGAGAATACCGAGTTACACACTAACACACTTTCTATCATGCAAAGATGATTATGGACTAATCATGTGATAACAACAGACAGAATTGCACATAAATATGGCATTGTACACGACTTACATGGAATCTGACGGCCCCACAGAGGAGCAAGTCCTTTAAACAACCTGCGCATCAAATCCAAATCTGATCAAATTGGGAGATTCCAAAATATAAAACTAATGTTGATTAAAACATGATTATCAACAACAACTAAGGGCCTGCTTGCTTTGCTGGAAATAGTTTTCAATTTTTAGTTTCCAGTTTTCAGTTTTCAGTTTTTGTGAAGGAAAAATTGAAAACCACAAATTTCGCTTTTTCGCTTTTTCATCACAAAACCTGAACTAAAACCTGAAAATTATTTTCAAGAAAGAATGCCTAAGTCTTTTCTCACTACATGAACTCAATTATATGAATTGTATGCTATGATACATGAATACTTTAAAATAATCAATATGTTCGTACAGGATATATATTGTATTGGATATTTTCCCGATACCTTTAGATACTCTTAAATATATTTTATATATTTTTAATTTGATTTATACCGTATCTCCATATCGTATATGATATAAACAAGCCACTAAAATAAAATGAAAAGTAGGGGCAATTAGGAGCTAAAACGTACCCAGAAACACCATCAGCCTTGATAAACTTTGGCAACCCATCACACAAACCTCGAGCAAAACCAGGCTGAGTTTGTACACGGACTTTGACAGCCTCCATGGGGCAAAGGGCAACATCAGCAATCACTTCTGCTGAAGCCGAACCTGCCAGATATATGAAGGTCTTGTACTTGACTGCATTCTCAGGTCCTGCAAGATCTGAGTAATACTTCTTGAAGAACTCATAGAATCCAAACTTGCAGGCTCCCTGAGCACTGTAACCAAGCAAAGTAGGCACCCACCCCCTGAAGAAACCTTTGATACCCTGCTCCTTCATTAGAACGCCAAATCCTGATGAGATGTTCTTGTACTTTACAGGGTCAATCTGAAAATAACAAACAAGTATTAGTTTGTACACAAGTTTTCCTCATGCTTCCCAGTACTGAATGCTCTCTAAAAAGAAAACAAACAGATTGAATTTTATGATTGCAGTTTGAAAACCACTATTTTAAGTAGAAAAGTGAAGACAATCATGCAGTCTGAAACAGCGCAAACATATTGATCTTATAATTGAAAAAATGAAAAGGGTTAAGAATGAATAAGTAAGAAAAACAATGATAATAATTGTATGTATTACACCGCAATTGAAATGTTCACAATTCTTTGAAAACGCAATACCTTTTGGATATCAAATTCAAGCAACATGTTGCAACACTTTGAAAACGTAATCGGTAAACCATTCATGGCAAAATGCATATGATGTGAGTATGATAGGCAATAGAGTAACATTATTTCAAAATCAAAACAAGGAATCAAAAGGAAGCGAATCATATTGTACCATAGTGATATCTAATAATTAAATATGTGAAGAAAACAATTGAGATAAAAGGGAGAGAGCATTAACAAATATATAGGGAATTGAAAGAAAGAAGAGAAGTGTACGTGCCTGCATGTTGCACTTGACGAGATCAAGAGGAGTGACGGCCATGTGGGTGAGGCCGCAGCTGAAGACGCCACCCACACTGCATGCCGCATAGTAAGCAGGAGAGAACAGGGGGATGCTCTCCTTTGGTGAAGGGATCATAACATTCCTAGAACCCCTTGATGAATTAGGTGTTGATGATGATGAATGTGACACAGTGGTGGTGGTGGTGGTGGATGGTGGCAACACATGATGATAATGATGATGATTGGTGTTGTCCAAATGGGACATTGCTTTTGATGAGTATAGGAATGCTGGGATAAGAGAGTGGCGAGATTGGTGATCCGACGGAGCCATTTCAGAATTATTATTTACAAGACAATATTGTTTTTGTGTTTAATTTTTGTGCTGTGTTTTGTGTGTTTATGTCACTGGCTAGCTTCCAGGGTGAAGGGAAAAGAAACAAAAGTATGGAAAATAGTGTTACGTTGTTGTTGAGAGAATGGGCGACAAACTTGGAGAGTATGTGGTTAGGAGATTAGACGGTAAGGGAATGGAGCCATGAAGCGGGAGAGAGAGAGAGATACACACACACATGCAGGAACGATAAATGAAGTAGAGGGATGTGAATCTGATGATGTCCTTCATTTTCGCGCTCTTCTTTGACTTTGTACTTGTATAATGCCCTGTAATTCCCAGCTTAATAACACACGCCCTTCACTCCTCTCTTAACAAATGTATATATATACACACTGCAATAATTTACTTTTAAATATTTTTCTGGCAACCATGACTTAATTTTTCTTAGTAATTAGTCGTGTAATTTCACTATTTCAGATTAAAAATAATAATTGGGAAATCCTGTCATGAAAAGTGGTAACCTCATTATCTTAAGCCTAATAATAATAATAATAATATATTACATGTACATGTACGCTTTGAGATTATATTTCACTGTTGCTGGGTGTAACAGCTGTTCGGTATATGTTTTTAATTGTCCATAATACTATTGTTTAGGTAAATTATATTTAGCAAAAGCGTATGAAAGAGCGAGAGTACTCCAACCACAACTATATTTATTTTAAAGAGACAAATCTTAACTTCGGTGACTTATCTATCTCTTTACTATGAGAAAAGATATTAAAGAATTTTAAAAGAGGTGAACACTTAAAAAATTTTAAAACATGAGTGGTATCTTATTCTATTATAAGAGGAGTGTCTTAAATATTTGTGATGTGGGACATTCAAATATCACTCCTCATTTAAAATTAAGTTATAATATGGCATATCAAGTGAAACACTGGAAAATGTGTTGTTTGGATTATGCTTACTACTTAATTAACTAGATTTGATGATTAGATGATAAGCATACAAATAATTGATCGAGTTTTGTCCTAAATATAGAATGGTAAGTTATTGAAAAAAGAGAGAACAAAATTGTGTTAATTGAAAAATGTAAGCTGGGAAGGTCACGAGTCAGCACTCACTCACCAGTAACTACTGATAACAGCTAACTGCCAAATCAGTAAGTGATATAGCAGCCACGTAATACTTTTGGATAGACTCTTGAATTTGCAGGGAAAAGGTGCACCAATCGTTTCATTCCAATCTCTGATTACCCAATAGCCTATATGTTGAGCACACTTTATCCGAGTGAAATGGTTTGGCTTTCCAACTAAGCATACATAAATTAAACTGGAGATAGCTCACAGCTACCACATCCACTGGGCGTAACTATTAGAACGTCCCAGTTAGTTCCAATCTCTTATTCAATGATGACCTCAGTTTCAGCCACTTCTCTTAGGCTCCAACCATCTCTCAAGTTTTCTACCAGGACTTGCAAGGTGCAATATTCCTCTTATTTACTTCTCTCTACAGTCTACACTTCAATAGGTTCATGTGTTTTAGATGTGTAAATTTTAAAGTAAATGTTTTTAGATTCAGCACTGTAGGAAGTTGAGGATTGGCTATTCTTTTTGCTGAAATGATACTATATGGTTCTCAATACTAGTGTTTCATCACTAAAATGCACTTGTCAAATGGCTAATGTTACTTGTTCATAAAAAAATTTGAATGATAGGTAGGGTCACTTGGCCAGTTTATTGAAATGAGCTTTACTTTTTTATGAGACAGCTTAATTAGCAGTAAAAAAACTTGGTTAATTTGGGTGCTTAATGAAACATGTAGGCACCTTCAAGTCTGGGGACAGTTTGTGTGGGATGGAGCAGGAGGAGCTTTCCTTCTTTGAGATCCTCTCGTTTCCGCATCTATGCAGTAAGTTTGCTTCCCTGCTACATAATCTTTCCTTTCCCCCTCAAAACTTGCAATAAACGAAAATATGTAACTTTACATTTTGTTATTGAATAAAACTATGCATTTTGCAAAAATGATGCAGGGAAAATCTGACACAGCGGATAAAGTCTGCGACATTGTGAGAAAACAACTTGCTCTGCCTCCTGAATCTGAGATTACCCCAGAAACCACGTTTGCAGCACTTGGTGCTGATTCCCTTGACACAGTAAGATTCAGTTTTTCCGTCAAGAAGAATTGTTCAATTTTAATTCACAATATGGTTCTTTCTCAGAAACATGTGTTACATGTGCTTGTGCTAGCTAGCTAGGTGGCTAAAAGTGTTGTTTGGTTTAGTTGATAGTGCTAATTAAACACTGTCTGTGAATGTGATTGGTTTTTTTGGTGTGGCAGGTTGAAATAGTGATGACTTTGGAGGAAGAGTTCGGCATTGGTGTTGAGGAGGACAGCGCTGACAACATCACATGCATCCGAGAAGCAGCTGAATTGATAGACAAACTGCTACAAAAGAAAACTGAAGCTAACAAAGAGGAGAACTCCGTGGAACCTCAAGGGAAAAAATAATTAAAAATGCATTGACAGTACAAGTGTTACTCAATGTGGTTAGGCATTAGTTCAGCCAATTTATTTGGCTTTGCCCTCTTATTCTTTTTGGCTTGAACATATTCTTTAGGAAGAAGACTAATTTTTCTTCCCATTGTGAGTTTATGGCTTTGTTTAACTAGCTTTTTGTTGTAAGAAGCTCTGGGGATTAATGTCACTGTTTTTGCCCTCAAGATTGAGAAATTATTGCATGTTGTTATCATTGTGTTAGATTTCATTAATCAGGTGACATTTATTTCATGATTTCTTACTTAGCAACCTGCATATTTAATTTGTTTGCTTTTGTAGGATAGGAATGAGATCATCGAATGCTTGTTCTATTACTGTTCTTCATATGTACTTGCCTCCTTAATGTCATACCCGAGTGATGCTTAGCTTAATCTTTCTGTTCCATATATATGAACTGTCACATTCAGGGATTTGCAATGACAGTTTCCGCTGTTAATCAAAATTGAAAACCCGAAACCATTTCTTTAGCGAGTGTCAATGTTAATGATGATGATAGGTTAAGCCAAACATAATAATAACAATAAACAGGTTTAAATTATATTCTCCTACAGCAAGAGATGTGATAATTACGTCTTATTCTTTAAAATTATACGTCTTCTTTTAAAAGATAAAAATGCGAAATATTTTAATCTTATATATATATATATATATAGTTAAATTTATGTTATATAATTCTTAACTTATCCTAAATAATTCACACAAATTATTTTTATTATTGATATTATTTTAATAAAATAATAATCAAAATATTGAAAAAAAAATAGATAAATAACAACTTGTTCTCTTAATCCAATATTTTTTATTTTTAAATTTTAATTATTACTAAAATAAGAGAACAAATTTTTGACAACACATTAATTTGTAATAATTTTTATAAAAAAAAGAAAAGAATTATAAAGCAAAAGTTTAATAGAAAACCATTAACTAAATTGAAGTGTAATACAATTTTATGTTTGAGAAGAGTGCATATGCGAAAAATAAGAGACGGTAAGTATAATTTAGGTTTAAATATGGTTTTTGATAGTCAAACAAGTAAATTTTAGTTTTAGTCTTGAAATTTTTTTATTTGGTTTCAATACAATAATTTTTAAAATTGTTTGATTTTAGTCTTTATCATTAAATTGTATGTGTTAAATATTGAATTGACTAGCAAAGGTTATGGTTAGTCAATCTTAATTATATAATACCTAAAAATCATATATGATAGAAATAAAAATTGGATAATTTTAAATATAGTTAGACAAAAAAGTTTCAAAAACTAAAAATAAAATTCATTTATTAAAAAGTTAACGGCTTAAATATGTTTTGGTTCTCCAAAAATATATAAGTTTTGGTTTTGGTTCTTGAAAAATATCTTGCCTGGTTTTAGTCTAAATATTTCTAAACCCATTTGATTTTAGTCTCAGTAATTAGTTTAATTAGTTTATC
The DNA here is from genome assembly GCA_031216105.1 of Dalbergia cultrata. NCBI lineage: Eukaryota > Viridiplantae > Streptophyta > Magnoliopsida > Fabales > Fabaceae > Dalbergia > Dalbergia cultrata. Next base: position 3,474,980 of record CM062348.1, on the reverse strand, counting down.
TTTGTTAAATATTGAGTTAATAGATAGAAAGCCACATTATTGAATATTATATAGTAGTCAATGGTCATATATGACACATGATCCTATGTGTCAAAATCTATTTCCAATAACACATTAGATCAAATTCATTAACTAATTTCTACCCAACAATCCATTAGATCAAATTCATTAACTAATCTTATTATATCTAATAACTCATTTTACGATCGAGTTTTGACATATATGACTATTATATATCACGTAAGACTAGTAGCTACCATATATCATTGGATAATGTGATTTTTCATTATTTAACTAAACATTTAATAAGTCAAATTACTTGAAATGATTAAAACCAAACAATTTTAGAAATGTTTGGATTTAAACTAAATATATTTTTCTCCATTTGTCAAAGTCAAATATGATCAATTACACCTTAGATGTGTATTATTTGTACTCATTATGTGTGAAATATCGTATTAATTCATATCTTATCTACTATTGGATAGGGTGTGAAATATGGATCACATTCAAGTAGAATCCACACAACATCTAATCGTGTATAAAGTATGAGTTGACACAGTATCTGATACAAAATGAATGTAAATACTCCCTTAGTTTCACAATAACCACCGATCTTTGATTTTAATATTTTAAAATATCTGTCCATCTAGGCTATCTAGGTAATATTAATTTGTTTCTTTTATTATACCCTAAGTATAAAATGTATTAATTGAATAATCAACACATTTATTAATATAAGTAATAATAATTATATAAAAATAATTTTATCAACTTATATAATTTTTTACATTTATTAAGATTTTTTATTCTTTTAATATATGAATTATTTAATTTTTAACACTTATTGTGAAACAGACAGGGAGTAACATTTTTCTTTACATCCAAAGAAAGAAATTAAATACAGCAATCCCGAAACGCACCAGCAGCAGCCAAGTGCCAACCGGTAAGTCTGGACTTCATCTGACACGACACCGTTTTGTCCGCCGCCAAAATAAATTTTTTCCCACGTGATCTGAAAAAAAAATAGAAGTAAAAGTACTAAAATACACGTCATCGAAGTTTCCTCTCTCAGCAAGCAAAGCGGCGTCGTTTCACGCACGCACAGCACAGACAGGCACAATACGACAACGAGAACAGAAGACTTGATCAACGTTTAGACAGTAGTACGGGCCCCATCCGAGTCTGACCAGCGAGTCAGCCAGACCCCTCCCCTCCATGACTCGGACCAGCTCCTCCCTTCTCTCCCTCCCAAAATTTTCCTCCACTTTCTCCAGAAAATCTAGCTCCCAGAAAATCTAACTGAACCATACATATTCTCACCGATGGATCGGAGAAGAACCGAGAGCCCAGTCTACACGCGCCAGTGGAGCGGCGATTCCAGCAGCACCGGCTCGTCCTCGCCGGTCATGTCTCCGGCGCACCCTCAGTCGCGCCTCGGTCCATCCGGAACCATGAAGCAGCGAAACGTGGCCGCAAAAGCGGCTGCGCGGCGTCTGGCTCAGGTCATGGCGTCTCGGACTGCGGTGGCCGACGATGACGACGACGACGACGACGACGAAGACGACGATCTCGGATTCCGGTTCAGTTCTCCGACGCCTCCTTCTTTCTCTTCTCACTCCAACAACGCCAACAGTAACAGGAACGGTGTTAGCGCCGCGGCCATCCCTCCGATTTCGGCCTCCAGGCCTAATAGATCTCCGTCTCCTGCGGTAAATTCCAGCGGCATGTTCGTTCTTTTCTGATGTGATTTGTTACTCTGTACCTGTTTTCTTGAATTCACTTGTTGAATTATGGAAAAACGAAGATGGTTGATTGTTTGATTTTTTTAGTGTTTTGGATTGGCTAGGACTTAGGAGTGATGGTTTGTTGAATACATCCTTCAATAGAATTGGTTTTGAGCTTGAATTTAGCTGATCAAGTGAAGCTTGAATTCAATTATGGTGGCTGTAGTGATAATTTGTAGGGTTCATATCATAGTTAAGCTAATCACATTTGGATGTTTTTATTAGTTAGGTCGGAACTTCATGGAGCATAATGTTTCGGTACGTTCGACATCAGCTGGGAGACCGGCAGCAGTGTCTGTTCGCACAGCATCGGTGGTGCCACCCAGCAAATCCACAATTCGAACTCCAGTGGCTATACCTCCAATTGATCCTCCTACCGATAGAACTAGAGACAAAAGGTAGCATGCTCTTTCAGTTTCTAGTGGTCTTGAAAAGCTAAAGTAATCGACTGAGTGGGTTTTATATCCTCATGGCACTTCCAGGGTCAGTCAATAGTACTATAAAGCTAAATCATCTCATATTTAAAAGAACAATTAATCTAAAACTCTTGTGTATCTACGCATCCACTTACTGAGGAGAGCTGTAATAGGAGAGAAATTTCTCCTCGTGTCCCTTTTTTTCTGATTAGTTTCATAAGGATATTGAAATTTTCAAAACATAGGGTGTGTTTGGTTAAGAGGTAAAAATGGGGAGAAATTTTCCATGGATGAGTTCCATGTGTAAACTCATCCATTGAAAATTTCCCCCCATTTTTACCCCCTTACCAAACATACCCATTGTCTTGATTTTCACCAATATTACCTTTTCATTGTTCATGGAATATATGCTTTTGATGATTTATGAGCTCAATCCTTGTATTATTCACCAAAGTCATATTTTTATTTATCAATATGTTTTTGTGTGGGTGTGTACAGTGATGGGTTAAGTAAGTCTAGTTTATTGGTCATGGGGGTAATATTGATGACTCATGCTTCTTTGAATTTTAATTACTGGTTAACAATTTCAGGTTTCCATTAGATATCAGGCAACATAAGTCGATAGACACAGGAGATCAGCGTGAAGCTTCTGCACTCCGTGATGAAGTATAGTATTTACATGCATAAGTTTCTGTATCTAAAAACTAAATCTGACTACGGATTATCCCTATATTGGCTATGCTGCTTCTTCAGCTTTATTTACGTAGATTTTGTATTGGAATCCTTGAAGGATTATTTTTGAAGTTGATTTATATTGATGTTGCAGCTTGATATGCTACAAGAGGAGCATGAGATTATATTAGACAAGGTGTGCTAAACAAATTTGGTTCTATAACCATGTTATGTAATATTGAACGCATATCCCTGATTATATTTGCAGCTAACACATGCAGAGAAAAGTCGTGAGGAAGCAGAGGCTAGAGCCAGGTTGCTTGAGAAACAGGTGAATTTGGCTAGATATTAACTAGATTTGGAAACTTAACAAGTTAGTTCTAATACCACAGTTTTATATCAAATTTTGAATTAATATGCTTTGATAAGCAATAGAAGTTTTGGTGTCACATTTGACTGAAGAAGTTAACATGTACCTCCTTGGCTGTCTTTTCATATGCTGAGTTTGCTATTATCTGTGACCTTGCTCATTTTATTTTTGAAGGTTGCTGCTCTTGGAGAAGGTGTATCCCTGGAAGCCAAATTGATGAGCAGGTAAGCTTGGTCTAAATTCCCTTATGCTCTGGTTGGACCTTTTATTTTGGGTTAGTTTTAATTTTTTTATTGTGGTATACTTGCAGAAAGGAAGCTGCTCTGCGTCAAAGAGAGGTATGTCTGAAAAATGGATATTAGATGTGGCAGATATATCAAATGAGTGATGATTGAGAGTTTGATGTGCTGTGAATATCCTTGCTTGATATATGAGCTCTTGATAGGTACCAAGCCATATCTGGGTGAATATAATGTGTATTGAGAACAAAACAGAAATGTAAAATAGCTCAGAGTATTAGAGAGACTCTGAAACTCTCCCAATCCCAATTCCAAATTCCTAGGTACCCTCCTCAATATCCCTCTCCTTGCTTATATAAGCTCTTCCCTAACTAACTTGATTATTCTCTCTCTGCCTAGGTGGCAGAGTTAGTTACAAAACCCTCTCAATTAGTTAGAAAACCCTTACAATTATTACTAGACCTAACAATACTCCCCCCCTAAAAAATCACCTTGTCCTCAAGGTGATGTACATAAAGGAAAACAATAATGTTGAAAAATAAAAGACTTCCTCCTGGGTCCCATATCTTGAGAAGAAAAGAGAGTGAGCTTGCATTGTTGTAATGTCCTCCAGGGTCCCAAGAATCATATATAGGAATTTTCTGATCATCATCATTGCCACTTAACCCTTGAATAGTGCATCCATCTACAACCACAACTGCAGGACCTCGAGTTCTTGTTTCAGTGACTGCCCTTGGCTTGATTCATCACCTCCAATAACGCCTCTGTATCCCACTAATGTAGCTGAATCGGGAACATTTCCACTTTCATCATTAACTAAGGGCTCCTCCCAATGAAGAAGCTTGGTTGCCTCTATTATCTCAGAATAAAAGTCTTCATCCCCACAAATTTCCCTTTCAATGTTGTCCTGTTGAGAATCATTTCGCCAAACAACAGAGAGGTCCAGCATATGCTTCCAGAAGCTGGGTTTGTTTCCCTTTTCAAATGCCCATCTACTTGGGTTGTGCGCTACGCTCTTGAACCAATGGTCAAAAACTCCATTGTTTAACAATAGCTTTGGTCCCATGTCTATCCCAACTTTGTTGAACAAATTCATCTCATCAGGGACAATAACTCTCTCTAAACACACTGGGCCTAGCTTTTCAACAGATGGGACTATTTTAGCTTGAGCCTTTAGGTTCGTGGAATAATTCCACTCAAAGGTTCCCTTTAATAACAGGCCCAAAACATTCTCATGATAAAAAGAGTGGGTAATACATTTAAATGGATTCTTGAATAATGAAAGTCCAAAACTCTCAGCATAAAAAATAGGGCCCTTAATCTTTTCAGCAGCCCTTTTACGACTAGCAAGCCTTACCTCATATATTTGGGCTTGGCCCATTTGGGCAAGCAAATAACTCAATCTCTTAATTGCCATCTCATCCATGTTTTGCTTTTCAGCCTTCATTTCCTCAGGATCCTGCTTCATCTGGGCCAGCAGCCACTTATTGAACTCTTTCTCTTTGATGGATTGGGCCTGGCCCATTAGGTCTACTCTCTCACCCAATTTCTGGAATGGTCTACCCACTGTAATGCTTTCATTTCCTCTTTCCCCTTTCACGTGAACAATGGCTTCGCGCAACTGAGCGTGCGCCTCCTCTTGGTTTGCCGTCGAAGACAGCTCGTCGGCCATTGTGTCCACCCTCGCCGTCGGCTCGACGCCGGTCACCACACCCGCGTCCTGATCAAGCGGTTTCGGCAGTGGGAGTTGGGTTGACAATCTTGAAACCCGCAACTCCCCCGCTGTCGCGTGCTCCTTTCCCTTCTTCTCACTCATGTCGCCGGCAGTGATAGATCGTCCAGCCGCCGTCTCCGGCCCCGCTTCCGCCATCATGCTTGGCTTGACTTCGGTATCTCGCCCTTCTAGCGTTGGAAGCTTGGCCTCCATCCTTGAAACCTTTGCAGCTTCCTCACTGTACTCCATCGCCACCCGATCTGGTGGTTCCGGCGGCACTGGCGGCTCTTCGGTGGCCTTGAGATCGTCCCCCTGCTTCTGCTCACATGGAGATCTCCATTGTACGTCCTCTCCGGCCTGAGCGTCTTCCTTCGAACCTAGTGTCACTCCCAGAGCATCCCTCACTGATTGGATTTTCCTTTCGTCCTTTGCAATGGTCTTTATTGTGAAATCTGTCAGCGGTGTGACCTCCTTCAACTGTTCCTCTTTGTTTGCTACCTCCAGCCCCATTTCTTTCTCCGATTCAGGTGCATTTGCCACTGTTTCTTCCATCGCAACCCAATTAGAGCATGAAAAATGCTGAATAGGCTCGGCTTCAACCTCTGCCTCCTCTTTCCCAGCTTCATCTTGCATAATTTTGAAAAATTCACAAACATTGGGAGGCCAATCGGCCATGGTGGATCTCTTTCTTCTCCTCCACCACCAATCTTCATCACCCTCCCATATAGGTAGACGACGTCGTCGGTGGTACCTGTTTCTGACGAGATTTTGAATTTTCGTCAGATTTTGCTTCATCCTCCGCATCTGCTTCATCTTCTGCTCTGACTCGGACTCCACGGCGGCAGCAGCAGCAACACGCGTGGTTTTTGGCACAGGGCTCCCAAGACCGGGAGCTCTGATACCATTTGATAGGTACCAAGCCATATCTGGGTGAATATAATGTGTATTGAGAACAAAACAGAAATGTAAAATAGCTCAGAGTATTAGAGAGACTCTGAAACTCTCCCAATCCCAATTCCAAATTCCTAGGTACCCTCCTCAATATCCCTCTCCTTGCTTATATAAGCTCTTCCCTAACTAACTTGATTATTCTCTCTCTGCCTAGGTGGCAGAGTTAGTTACAAAACCCTCACAATTAGTTAGAAAACCCTTACAATTATTACTAGACCTAACAGCTCTTCTAAGTTTTAATCTTTAAAAAGGCTTCCAGCATTACCGAGAAGCATGCATGCTTGCATATTTCCATGAAGGAACATGAGACAGAGACAGTTATGCCATTATGCAGCTGGTTATATAATCCTTGATATTTTTCTTCCTAAAGTTGTGTGTCCAGTTGTAGTTTTCTTTTGAATTATGGGTTTTGAGCAATGAGCTCATTATTCTTGTTGCAGGCTGCTCTCAAGGCAGCAAAACAAACACAGGATGGGAGAGAAGAGGAAATGGAAACTCTTCGTGTGGAAATTCAGGTAGTTTTTAAGAGAGTATTTATTTTTGTTTTAAATTGTAATATATACCGGGTCTGTCATGCATTCCCTGGTCTTAGTTATAGCTGTCTTCTTTGTCTTCTGTCAGAACCTAAAAGATGATGCTGCAGCAGCTGTAGAACAACAGAAAGAATCAGAAGCAGAAGCTAAGGCACTCCGCACAATGACTCAGAGGATGATTTTAACCCAAGAAGAAATGGTTTGTGTTTTACTATTAAAATGAGAATTAACAGGTATCTATTTTCGTATCTGTCTCTATTGATTTTCTTGTCTGTCTTTAGGAAGAAGTTGTCCTGAAAAGATGCTGGCTTGCTCGCTACTGGGGTCTTGCTGTA